>OZ012735.1:649643684-649996184 GCA_963859935.3 Lathyrus sativus
AACACTTAATCAGATTAATAAACAATTCCCTTTAGCAAATTTACATCCTTCTGATAAACCATGTGATACTTGTTTTCAAGCTAAACAAAAACGATTGCCTTTTCATTCTAGCAAAACTATTTTTGAACACTGTTTTGACATTATATATATGGATATTTGGGGCCCTATTTCATGTACTTTTATACTTTGTCATAAATATTTTTTAACTGTGGTTGATGATTGTACTAGATATTGCTGGATTTATTTGATGAAATCTAATTATGAAACTTCATCTCTTATCAAGTCTTTTGTAAAAATGGTTCAAACTCAGTTTAAGACTACCATCAAAATCATAAGGTCTGATAATGGACCTGAGTTATTTTTAAAAGATTTTTACTCAAGTCAAGGCATCAACCACCAAACCTCGTATGTTTATACACCCCAACAGAATGGACTTGTTGAACGCAAGCACTAACACCTTTTAGGTGTTACTCGTGCCCTTCTGTTCTAATATAATCTTCCTAAAATTTTTTGGTCTTATGCTTTGGCTTATGTTTTTCATATTATTAATAGACTGCATACTAAATTATTTTCGCACAAATGTCCTTTTACATTTCTATATAACTCTGCTCCTGATTATTCTATCATTAATACATTTGGTTTCTTAGTGTATGCTTGTAGCACAACTGCCCATAGAACAAAACTTTACACCAAATCCCATAAATGCATCTTTCTAGGTTTTAAGAATGGTGTTAAAGGTTCCATCCTCTACAACACCAAAACTAGACACATTTTCATCTCTAGAGACACCATGTCACTATTGCAAAAAAAGGATGGCGGAAGACAGAAGAGTTGCCACCGTTCGTTATTTATCCTAAAGAGAGGGAAAGAAAACGATCAGAGAAAACCTGCGAAAAAGGAAAAAGACAGATCATCGCAACCAAATCTCGGGTTCGGAGTCGGTTACACAATGGGAAGGTATGAGAACCCCTCACGTCCATTGTACTCAATGGGATCCATGCTTGTTGTCTATCTAAAAGGGTGTTAATCTATCAAGGCTGGCTCACAGGGACAAAAGAAAAGAAAATAGACTCGATAGAGCATCGCCGCTATATGCCTACTGTAGCACCCCAAAATTTGCCCTTCTGTTTTAACCTTAACTGGATTTTGCTTCTCTGCATTCTGCATTTTTCGCATATCATAGCATCTATTCTTGAGGCATAGGTTCTAGGTATGTCTGTGGCTCAGGATTCATTCTCAGTGCAAGATTGAACAACAAGCATCAGAGGCTCCAGCATTTATTTTGCCCGGTGATTGAACGACCGATTTTATTTTTATTTTGTAGGATATTTTCAGATCAGAAGGCAGCGCTGTTAGCTCCCAAATTCGACACTGCCTTGGGTTGCTAAACATTAAGGCATAATTAATGTCTAAGTAAAATGAAGCAAAGAGGTTTCGACAACCTCTAAGGAATCTTCTAAGCTAAACGGTTGAAATAACTTAGAAAAATTAAGAAACCTAAAGTTATGAGCATTTCGACCGTGTCAGAGGTAGTTCGACCGAAATTCTGCAGGAAGATTGCTACGTCGTTTTGAAATTCAAAATTTGGAGGGAGCGGTTCTGTTCATAAGACACGTGGCGAGTTCTAGAGCAGGAAGTTACATGCAATTGACACTTGTTAGATCGAGGAGATACTAGGAAGTTATTAGCAGTTAATTATTAACATTATAAATAGGGATTTGTTAGACAGATTTCGGTGTGTTTTACCATTTGTACAAAGTAACTCCAATCAAATTTACTCAAAGTACTCGAGTGTGAGAAAAAAGTATTTTCACGGAGAATGTACGTTATGTAAAATCACCAACTTTTCAATAAAGTCTTTTACAATTTCAGCAACATTTACATTTCCTCTGTCGAACCACTTGTGCAAGTGTTACCTTTTTGCCTTTACCTTTCCTGCATCCTTTACTCCAATTCCTCTTTTCCTTTAAACTTTTTACCTTCTTCGATCAGCCTTTTACAAATTTTTTACAGCGTTTCTTTAAGTTTATGCACTTTAAAATACCCAGTCGAAGTCTTTTTCATTACAAGCACATTTACCAATTCGTTATTACAAGTAATTTAAATCTAATTCTAAACGAAGAATACTTTAGCACATGTCCTAGGATCAATCTGATCGATTCTGTGAGTCACCAAAGTCAAATTTGGAAGATCAGCGGTTGTTTTCCGATTTTCAAGGGAAACAAAATGGCACGCCCAGTGGGACAGTGCTAAATATCCCCGCGATTTAGAATTAAAAGATTCTCATTTACAAGTCTTAATAATCTTCGTAGAAAGTACATTATATGTTACTAAGAAGTGGTAGAATTACCGCTGCTAACGAAGAAAGACGAACAATCCTTAGGAATATGGCGACGGAAATGAACTAGCCAAACAATCCTAACCCACAAGTCGAAGGTTCTGACGAAGGAACCAGTAACAACATGGTCCCACCGCCTATACCATCGACAGGAGAGCAAGTAGCGCCTCCCATAAGGTCAGAACAAACCTTCACCCCAGTAGAATCTGGGACAACGATAGTTAGGCCTTACACACAACCCGTATTGGAGTATATTGGGCCACCAATGTCGAATTCCCAAACTCCAATAGCAGGACCATCAGTGTCAAGGCAGTTTGCCCCTTTTGGTCTTTCGCAGTTGCCAAGGAATCCCCCGTATGGGATGCCAACGACTGTAATGCAGGGGCTGCAAAATGCGCCCCCAATATTTTCTGAAAATACAATGGCGTCACCTTTGCAAGGATCAGGACCTGGTTCAAACATTGGTCGAAACCCTCAGAGTTTAAGTCTAGGATATTCGACTCAAGGTCCCAATCTAACCAATACGTCTGTTGCCTGTTTGAGGCAGCAGATGGATGAGAGCAACTTACAGATGGTTCAAACCCTCTCCCAGATTATGGGTGAGATCTTTCAGCCATTAATTCGAGACACAACTCACGCTAACCAACAACTGGCGACACAGTTAACACGCTTGACTGAATTTATAGGGGTACCTCCGTTAGAAAGGAACCAAGCCCCTGTGGAGAATACTCCACAACAAATTCCAAGAGTGGCGCCAGAAGCCAATTTAGAGAACCAAGGAGGAATATACCCTTATGTTGTCGAAACTCCCAGAGTCCAGGTCGAGGGAAACCCAGAAATAGTTATGGTGAATCGAAACCAGGATGCAGACAATGTGGTCCAGCAAGTACGACGCAACAACCTCGCGGTCGAAAGCAACTTGGCTACGATGGTAGAAAGAATCATGACTCGAAATGGCCTAAACACTGGGTTTACTAGGCCAAATTATACTTCACTAATAGTTGACTACATCCTGCGAGCGGAATTACCCCCTAGGACCAAGGTGCCTAAGTTCACTAAGTTTTCAGGGGACACGACGGAGTCCACCGTCGAACACGTAGCACGCTACATAATTGAGACTGGGGAGATAGCCAATAACGAAAGCCTTAGGATAAAATACTTCCCAAGTTCTCTTACAAAGAACGCCTTCATGTGGTTTACCACTTTACCACCAAGTACAATATGTAACTGGACGCAGTTAGAACGACTCTTCCATGAACAGTTTTACATGGGCCAGACGAAGATTAGTTTGAAAGAGTTGGCTAGTATAAAGCGTAAGTTTTCAGAGCCAATCGAAGAATACCTCAATAGGTTTCGACTACTTAAGGCAAGGTGTTTTACACAGGTGCCTGAACATGAGTTGGTCGAAATGGCAGCAGGAGGTTTAGATTACTCTATTAGGAAGAAATTAGATACGCAGTATCTGAGAGATATGGCCCAATTGGCCGACAGAGTCCGACAGCTAGAAAGGCTGAAAGACGAAAAGGTGAGATTTAACAAAGGCAAGAAAGTAGCTTTTGTCGAACTCAACGAAAGTAGCGAAGGGGCTTGCGAAGAGTCCCCCTACTTCGAGGAGAATGAAGTCGATCTTGCTGAATTAAAACAGGGTCCCCCATATTCTTGTCGAGTACTGGCCCCTCCTCAAGGAAAGGGCTTTGTCGAATCAGAAAAGAACGACAGGTTCCCTAAGAAAACTTACACCTTTGACATCACGAAATGTGATGAAATCTTCGATTTGCTAGTAAAAGATGGGCAGATGATAGTGCCGCCTGGTGCTAAAACACCGCCCTTAGAGCAGCGGAAAAAGAGAGGTTTTTGTAAGTACCATAATTTTTTGGGTCATAAAACATCTCAACGTTTTCTTTTCAGGGATCTCGTCCAGAATGCGATACAGGAGGGACGCTTGAAGTTTGGAGATAAGGCGAAGGGCCAGATGAAGGTGGATGCTGATCCGCTGCAATTGGCTTATGCTCTTTATGTTGAACCTATGGAAGCAAACATGATAGATGCTACTGAGGGCATCGAGTTTTCTGTAACATGATGGAGGTCACTGAGGACCTCATTTCAGCACCAATGATGGCGAAATTCGTCATGGGTTTCGGTTTGGACGATGCGGCCGTCACAGTCAAGGAGAATACTGGTCGAAACGATAACGATTCAAGTCTAGGGGTTCAAAGTCATCCAAGTTATGCCATGGTAACCAAGGAAACAGCTGACCATTTCGTCAGAATGGACCAGGCCACTGAGGGCTTGGAAAGAATGGAGTTGGCTGGGACGGTCGAAGTTAATATGGTCGACATTAACCCATCGGAGACCATGGAAGAGAAAGAATCAAAACACCATGAGGGATGTAGCAGGTTAGCATACCCAGAGACATAAGAGTCAATCGTTGGTTTTTTAAATCGGTGCAAAGACAATGGATCGAGCGTGATGTTGTGCCCCAGGTGCAGCGCCATTTTCGATAGAAAAGCAGCAGAGAAGTTAGAGGGAGAATGTCGACGTCAACTGAACAGAGGTGGCCATGCTTTTGATCAACGAAAGAGCTACCACAGGAGGACAGAAGACAAACGGTCTGAACCTCGAATCAGGCCACCAAGTGCTAGGCCCGCCAGTTTCAAACCTGTTGTCAATTCCGCTGATGGAAAGTGGAGGAAGCCTAATGAAGAGAGGGCGCAAGGGCAACAAAGGTGGAAGAACTTCGAAGTGAATCGAGGATCTTCGGTCTCATACAGCAAGGAGTATCAATCCTCAAAAACAGCGCATGTATCTGAAAACTATAAAGGTAAGAATCCTATGACTAGATCTCAATGGAGGAGAGAGCAAAGAAGAAGAAAGGCTCTCAGAGAAGAGATAGAGAAAAATCAGTCAAAGAATAGTTCAAACCCCCCGGAAAAGAAGGACAGCAGTCGAAGATAGCTGAAAAGTTACCAGTTGGGCGAAGACTGTTTTCGCCTAAACAAGACAGACCAACGGAAGGGGACGAAGACATGACAGATAACTTTGACTCCGACTCCAATGACTCTTTGAACCTGGTGGTCAACATGGTGTCGGTGATGCCCCGGGAGTTCGATAGGGTTTCAGAGGTCGAAGAACCAGGCGCAGACGCTGAATGGGAAATGGCAGCACATAAACCTGTATGCTATTACGTGATGAACAACGGTTGTGTCGAAGAGCAAAACGCTTTCTTTGAACGACCCACTGAAGAAATGAGGACCCACCTGAAACCGTTGTATATTACAGCAAAAGTGGAGAACATCCCCATCAACAAAATATTGGTGGATTGTGGCGCTACGGTAAACCTGATGCCACATTCTTTGCTGACCAAAATAGGAAAGCATGACGCTGATACAAAGCCACACAATATGGTTTTGTTGAATTATGAAGGAAAAGTAGGAACCACCAGGGGTGTGATTCAGGTGGACGTAACCGTCGGAACAATTACAAGACCAACGGTATTCATGGTGGTCGAAACCACGACCAACTACAATTTATTGCTTGGCCGAGAATGGATACATGGCATTGGAGCAGTGCCATCATCGATGCATCAAAGGATTGCCATCTGGAGGCCAGATGGCATAGTTGAAAATATTGAAGCTGATCAAGGATACTTCAGGGTGCCAAGAAGGCAAGTAGATCAGTTCCAATTCGACAAGCACTTGGCCAGCATAGGCCCTTGTGCTCCAGTGGACTTTGAGTTCGCACCAAATGACGAGGTGTACTACTCATTATACCTCCACCTTGTCGACGGATTTCGTTGGGATAGGGAAATACCTGGGGAGAGACTCTCATACCTAGGGGCAACCCCAGTTGACCCCACTGGGTGGGGCAGTCAGTTTGATGACTGAAGCAGCGGTGCTGCAAAGAATTTTGGCCTATGTGGCTGAAACCAAATTACAAACGGCTGTAATGGCCGCCCATGACAAAATGGCTGAAGAAGTCACCAAAATGCAGCGGGAGAGCCAGAGGCTCGACGCCATCTATGATGACGAACCTCTGGGGTTCGAAAGAGATCCTTTGGAGAATGACATCAAAATGCTCGCACAGGATCCATTGGAGGAAATTGATTTAGAAGAGGGTCCAACCAGGAGGCCAACGTACATTAGTGCTAACCTCGACCCTCAACTGAAGATCAAAGTCATCCAGTTGCTCCGGGAGTATAAGGATTGTTTCGCCTAGGACTATGACGAAATGCCTAGGTTGCAAAGGGATTTGGTGGAACATAAACTACCAATAAAACCTGGAAAGAAGCCAGTCAAACAGGGCCCAAGGCGTTTTGCTCCAGAGATCATGTCGAAGATCAAGGATGAAATCGAAAGGCTCCTTTGTTGCAGATTCATTTGCACAGCGAGGTATGTCGAATGGATGGCCAACATTGTCCCAGTCATCAAGAAGAACGGGTCCCTAAGAGTGTGCATTGATTTCAGAGATTTGAATTCAGCCACTCCCAAGGACGAATATTCGATGCCAGTGGCGGAAATGTTAGTTGATTCAGCCGCTGGCCATGAGTACCTTGGTATGTTGGATGGTTATTCTGGATATAACCAGATTTTTATCGCGGAAGATGATGTTCCCAAAACAGCGTTTCGTTGTCCAGGGGCCTTAGGCACTTACGAATGGGTAGTAATGCCATTTGGCCTTAAGAACGCTGGGGAAATGTATCAGCGAGCGATGAATTCTATATTCCATGATTTCATTGAATCTTTTATGCAAATATACATTGACGATATTGTGGTGAAATCTGTTTCAGGAAAAAGCCATCTGGATCATCTGCGACAATCGTTCGCCAGAATGAGAAGGTTCGGCCTCAAAATGAATCCGTTGAAGTGCGCGTTTTGTGTACAAGCGGGATACTTCTTGGGTTTCGTTGTCCATAAGAAGGGAATCGAAATCAACCAGAATAAGACGAAGGCTATCTTAGAAACAAAAGCACCGTCAAACAAAAAAGAGTTGCAATCGCTGCTGGGGAAAATTAACTTTCTAAGGAGGTTCATCTCCAACTTAAGCGGCAAGACGCAAGCCTTCTCACCTTTGCTTCGAATTACTAGGGACAGATTCGAGTGGGGCAAAGAACAGCAGGAAGCCTTCGACAAAATCAAAGACTACTTGGCTCACCCCCCAGTCCTTTCGCCTCCGTGTCGAAGCAGGAGTATGTGATTGTACATAGCAGCGTCAGATAGAACTTTAGGGAGCATGTTGGCTTAGGAGGATGAGAATGGCGTCGAAAGGGCTATTTACTACCTCAGTAGAGTTTTAAATAACGCAGAAACTAGATATAGTGAAATCGAAAAGCTATGTCTATGTTTATATTTCTCATCTACAAAGTTAAAGCAATATATTAAACCAGTAGATGTTTGTGTTTCTTCGCACTTTGATGTTATTAAACACATGTTATCAAAACCTATTTTGCACAGTCGAATTGGAAAATGGGCACTGGCATTGACAGAATATTCTTTGACTTATAGACCGCTAAAAGCAATCAAAGGGAAAATAGTGGCAGACTTTATCGTCGACCACTCTATAAATGAGAATGCCCTGAATATAGTTGAAGTGGAACCATGGAAATTATACTTCGATGGCTCTAGCCACAAACATGGCACGGGTATTGGTCTGTTGATTATTTCGCCAGATAAAATTCCAACAAAATTCAAGTATAAAGTCGAAGGGTTGTGTTCCAACAACGAGGCTGAATATGAAGCTTTAATAGCTGGACTTGAAATTTTGTTAGAATTGGGGGCAACCCAGGTCGAAATAATGGGCGATTCGGAATTAGTGATAAAACAGTTGACAAAAGAGTACAAATGTGTTAAAGAAAATCTCATCATGTACTTCGTAGTGGCCAATAGGCTGCTTAAAAAATTCAAAGCGTCAACTATTCGACATATACCGAGAATACAGAACCAAGTGGCCAACGATCTAGCACAGATTGCCTCGGGATATAGGGTCTCGAAGGAAGACTTGCAGGAAGTAATCGAAGCTAGAGGCAATGTAGTGTCGGTTGGATTAAAGCCATCAGACTTAGAGGCTACAAAGTTTGGATATATGGATGAAGAGACTTTCGAAGTCTTTATCATCGGAGAATTGTTGGACAATGACTGAAGAAAGCCTTTAGTCGAATATCTCCAGAATCCGTCAATAGCCTCAGATCGAAAGATAAAATATCAAGCACTGAGCTACGTCTTGATGGGTAACGAATTGTTCAAAAAGACCCCTGAAGGAGTTTTGCTGAAATGCCTGAGTGAATGAGAGGCATACTTGGCTTTGTCAACAGTCCACAGTGGGGCATGTGGTGCACACCAAGTTGGCCATAAAATGAAATGGTTGTTATTTCGACAAGGTTTGTACTGGCCTATGATGCTAAAGGATTGCATCGAGTTCGACAAGGGGTGCCAGGAGTGTCAAGTTCATGCGGGCATACAACATGTCCCAGCAAGCGAATTACATTCCATAATTAAACCATGGCCGTTTAGAGGTTGGGCTTTGGACCTGATTGGAGAAATTCGACCAGCATCCTCAAAAAACCAAAAGTATATCTTAGTGGGGATAGATTACTTTACCAAGTGGTTCGAAGCAGTGCCTTTACCTAAAGTGGATCAGGAAGATGTGATTGAATTCATTCAGAAAAATATCATCTTTAGGTTTGGACTGCCAGAGACAATAACAACGGATCAAGGGTCGATCTTCACGGGTAGAAAGATGCAGGATTTCGCCAGAGAGATGGGGTTCAAACTCTTAACTTCGACCCCTTATTACGCGCAAGCTAACGGGCAAGTCGAGGCAGCAAATAAAGTGGTCATTGGCATGATAAAGAAGCAAGTAGGAACCAAGCCAAAGAATTTGCACAAAGTGTTGGATCAGGTTCTATGGGCATGTCGAACGTCACCCAAAGAGGCAACCAACACCATCCCATATCGTTTGACCTTTGGTCACGATGCAGTGTTGCCAGTCAAAATCCACATACAGTCGATTAGGGTAGGCAACACGAAATTCCTAGAGAAGTCTATTGGAATATGATGCTCGATGAGGTCATAGACTTAGACGAAGAAAGATTGAAAGCTCTAGAATTGCTGAGAAGGCAGAAAAAGAGAGTGGAAAAGTCATACAATAAGAAGGTTAAAGCAAGAACCTTTTTAGTTGGAGACTTAGTTTGGAGAGTCATTCTGCCTATGGATCGAAAGGCCAAGATGCTGGGTAAATGGTCCCCAAAGTGGGAGAGACCCTTCCAAGTGTCGAGGGTTTTCTTTAATGAAGCCTATGAAGTGGAAGAATTGGGCGAAGATAAGAGGATATTAAAAGTAAATGGTAAGTACTTGAAAAAGTACAGGCCTATGCTGCAAGAAGTTAAAATAACAACAGAGTAACAGAAAGTATAAAGCAAAGCCACAAATGGTATTAATATTTGCCAAAATGGCGCGATAAGTTACAATAACAAAGATGGCTTCAAAGGCCAACAAAATATAGTCTGTTACAATATGTCAGTAAATTAGAAAGGAAGATTGACCTTCATTTTAAGGTAGTTCGCCTTCTGAGATTCAATACGTTGTTGGCACGAGGCCCTTTCGTCAATTAATCTGGCAACTTCTTCTTCTAAGCTTTGAGCCTCTTCTGCAAAAGTGATAGCATGTTCAAGTTCAGCAGCAAGCGTCGAATCGTCTTTGGAAGACAGTTGAGAAATCTTCTTTTCTTCTTTCTTGATCTTGCTTTGAAGTTTCTTGATCTTGTGTTTCCAACAGATGATGTTTTCCTTACTGGAAGCAATCTCTAGTTGGTCTCTCTTTTTCTCTTCCTCTAGCTCTTCGATCCTTTGTTCCGATTCTGCTGCACTTGTCCAGGCAGCTGCTTCACAACCAGATTTCGTCGAAATGTCACCTTCGAGGCGGGGCAGCAATGTAAGGTCTTTGTAGACTTGATCTATCAAAATTCCCACCTCTCGAATGACGTTAGCAGCTTCAGGGGATATGGAATCAAGTCTCACTTGTTGAAGAAGCGCTTTCAAAGATAGATGGGTGATGGAATCCATCTGCAGCAACATGAAAAGGTCTCCTTTAAAGATTTTGGCTTTGATCTTCGCCAAAATGTCATCTGAAGGTTTGCTAGAGACCTGGCCCTCAAAAGTTGAAGCACTCCGAGTTTTTCCAGAAGAACTGCCTCGACTGTGCAGCAGTAATTGAACGTATCGACGAGGATCGCTTTCTTTTAGTGCAGCCATTTCTTCCTTAGAGAGGATCGTTTCGCTTTGAAGAGGCATTGCCTGTGGCACCTCGACAGGAGTAACTTTGGTAGCATCAATACAAGCAGGATCATCAGATTTTCCTTTTGTAATTATTTCCCCTTCTACAGGGGCAGTTTTTGTGGAGTATTGAGCCAAGGTAGCTTCTTTTTCCTCACCATCTGACTCACCTAGCTCAGACTGGTGCATGGCTTCTTCCTCACATGTGTTGGCTTCGTTCGCATCAACGTCGTCATTAGCGGGTTTTGTTTGATCAAGAGGGGAACTTGTTGTGGTGGCAGGGTTGGTGTCCTCAGGTTTGGGGTTTTCGTCTTCCTCTGCCACGACTATTGTCTCAGGAGTTTTCTCTTCCTCGTGGTCAGACCCATCAGTTTGTGATTGTTGGGTAGTAGTTTTTAGGGGCGAAGGGGTTGCATAAAATTCAGGTTTGTTAATTTCACCAAGAGAACTCACACCAGAACCCAAATCAGATGTAGGGATATAAGTGGGTTCACCTTGGCTGTTCAATGGATAAATAGGCAAGGGAGACGGTTGCATCGAAGGCTTGGAGGCCTCGGTAGTAGTCTGCAGTTGGGAAAATAAACCTCATGAGACGCGAGATGAAAGAGACAAGAGCTTGATATAGAAAGGCCAGAGATTCTTTCACAATACCTTCGTGGCTTCCTCAGTCGGACTAGAGTTATCACTCTCTATGGGAACGGTAGAAGGATTTGGATCATTTGTTGTGGGAGCTTTGACAGGAGATTCAGGAGGCATGTTTTGTTTTTGTATTTTGCGGGATATGGAGGAGATTCGACGCTCTCTAGCCCATGAGTTACCCTTCGTTTTCTTTTTAGGGAAGTATCTTCACGAGGGGATTCATCATCGTCGGAGTCTATGATGACTTGGGCTGCAACTTTTCTTCTTTTTTGAGGGGTTGGAGGTTTGCGGCTAACCTGGGAAGATCGAAGTGATCAGCAAAGGACAGAAAAGCTTCAGGTGAATAAGAGCATGTAAGAATTTACCTTTGAACTTTTGATCTTTCCTTCTGTTTTATTGGTCGAAGCGTTTCTTTTGGGAGCAGCTGCGAATAAATAAATATAGAAGATATAGGTTAGTAACGTTGAAGCTCCGTGAGAGGAAGCCAAATCGAAGGGAGATGACCTTCAAGGATTTCGGTCTCGATGTGAACATCTTCGATACTGACATGAAGGTGCCCTCTAAAGGTATCAAGTGTATGTTTAGTCGGAACCATCTGCTGCGCCTTAGGCTTCGACTGCTGTCGAAGTATTTTTATACTATCCTCACAGATAAACCAGTCTGGAAATGGAGGGGCAAGAGCCACGCCAAAATCAACGGTTGGTAATCGAGGGGTCTTTGGGGGAAAGAGTTTAAAAGCGACCTCATATCGTCTATCGTAAGGGATAGATGAGGGGATTTTCAGATTCTCCATTCGTTTAGAAAACTTTTCTTTTAAAGTGGCAACAGCCTCACGGATGGTTCGACTAACATCATTTTGGTCGATAGGCAGTTTCAAAGTACTTTTGGAAAGCTTGTATCTCTTTGATATGAGTAGACGTACCTTTCTTGACCTTTTCCTACACATCAATAAAAGCCTGGTCAATCAAGCGTGAAAAACTTGAAACATCAAGAAAATTGTTGGAGTAATGGTTGGTCCACCAGTTATAAAAATCTGGGGTACAAAGGTGAGAGGGTTCAAAATAGATTGGAGTAAAATGGGACTTATGGGCATAACGGGCCGTTTGAGTCGAACACTCAAGTGGGTTGAAGATAGTGGAGAGAAGGATAACATGAGACTTCTTATCATACAAGCACCTAGGCAATGATTGAATTAACCCAAGTTGCCTCGACACCAAGTTAGGTTGATAAGCGACTAATGTTGCTTGTCCTTTGACAAGATTAAGCTTATGAACAATTAAGTGTGGCGTCAAGAATCTCTCCTATATCAGGTTTGATTCTGCTTCTTGTTTTTGCGAAACTGGAGGAAATGACCTGGTGAACCATTCAGGGCCATACAGCCTATGAGCAAAAGAGGCCATCCTGGGAGTGAATTCATGCCTTTTTGCAAACAAGTGGATGAAGCTGGTAAGGTTGGCACGAAGGCTTCGACCCTCTTCACTTGGTGTCAACTGAACCAAGCGTGGCCATTCGACCCGGCGTTCAGATACCTGGGCTTCGTCGACCTCTCCTTTGAAGGGAAGGTTGTGCTCGAAGGTAGCGTTCAACCATAATTGAAGCAACCAAAATGGCCCCGCCATTATAAGAGTGCCATGGGTTTTTGGATCCCTTAGTTTATCAGCGCCTTCTCCCAAAGCCTCATACAGGCTGGCTAGTATCATTTCACTGAGACATACGTCCCTTTTAAGGTGTAACTGATTCGCCAGGGTAAGGTACTTCCTCGCCACCTGCAAGGACTTTGTGCAAAAAATACAACGAGACAACCACATGGCTAGAAAGGCTATGTGCTCCTCGTCTTCGACTACGTCGGTGTCTTTCTTATGATAACGATTTATGAAGGGTGTGTAAGTATGTTTCGTACTACCAAAACCTATGGTGTCCCGTGCATCAATTTCAGGATTGTAAGCCAATCCACATGGTCTTAATCCGACAGTAGCAACCATGTCGAAAAGCGTGGGAGCCACCATTCCGCAGGGAAGATGGAAGGTATGGTGAGTGTTGTCCCAGAAATACAAAGAGGAGGCCAGCATTAACGGACAGTAAGGTGGCCCAACCTTCGACAGCATGATTAGGTCATAAATACCTATTTCTTTCCAATGATGTGCCTTTGCTTTCTCTATTTTTGCCAACCGGTTAAGGTAAAGTTTAGAATTTTGAAGTACGGCGTAGCTCTAAAGAGTCGTGCTCCATCATGCAAATATTTGAGGTCCACATTGAAGAGAGAAAGGTCATCTGGGTTATCAGAAGGGATTTTGCTAGCATCTTTTTGCCCTAAGGGTTTGGTTTTCCGATAAGAAGGGAAAAAGTCACTCAAGGTGGAATAATCAAGGTCTGGGGGTGACAATGGGCCAGACATGGCTAAGGGTTTTCCAGCCACATCAACGGGGATGATTACCTGAGATTCGTAGATGTGTCGTTTTTCTTCTGCTAACGGCTCCCTGATGAGCTGTTGGTTCTTCGTGATTTTTGGTCCGCTCAAGGTAGCGAAAGGTGGCAATGCAGACGAAGAAGATGGTCTCCTAGTTTGAGTTTTCTTCTGTTGTTCAGCCATGATTGAAGGTTTTCAGAGAAAAAGGAGATTTTTCTTGTGTTGGAAAAAACGGGTTTCTTCAGCAAAGAGGAGAAGAGTAAAGGTTGGTAAAGAGTAGAAAGTCTTTATGAAAAAACTCTTGGTGATTTTATAAGGATTCAAAAAATTAAGAATTCTTACGTGGTTGAAATGAGTGGGCCACGTGTGCGACCTAGTGGAAGAAGTAGTTGTAACCTATACCCCTAGGCGCTAAAAGGGTGATGATGTTTTCTGAATTTTTGTGAGTTCCAAGAAACCTGCCATGACGATGATGACGTCAGAAGCGTGCAAAGTGGCGTGGTTTTTAATATAAACATTTCTCTTTCTTCTGTTTTATCTTCCAAAGGATAGTAGGCAAACCAAAGGGTATGATAGTATCGAAAAGATGGTGTCGAATGGGATACTATCAAAAAATGTCCTTTTCCTACAATAAGGTCGAAAAGAACATTCTTTGGGGGCAATTTGTTAGCTCCCAAATTTGACACTGCCTTGGGTTGCTAAACATTAAGGCATAATTAATGTCTAAGTAAAATGAAGCAAAGAGGTTTCGACAGCCTCTAAGGAATCTTCTAAGCTAAACGGTTGAAATAACTTAGAAAAATTAAGAAACCTAAAGTTATGAGCATTTCGACCGTGTCAGAGGTAGTTCGACCGAAATTCTGCAGGAGGATTGCTACGTCGTTTTGAAATTCAAAATTTGGAGGGAGCGGTTCTGTTCATAAGACACGTGGCGAGTTTTAGAGCAGGAAGTTACATGCAATTGACACTTGTTAGATCGAGGAGATACTAGGAAGTTATTAGCAGTTAATTATTAGCATTATAAATAGGGATTTGTTAGACAGATTTCGGTGTGTTTACCATTTGTACAAAGTAACTCCAATCAAATTTACTCAAAGTACCCGAGTGTGAGAAAAGAGTATTTTCACGGAGAATGTACGTTATGTAAAATCACCAACTTTTCAATAAAGTCTTTTACAATTTCAGCAACATTTACATTTCCTCTGTCGAACCACTTGTGCAAGTGTTACCTTTTTGCCTTTACCTTTCCTGCAACCTTTACTCCAATTCCTCTTTTCCTTTAAACTTTTTACCTTCTTCGATCAGCCTTTTACAAATCTTTTACAGCGTTTCTTTAAGTTTATGCACTTTAAAATACCCAGTCGAAGTCTTTTTCATTACAAGCACATTTACCAATTCGTTATTACAAGTACTTTAAATCTAATTCTAAACGAAGAATACTTTAGCACATGTCCTAGGATCAATCTGATCGATCCTGTGAGTCACCAAAGTCAAATTTGGAAGATCAGCGGTTATTTTCCGATTTTCAAGGGAAACAAGCGCTCAGACCATCTCAAACATTCTCACAGTTTTGATTCACAAGAGCAAGTTTCAAAGGCTAAACAGAGCTCAAAACGGTTGAAAATAGACAGTTGTGCAGGTTTCCCTCCAAAAGGCGCCAAAATTCAAAAATTTTGAGGTGTTAACCGATTAACCAATGCAAAATCAGGCCAAATTTGAATTTTTGAAGGTGTTAATCGATTAACCCCTATGGTTAATCGATTAACCAGTGCAAATTTCTACTCTACACGTGAATTTTCAAGTGAAGTCACTTTGGGGTCCATTTTGATCACTTGTGAAGTTGATTTTACACCAGAAGAAGGATCTAGAACCACTTTAAATTTTGGTTAATTTCAAATTCCCTCCAAATTCCCATTCCTAATTCCATTCCAAATTTCACAAACCACACTCCAAACCACATTTGGATCCAAACCTAAGGGGTATTTAAATGATTTGCTCCAAACCTTCCACAATCAATCCTCATAATTTCCATTTCATTTCAGAATTCATATTCACTCTCTCAATTTGCTCTCAACTTTTCTATTTCCCAAACTTCATTAAAGCTCTTCTCACATTGAATTCTTTGATTCTCCATTGGAATCATTGAATTCTAGAGCTAAAACCTTCATCTAACATCCATTTTGTTTAGAATTCTCCATTCCAATTTCGTGCTATTGTGGATCTGAATTTTAAAGTTGATCTAGTGGAGCTTATTTGGATAATTCTTGCTTAATTTTGGGGGATCTTCATTTCTAATACAAGAACTCAATTGGATCTTGAAGGAATTCCAGATTTCTAGCTCGAATCTGCTCAATTGAAGTTGAATCAACAATTATCGAAGCAATTCTCCGCTTCGTAGGTTGGAATTCTAGATCCGTTACTAGTTCGAACTTATTTTGCATACTCGATGTGGATCTTCATTTTTGATTGACTTTTGGTTGATTTGATCCATGTGATTTGTGGTCTTGCCATTTTAATGTCTTTACATATTGATTGGATCACTATTTTCTGGTTTAAATTCGTGCTTAATTGATTGTATGATCATCTGGATTATTGGAGAAGTGATTAATTGCTGAAAAGTGCTTTTGAGCTGCTGTTTTCTGCTGCTGGTACAATGTTAATCGGTTAACCAGTTGCAGTGCAAACTGGTTAATCGATTAACCAGTACGAATATTCAAATTTTCAAACATTTTTCAATGGTTAATCGATTAACCCCTGGTATTAATCAATTAACACTGTACCAGCAGGTCTCTTTTGCTGTTTTTCAAGGTTGTTTTGGTATCGTTTCACTTCGAATCTTCATGGATCAGTATGATGCATTAGGGGTGAGATGTTTTGGATATATGTCGTTGTTCTTGATTGTTTAATCATGATCTCTTCGACACGCGTGTTCGATTTCCACTTGAATGCACACTTTCGTAGTTGTTGTTCAAAGTGATGTTCATCTTTGGTTTTGCATTGTTTAAGTTTGAAGAATGCTTGGTTGAGATGCGCTTGTGGTGGCTTCTGTCCTATACCTTTTTCCTCCCACTTTTCTTCGATGATTGATGGTAATGGTCGTAGGAGTTCGCTTCTCCCATTTCATGTCATCCATTTCATGTCATCCTCGCATCTTTTGTGCTTGCATTTTCATGTTTGCTTGCCTTATTGCATTTCTCTTTTGTTTTGAATCTTCTTGCTTGGTTTCAAGAGGTCGAGCGTGCTTGTGGTGGCTGCTGCCCCGCACTATTTTCCTCCCTCTTTGTTTTGTGTTGCATGTTATGTTTGCATTGCATCTTACATCTCTTACTTGTGATTGATTCATCTTTGTGTCTTCTTAGTTCTTCTTTTCCATGATCCCTTAAGGCTCTTATCCTAATTCAATTGGAGTAAGATAGACATTAGGTGTTCAATCCAAGCATGCTAACATTAGGATAGATTTCCCTTTTCATCCCAACTTTAGTATCATTTTGTATGCTAACATTAGGGTTGATTAGTTTCCCCTTAGAATTTGTGTCTTCTCTTCTCATCTCCAAACATCTTAAGACACTTAATAAAGGATAATGAATGTTGTACGCTACGAGCCTTAACCGCATGAGAAATGATGAGTGAGGGGTCTCCTCTCGCTTGACTAGAGTGTTTAGTATACATCCCATTTGGGGGCGATATGCGACGCATTCGTTCTCAAGTCATAGTCTCTAGTGCAACATGAGTTACAAATCTAACTCAATTCACTTCTTGTCTAAAAAACACAAAAACAAACATCAAACTTGTAAGTGCTCTTGATTGGCTACATTTTGTGGCAAAATATTAGAGTATGTATGTATATCATATTGAATGTTAGGACATACATAATGATGAGTGTGCAGGGTAAGTTGACTTAGCTAAAAGTAAGTTAAGTTGAATGTCATACTCAATGTTATGACTTTGATCGTATGACATCAAGTGCAGGTTTAAGTTTTCTGGTATTCAGATTGAGGAAGCTCAGGCTAGAATTCAGGAAACTCTGTAGAAGCTCAAGCTGGAAGTCAGGAAACATTTTAGAAGCCCTGGCGAAATAAAATGTCTCTGACCTAACAAATAAGTGCAGATTATTGAAGAAAGGGTTGGGTAAACCTAAATTCTGCACAAAGGCCTAATGGATATCTGTTGCTATAAATAACAAGAGGATGAACCTTATTAAATAACACAACTAGCAGAGATATTAAAGGGTGAAAATTGTGAGTGAAGAGGTATCTCTTCACGTGTGTCTAGGAATCTTATGAGTCCTTGTGTGCCAAGCAATTGTCGGTTGTATAATTTCTTTGGTTATTGTGTATGAACTGTTGTGTTTATTGTCTCACTCAAAGCTGTTCAGCAAGAGTGTGTGTTCCTTGATCAAAGCTGTGAAGCAAGATCAAGGTGTGTATGAAGTGTGTCTTCATATTTATTTTGTAATTGTTAATTGTATATCACTGAGGTGATTGAGGGGGAGTGAGTGGGTAAACTCTGACCTAGAGGTCTCTAGGTTGAAGTGTCATTGGGTAGGTCTTAAGTGAGGAGTGCAAACTGAGTTGTTTGACTCTGAATTAATTATGCTGATAGTGAATTTCCTCCCTGGCTTGGTAGCCCCCAGATGTAGGTATTGTTGACACTGAACTGGGTGAATAATTGATGTGTTATTTACTGCTTTACATTTACTGCTCAATAGTGTAGTCAATAGCCTATGTCACAGTGGATGTTATAACTTCTGTGATAACATCCATTGTGTGCTTGCCAGAATTTCAATTGGCATCAGAGCAGACACTCTGCCTGTTTATTCTGGGTAAGATCTAGGGAAGATAAATTCTGGTACTATGGATAAAGGTATAGGATTCACTAATAGACCACCAATTCTGGATGGTTCTAATTATGATTATTGGAAACCTAGGATGATTTCCTTTTTAAAGTCTTTAGACAGCAAGGCATGGAGAGCTGCAAATTCAGGATGGGAACATCCAGTGAAGACTGATAAGGATGGAATATCTGTGTTAATTCTCGAAGAGGAATGGACCAAAGAGCAAGAGGCTTTAGCTCTTGGGAACTCTAAAGCATTGAATGCACTTTTCAATGGTATAGACAAAAACATCTTCAGACTGGTACACCATTGTGAACTGGCAAAGGATGTTTGGGACACTCTTAAAACTACTCATGAGGGAACCTCAAAAGTCAAGATGTCTAGACTACAAATGTTGACCACCAAATTTGAAAGTCTAAGAATGAAAGAGGATGAGACCATTCATGAGTTCTAAATGAATGAACTTGAACTTGCAAACACCTCAGGAGCCTTGGGAGAAAAGATGGCTGAAGAGAAGCTTGTAAGAAAGATTCTCAGGTCCTTACCCAAAAGGTTTGCCATGAAGGTCACTACCATTGAAGAAGCCCAAGACATATGCAATATGAAGATGGATGAACTCATAGGTTCCCTCCAAACATTTGATATGGGCATGTGTGATCAGACTATGGAGAAAAAGAGCAAAAGCATAACTCTTGTCTCAAACATTGCTGAGGGTTCAGAAGAAGAAGATGGTGAAAAAAAGGAGAATTTGTCAGAAGCAATAGCCTTGCTTGGAAGACAATTCAACAAATTAATCAAAAGATTTGATCATAAGTCTAAACCATACACCAAGAACAACCCATCTGAAAGCAGCAGAAGGGATAAGTCTGAAGAAAATTCCAATCAAAGCAAAGGAGTATAATGACATGAATGTGAAGGGTATGGACATATTAGAGCTGAGTGTCTTACATATCTCAAGAAACAGAAGAAGGGCCTAGCTGCTACTTGGTCTGATGGAGACTCAGAAAGTGGATCAGAAGAAGAGTCTGCCAAACATATCACTGTTCTAAACAGTGTATGCATTTCTGATGGTGATTCAAGTTATGAGGAGCTAACGTATGATGAACTGGCAGAGTCATATAAGAAGTTATGCATCAGAAGTACTGAGTTGTATCAGCAAGGAGAGCAACAGAAGAAGTGCATAAGGGAATTAGAGGCTGAGAAGATAGAGCATCTTGCTACAATAGACTCACTCAAAAGTGAAGTCAACTTGTTGGAATATAAAATGGAGCAGATGGCAAAATCCATAAGGATGCTTAACCCTGGGACTGACACTCTAGAAGAAATCCTAAAGAGAGGTCAGACATCAGGAAGCAAGTCTGGACTAGGATTTATTAGTGAACAAAAACCTATCTTGAATCTCAGGAGGCCAAGACCTGAAACTCAGAAGTCAAAAGGGATGTCACGACCAATGTCACAACATCAGAGAAACAGAAACTGGAACCAAGTCAAGAGCAAGTTTCAAGGGTATAGGTGTTACCACTGTGGGAAACTTGGACACATAAAATCTGTTTGTTTCTGGTTACATGGATGTCCTAGTCATCCTCATCAAGGCAAATCCAAACATGGTACTTATGTCAGGAAGCAGCATCATGCTAAACCCAAGAAGGATGCTCCTAACAAGAAAAGATAATAGGTTGCTAAGAATATGGCTTTAGTAGCTCACTCTTCTCTAAGGATGCTAACCAAAGAAGACTGGTATTTTGACAATGGGTTTTCTAGACATATGACTGGAATAGATAACCTGTTGGTAAACATCAAGCCTCACTCCTCAAGTCATGTAACTTTTGGAGATGGAGCTAGAGGAAAAATCAAAGGTGCTGGAAAACTAGATTGCCCTGGTGCTCCTAAACTGGATGATGTCATGTTAGTTAAAGGATTGATTATTAATCTTATAAGCATTAGTCAGCTCTGTGACCAAAGTCTGAGTGTCACATTTACGAAGGGTAAATATGTTGTCACCAATAAAGAAGGTGAGGAAGTCATGAGGGGATCTAGATCCAAGAACAATTGTTACTTATGGGAGCCCATAAGTAATCTAACTGCCTTGATCAAGGAAGAAGAGAAGGAACAAATATGGTTGAAGAAAGGTAGACATCCCCAAAGAATAAGAAAGGCCATAACCAAGGAATCAGTAAGAGGAACTTATAAGTTTACTCTAGATATAAAAACAGGCTATGGGGCTGGTGGGCAAGCCAAGAACAGATATCCTAAGGATGGTCATCATAGAAACCTATACCTGTTATACTGGAAGCTTATGGAGTCCATGACAAATGGCCAGCATAAAAAGGCCAATGCCACTCAGAATGTTATGACATTATATTGTGACATTCAAGGTAACATCAATATAAGCTCAGCTCAGTTTAAAACGACTATGCACAGACATGACAAACATCAATTTGAGATGGTTAGAGTGAAGTATGGCTACTCTGAATTACATGATAATGTCATGAGTATGAAAGGTCTTAAGGATACTCAATTGGAAATTTTACAATGCAAAGTGAGTACCCCCACTAATAATGAGTTGTAGCAATTAATGAAAAGAGGGAGTTGCATTTTGAAAAATAATCACTTGCTGGGTAATCAAAAAGGTAAGTTCCCTTCTATTGGGAAATCGCACCTCTCTACTACATAGACGACACACCCTTTCTAATTTTGGTATCATCACAAACTGTTCAGCTTCCATACTGGTTCCAACAAGCACAAAAAATTATCTCTCTCTCGATCAAAGTCTCTACCAATGTCGCAACATCCAAAGTCATCCCCCTCCAAAAGAATGTCCACCGACGACTCTAATGTGGAAACTGGGTCTAGCAACCCTAATGAAATGCTTGAGATAGCACCCCTACGTATGATGACTCCAGAAGGAATGCTGGTAAAGAACCCAAGAATCCCACATGCAAGAAGGCCCAAGGAACTTGTCTCAGGTCAAGCTCCTCCTTGTCCAACTTCTAAAATCAATAATGAAGCCAAGAAAACCCACAACGTCATTGCTAACATGGTAGATATGGCTCTGAATATACCCATTCCACCTAGCAATGAGGGGTCTGTCCCAAATTTGAATGATCAAGATGATGTCATGCACAATGTTGGAACATTGAAGGAGACTGCACCAGAAGATAAGAACGAGGATGAAGGTTCTGATAACTTGGAGGGTAACATGGAAGATGCTGAGATGGTGGACCTTGATGAATACTCTGACAATGATCTTATAGCAAAGATCAATCCTGGCATAGCCAAAAGGCTTATGACTAGGAAGGGGAAGAAAGTTGTTGATCAAAGTCCTCCTAAGAAGAAGGCTGCTGAGAAGACTGTTGAGCATAATACTCTTACAAAGAGGGCTGTAACAAAAAGGACTCAGGTTGGACCCTTCAAAGCTTGGAACAAGGTAGCTCTCAAGATAA
The DNA here is from genome assembly GCA_963859935.3 of Lathyrus sativus. Taxonomy (NCBI): domain Eukaryota; kingdom Viridiplantae; phylum Streptophyta; class Magnoliopsida; order Fabales; family Fabaceae; genus Lathyrus; species Lathyrus sativus. The sequence goes on from OZ012735.1 coordinate 649,665,612, forward strand.
GGGAGGCTGAAACTAGTTCAGAATCAGAGTCTGATTCTAATGTTGCTGGTGATGTCACTGACATCCAACCCAAGAAGAAACCCTCAACTAGCAAAATGGCTGCTAGTGTTCCTGAAGTGCCCATTGACAGCATATCCTTCCACTATCCATCTAGTGTCAACAGATGGAAATATGTATTTCAAAAGAGGCTGGCACTAGAGAGAGAATTAGCTCAAAATGTGCATGAAAACAAACAGATTATGGACCTTATACATAATGCTGGCCTGACAAAAACAGTCACTCAATTTCCAGCATGCTATGAGACTCTGGTCAAAGAATTCATAGTTAACCTATCTGACAAATGTGATGATATAAGGTCAAGTGAGTATGGAAAAGTATATGTGAGAGGGAAGTGTGTTGATTTTTCTTCAACAACAATCAATAATTATCTAGGAAGGTCAGATAGAGCTCACCCTGAGGTGGCTGTTTCTGACAATAAAGTATGCCAAGTGATAACAGCCAATCAGGTAAAGAACTGGCCATCAAAAGGAAAGTTAGCTGCCAGCAAACTCAGTGTCAAGTATGCAATGCTACACAAACTTGGGGATGCAAATTGGGTGCCCACAAACCATAAGTCTATTGCGGCAACTGTTCTTGAGAAGATCATCTGTGTTGTTGGAACCAAGACCAAATTTGATTTTGGGACATACATTTTTGATCAGACTATGAAGCATGCAGGCAGCTCTAGTGTCAAAGGCCACATTGCATTTCCTTCACTAATATGTGGGATTATATTGAACCAGTATCCCAACATCCTCAAGAAAAATGATACTGCAAGCAAGAGAGAAAGCCCTTTATCCTTTCATCACAAGTTATTTCAAGGATCTCATGTTCCAGACATTGTCATAACATCTGCTGAGACATCCAACAGGAGTCCCAAGACCAGAAAAGCTAAAGTGATTGCTATGCTCAAAGAAACATGTAAGAAATTGGATACAAGGAAGCAGACTCTTGAGAAACTGATAAGATCACTTGAGCAAAATGAGGATGCTGAATTCACTGATGAGGAGACAAATGATGATGGTGTTAGGGAGGCTGATGGTCAGGAAGCTGCCTCAGATGAAGATGCTACCAATTCAGAAGAAACCACTGATGAAGCAGAAGAGAGCAATGAAGAATCTGAGGAGGTCAGGTCCAGCTCAACTAAAGAGAAAGATTGATGATAGAGTATGTGACTCAGCCTGCTGCTGGTGTAATATGTTTTTGTTTTTTTTACACATTGTGATGCTCTTAATGAGTTGTTTTGTTGTAATGTACCCCCAAACTGATGTAATGTTACACATTGTAATCTATACTAAGTTTTTAGTTAGATCTTAATTTGTGGCTAAAAAGGGGGAGAGAGTAATAGAGTACAGGTGATAGAGTACAGCAAGTGGAAGAGCAGGTGGAAGACTGGCATGTGTGCTGCTATATGCAATTGTGCATGTGAAATAAACATGCTTGCAGGTGTAACCAAGGTGCTGTTGCATATGATGTGTGATAACAGCTGATGTTGTTAGTAATTTCTGTGAGATTCTAGCTGCTGCTTAGGAGTGTATGGGTGTATGACTGCAAGCTGTGCAGGTTGTGCCCAATTGATGTAGGATGCATCAGTTGAGGGGGAGTAACTCAGAATGTTACTCAAAAATGTGTGACATTTGTAGTGCTGACTAACAGATGGTTATGTGTGTGACGGGTTGATCCTGAGAAGCTGAGAGCTAGATGTGTGAGTACAGTCAACTTTACTAGTGTGCTGGTAGCTTACCTGCATGATAGGTTATTTGTTAAGCTTCTGCTGCTTGTGAATCTCTGATATAGTAACAGAGTGTTTTAGCCAAAAATTTGCCAAAGAGGGAGTTTGTAAGTGCTCTTGATTGACTGCATTTTGTGGCAAAACATTAGAATATGTATGTATGTCATACTGAATGTTATGACATACATAATGATGAGTGTGCAGGGTAAGTTGACTTAGCTAAAAGTAAGTTAAGTTGAATTTCATACTCAATGTTATGACTTTGATTGTATGACATCAAGCACAGGTTTAAGTTTTCTGGTATTCAGATTGAGGAAGCTCAGGCTTGAATTCAGGAAACTCTGTAAAAGCTCAAGTTGGAAGTCAGGAAACATTTTAGAAGCCCTCGCAAAATAAAATGTCTCTGACCTAACAGGTAAGTGCAGATTCTTGAAGAAAGGGTTGGGTAAACCTAAATTTTGCACAAAGGCCCAATGGATATTTGCTGCTATAAATAACAAGAGGATGAACCTTATTAAATAACATAGCTAGCAGAGATATTAAAGGGTGAAAATTGTGAGTGAAGAGGTATCTCTTCACGTGTGTCTAGGAACCTTAGGAGTCCTTGTGTGTCAAGAAATTGTAGGTTATATAATTGCTTTGGTTATTGTGTATGAACTATTGTGTTCATTGTCTCACTCAAAGCTGTTAAGCAAGAGTGTGTGTTCCTTGATCAAAGCTGTGAAGCAAGATCAAGGTGTGTATGAAGTGTGTCTTCATATTTATTTTGTAATTGTGAATTGTATATCACTGAGGTGATTGAAAGGGAGTGAGTGGGTAAACTCTAACCTAGAAGTCTCTAGGTTGAAGTATCATTGGGTAAGTCTTAAGTGAGGAGTGCAAACTGAGTTGTTTGACTCTGAATTTATTCTGCTGATAGTGAATTTCCTCGCTGGCTTGGTAGCCCCAGATGTAGGTGTTGTTGACACTGAACTGGGTGAACAATTGTTGTGTTATTTACTGCTTTACATTTACTTCTTAATAGTGTAGTCAGTAGCCTATATCATAGTGAATGTTATAACTTCTGTGATAACATCCATCGTGTGCTTGCCAGAATTTCAAAACTTTTTTATCCTTCGGGATTAATTTGAAACCATTTTCAGAAAAGAGTGTTGTTAAGATTTGGTTCTATCGCAAACAGGCATTGTCCCTAACTGCTAGAATGAAGGTTTAACCCTACTCGGTTTAAAACACTTGAACCAATTTATGGTCATGTAAGCCCGAACAATGTTTGCTCTGATTTCTCATACCAGATGAGGATACGTAGGCACAAGACAGTGATGTCTTGGCGAGTAACCTTCCCCACTTTCACCCGTAGTTTTCTGAACTACATTGACTCTGACTTTCCTATTGCACGAGGGAATACGTAGGCATAGGGCGGCGATGCTCTATCGAGTCTCTTTTCTTTTCTTTTTATCCTGTGAGCCTGTAGCTTAGATAGATAAACACACCCTTAGATAGACAACAAGCATGGATCCTGTTGAGTACAATGAACGTGAGGGGTGCTAATACCTTCCTCTTGCGTAACCGACTTCCGAACCCGAGGTTTTCTCTGATCGTTTCCTTTCCCTCTCTTTGGGATAAATAACGAATGGTGGTGACTCTTCTGTTTTTTCGCCGGGTGTTTTTCGCAGTTGCGATAGCTGGCGACTGTGCTAGGGACTTGTGATGGTTCCCTATGCGAGTCAATCCTAGCGCTTGTCTGTTGCGTCTTTGGGTGTTTACTTTTGTGCAGTTATTTTGCTTTATGTACATTATCTGTAGTATATTATTGCATTCACATTTTGTTATCATATTGTGTTGCTGATGTGCTATGGGGTGGGTTGTTCCATTGAGAGATAAGCCCAATACCCAGGCTTGAGTATACACACAGGATTAGTGTGGAGAGCAGCAGGAGCTTGTGTGGCGTTTGGCCATACAATAGCTCGTGTGAAATTCACGTCCAGACGAGGTTTTTCTTTGGAAATATTCTATCATGCGCGTCTGGTGCAGTTGAGGGAGTATTTACTTAGAAAGACTAACGACCCTGGAGACCGTTCATTGAGAAGTCAGCTAAGTAAGGCCGCTTTGTTTGACTATGATGCCAAACCAGAAATGGTGAATGTATCATCTTTTCTCAAAAGTCTGTGACGCTGACGACCTGCATAAGATGTCATACCTTTTCAAGACTAGAACCGACACGTAAGAGGGGATGGGTTTTGCATGAAACCTGGCCTTCAACGAACCCGATTTTCTTGTCAGTGCGAAATTTTGATCCTGAGTACTCCGTTTTGTTTCTCAGTATTCTGGTTTTCTGGGATTTCTTATTAGAGCGGAGCTATATTTGAATTCAGTCAACGACACATCAACAAGTTTGAGCATTGGATACCTTGATCCCATGTTTGCATCTGCATAAATCATCCTGCATTTAACATTACATGTCTATGTGTGTTTCAGGTTCTCGTCTTTCCCTTGATTATGGTATTGGTCTTCTATAGAGATGGAAGTTGGCAGAAAGAGGATTGTTGTGTACAAGTTTCCGGCACCTGAGTTGGGACCTTTATTTGGTCTGATTTCCATGGCTGATCCTAGCGTTCTTGAAACCTTCAGGGAAGAGTATGGGAGAATTCTGAATCTGGTCCGTAAGATCACGAGTTATGAGCATGAAGCTATTCATACCCTGCTACAGTTTTATGATCCACAGCTGCGATGTTTCACGTTCCCAGACTATATGTTGGTTCCGACTTTGGAGGAATTCGCTTTCATCTTGGATGTTCCGGTTCAAGATAAGGTGTCGTTCTTCAGTTCTGAAGAGGAACCCAATCTCGAGATGTTATCCGCCGCGCTTCATTTGAGCGCCTCTGAGTTGGTAGATCATGTTGTCAGCAGAAATGGAGTTTCTGGTTTTACTTTATCTTTCTTGGTGGATAAAGCCCGAAAGTATGTTGAAGAGGGTTGTTGGATGGTTTTCAGTGCTATCTTGGCTTTGTATGTCTATGGCATTGTGATGTTCCCTAATGTACCGGACTTTGTGGATTTTGATGCTTTCCATATCTTTGTTTCCGGGAATCCCGTACCTACTCTCCTAGGAGATTTGTATCATTCAGTACACTATAAGAATGAGAAAAGAAGAGGAAAAATGGTTTCTTGTTGTGCGCCGCTTTTGCATAAGTGGTTTGTTGATCATCTTCCTCGCTCTGGAGCTTTTGTGGAATTGGCGAACTCATCTGAATGGTCAAAGAGGCTTATGGGTTTAACAGAAAAGAATATTGTCTGGTTTAACAGAGACCTGCTTGGTCGTGAACTCATCTTTAGTTGTGGTAGCTTTCCTAACGTGCCTTTGATATGGAGGAAATGTGGCATCAACTATAATCCTTCTCTTGTTGTTAGACAGTTTGGTTATGCCTTGAAAGGACCTCCGAAAGAAGAAGAAGTGCAGGAATCTCTGTACTTCACCGGTGTAACTGATCCTTGTATTTTGGCCAGATTCGTGGACGCGTGGAGTAATATTCACAAGAAGGGAAAGCTTTCTTTGGGCAAAGGCGATTGTAGAGCTTATGATCCTTACTTGGAGTGGATTCAGAAAAGAGAGTTGGGAAGGTACTATTGCTGTTTCTTGTGGAAGAACCTCTGTATCCCTTATTCATTGAGTCACATACAACCATTGACATCCTGAGTTGCACAAAGCGAAGGAAGAGTTGCACAAAGAGAATGAAGAGCTGAAACAGGAGATCAGCCAGCTGAAGCATGACAAAGGTGAAGTTGTTTATTTGGCCAAGACGAAGTCAGAATTAGTGACCAAGTTGGAGAAAGAGCTTGCTGATCAGGTTAAAACACGGGAACGGATCGGTCAGGATTTGAAAAGTACCTGTAGCATTTTGAAGCGTAAGAAGGAGGAGTTAGACAAAGCTTATCGAAGATCTCCAAATTCAATGAACAGTGGAATGCTACTTTGACCGCCAACAAGAGTAGGGAGGATCAGCTTCGCGCTCAGGTCGATAAGCTGAAAGTGCAACTCAAGGCCAAGGAGAAAGAAGTATTGTTGGAATCATTTCGCAGATGCACGATTGAGCAGAGGTACCAAGGGACTCTATCAGCTCTTGAAGAGCTCCAGATTCGTGCAGGTGTGAATAAACCCAGGCTTGAAGATGCCTTCAACGAAGATGCTTGGGAAGACCATTGTCATTATCTCCGGGATGTGATACGTAGAAGGGATATCCTCATCAAAGAGTTGGTTGCCAGACTAGACCATCTAGATACGAGGACGGTGCTTAAGAGGCTCATGCCTAGGGCAAAGAGCATGACTACCAAGGAGTTTATCATTTGTAGTTTCCTTGTTTTTTGTATCTTGATCATCACCAGATATGTTGGATGAGATCAATACCTCTTTGTATGCAGATCTTTCTCGTTGGTTGTTATGTATTGTCTCAGCTTTACTTGATATATATGAGAAGATTGTTCTTATCCATCTCTACTGTTCTTGTTTATTGAAACTAGAATCAAGGGGGAGATCTCCCTATAAATGCATAGACATGTTTTCATTTTGCATCTTCATTTGCATCACAGGTTGTTCTCAGTGGCCTTGTGTTCTTATCTCTGCTTGGTTTTCTTCAGTAATAGGATTGAGGAGTTCAGTTTCCACAGATATTCAACTCGAGGGAATCAGCGAAGAGTAATGGAACAGGTTGGGGCTGAATTGCAGGAAGTCAGGGTTCGTATGTCCCAGTTCATGGAGCTGATGCAGAATGTTGCCAGTGGGCAGGAACAATTAAGAACTATGGTTCAGCCGTTGATAGCACGGGTTGATGAAGAGGGCATTTTGCACGAAGGAACTGGTGTTATTCCTCCCCCGACTGGTGGATCTATTCCACAGGGTATTCCTACTGTTGTCGTACCTTCGGGCGGAGGTGTTGTGAATGAGAATGGTAACGTTACTGGTGGAAGTGTGTGCGCTATGCACGGGGCTGCTGGCCCTCATTGGGAAGATCACCAAGATAATGTTTTTTCCATGAGAGATATGGATGGTGGTTTACCAACTGAAGCTGATAGGAGGTTTAAACTGATTGAAGAAAAGATGAAGTCTTATGAAAATCAGAACTCTCTGGGTCTTGATATGTCAGATCTTGGTCTAGTTCTTGGGGTCAGAATTCCTCCTAAATTCAAGGTACCGGATTTTGACAAGTACAAAGGGACAACCTGTCCTAGAGTACATATTTGGGCATATTTCAGAAAAATGTTCGCATACTCTGATGATGAAAAGTTGTTAATGCATTTTTCCAAGATAGCCTGGCAGGAGCATCTTTGGAATGGTATATGGGACTTGAGAGAACTCATATCTGCAGCTGAAAAGAATTGGCCGAGGCGTTCGCGCGTCACTATCAGTATAATAGTGATCTGGCACCGAACATGGTGCAATTGCAGAGCTTGTCGCAGAAGAATACTGAGAGCTTCAAAGAGTACGCCTAGATATGGCGAGATCTAGTTGTTAGAGTGCAACCTCCCATGGTGGAAAGGGAGCTGATTGACATGTTCATGGCTTTGTTGCCTGGTGTGTATTTTGAGAAGTTGATAGGTTGTATGTCTGCAGGGTTTTCTGATCTGGTAATGGCTGGTGAAAGGGTCAAAAGTGGGATTAAGTCTGGAAAGATTCCAAATGGCGGTGAATCCTCTTCGGGAGGAACAAAGAAACCATATCCAGCAAATCCTAAGAGAAGAGAAGGGGATGCAAATGCTATTTCTCACAAGGGTAAGGGTAGAGCTCAGTCTCATCAACACCAACAAGTCGTTACTGTAGATATCCCGGCTGCAACTCAGTAACGAGTTAACGTTCCACGACCTTATGTTGCTAGGCGCAGAATTGCTGATAGACAGTTTGAGAATCCTCTGATACCGTATGCTTAGTTGTTACAACGCCTACTGCAGTTACAACTGGTTCAGAAGAGGACTTTAGCTCCTCTCACGGGTACACCACCTCCTGGTTACGATGCGAATGCCCATTGTGATTTTCATTCTGGGGCACCGGGGCATGATATTGACCATTGCAAAGCATTCAAGCACAAAGTTCAAGACTTGCTTGATTCCAAAGCTATTAACTTCACCAACGATGTGCCTAATGTGAATCAAAACCCGATTCCAAATCATGGAGTGGCAAGGGCAAATGCCGTTATTAAAGGATAAAAACTAAATCTGGTAACTGATATTGGGGATCTAAAGACTCCGCTGAATTTCGTGAAGGCTAGTTTCTTGAAGAAAGGGGTGTTTCCTAGTTGTTTTGCTGACTGCCCAGAATGTGAAGCACAACCTGAGGGTTGTGATTTTTTGAGAAAGGGTATTCAGAGAATGATTGATGAGGGTTGTTTGCAATTTGATAAGGTTGTGAAAGAAGATGTTAAGGATAAGGTGAGTGTTGATGGAAGCGAAGTTGCCACAATCTTTATTCCATATCGGACTATCAATATTTCAGCGCCTGCTAGGCCAGCTCCATTTATTATTACTATACCTGGACCCGTGCCATACGAGAGAACTAAAGCCATCCCATGGAGTTATGGGGGAGAGGTGTTCTGTAATGGGCAAAGACAAGAATTCACAGGGTCTACCTACGGAGGTTCGTCGGTTGAGAATATAGTTGGTGTCAGAGGTATCACTAGAAGCAGTAGGATCTTTTCCCCAATGGAGGTTAATCCTGATAGGAATGACAAAGGGAAAGGTAAAGCCGTGATTGAAGAGAATGTCCAACAACAGGTTGATGCTGATGTTTTTTCAAAGGACGCAGAGGAGTTTATGAGACTCATTTGAAAAAGTGACTACAAGATTGTGGATCACTTAAATCAGACTCCTTCGAAGATTTCTATTCTGTCATTATTATTGTGTTCAGAGGCACACCACAACACTTTATTGAGAATTTTGAATGCAACATATGTATCCCAGGAGATTTCTGTTAATCAGCTGGAGGGGGTAGTAGCTCATGTAAATGCCGGCAATGGTCTTGGTTTTACCGATCTGGATTTGACTCCTGCCCAGAGAAACCATAACCATGCTTTGCACATATCCATAGAATGTAGAGGGTCCCTGTTGTTGCATGTCCTGGTTGATACAGGACCATCCCTCAATGTGCTTCTGAAGAAGGCACTGATGAAATTAGATACTCGAGGTTTATTGTGCACGCCAAGTGATTTGGTGGCGAGGGCTTTCGATGGATCTAAGAGATTGGTGTTTGGAGAGATTACGATGCATATTCAGGTAGGACCAGAAGTCTTTGATGCAACTTTTTACATTATGGATATCCAGCCAGCATGGAGCTGTTTGCTCGGCCGAACTTGGATACACTCTGCGGGAGCAGTCACTTCCACATTGCATCAAAAGCTGAAATATATGATGGAAGGGAAAATTGTCACAGTATGCGACGAGGAGGATATCATGGTTAGCCATTTGTCGTCCTTCAAGTATGTGGAAATGGATAGGGAGATCCACGAAACACTTTGCCAAGCGTTTGAAACAGTTCAGATCCAGGAGAAGTCTCCTGTGGAAGCCAAGAGCCCAGAGGTTTCGATGTCATCACTCAAAGAAGCTCGTGCTATCGTAGAATCTGGTTCGTTGCAGAAGTGGGGCGAAGTTCTTAATATTCCCGTCAAGCAGGACAAGTTTGGTGTGGGATACAAACCCTCCAGTTCTTCTCAGAGCATTCCGAGGGACAGGGGACCTGTTCAATTCACCAATAGCGGTGTGATATTTAACAAGATTAATGTTATTGAAGATGACGAAGGTGACAGCGACTGCGATATGGATGCTTGGATTCGTCCATGCATTCCAGGCCAAAAGTTGTGCAACTGGACTATCGAAGAAGTCATTCATGTTACTGCTACAGAGTAATGTTCATTGTTTTGATTATGTTCAGTCCTACGTTCTGCCCAAGGCGTAGTGACCCATTTGTGGGGCCCTCTTGTTATTTGCACTTTATCATTAAATAAAGGACGTTTTCGCATTCAAATTTTGTGATCCCTATTTTTCTTGTTTTTCTTTTGCATTTATGTTAAACAGAAAAATGACAATGTGTTTTGTTTTTTGCATCGTATAATAAACATAAACATCATCATGCAGGTCTTTTCTATCAGATACCATCGGTTCAAATTCAACTATGACTTCATATGACTTCGATAATCCCATTTATCAAGCTGAAGAAAAGACTGACGAAGATTGTGAACAACCCGAAGAGTTAGCCAGACTTCTCAAGAAAGAGGAAAGGGTCATTGTGCCACACCAGAAGGATATTGATATGCCAAGAAAGAGGTTAAAGTGGGGGTTGCATTGGAAGACTGTGTCAAGAGAAGATTGGTTGAAATGCTCTGTGAGTACAAGGATATCTTCGCTTGGTCTTACCAAGACATGCCTGGGCTGGATACACATATTGTGGTACACTGGTTACCTCTCAGAGAAGAATGTTCGCCAGTTAAGAAGAAGTTGAGACGGACAAGGCCTGACATGGCTGTCAAGATAAAAGAAGAGGTTCAGAAGCAGTTGAACGCTGTTTTTCTTGCTGTCACGAATTACCCTCTGTGGGTCGCTAATATTGTTCCTCTTCCTAAGAAAGATGGAAAGGTCAGGATGTGCATTTACTACAGAGATCTAAATGAAGCGAGCCCGAAAGACGATTTCCTGCTCCCCCATATTGATGTGTTGGTTGATAACACTGCTCAATATTCTATGTTTTTATTCATGGATGGCTTCTATGGGTATAACCAAATCAAGATGGCCCCAAAAGACATGGAGAAAACTACTTTCATCACACCGTGGGGGACTTTTTGCTATAAGGTGATGCCTTTTGGATTGAAAAATGCAGGGGCAACCTATCAGCGGGAAATGGTGACTCTCTTTCATGATATGATTCATCATGAGATCGAAGTTTATATTGATAACATGATTGCGAAGTCACAGACGGAGGAAGGACATCTGGTCGATCTGTTGAAATTGTTTGAAAGGTTGAGAAAGTTCAAGCTGAGTCTAAATCCTAACAAGTGCACCTTCGGGGTGAGATTTGGAAAGTTATTGGGTTTCATTGTCAGTGAAAAGGGTATTGAGGTATATCCTGTCAAAATAAGAGCTATACAAGAAATGCCTGAGCTGAGAACGGAAAAAGAGGTTCGTGGTTTCCTGGGGAGATTGAACTACATTGCAAGGTTCATATCTCATCTTACAGCCACGTGCGAACCAATGTTTAAATTGCTAAGAAAAGATCAAACGGTCAGGTGGAATGAAAATTGCCATAAAGCATTTGAAAGAATAAAAGAATATATGCAGGAACCTCCAATACTCATGCCTCCAATTGTAGGGAGACCTCTGATTATGTATCTCACGGCTCTTGAGAATTCAATGGGATGTGTGCTCGGTCAGCAAGACGAGACATGTAGAAAAGAGCACGTCATTTACTATCGGAGTAAGAAATTCACTGATCGTGAGTCGAGATACTCAATGTTGGAAAAAACATGTTGTGCACTCGCTTGGGCTGCTAAGCTTCTGAGACAGTACATGTTAAACCACACAACCCTGTTGATTTCGAAGATGGATCCGATCAAATACGTCTTTGAAAACAAGCACTCTCCGGAAGGATTGCCTGATGGCAAATAGTTTTAACAGAGTATGATATTCAGTATGTTTCCCAAAAAGCCATCAAGGGAAACGTTATGTCGGAATATCTCGCTGAACAGCCAATTGAGGATTATCAGCCAATGAAGTTTGATTTTCCAGATGAAGACATCATGTTTTTGAAGATGAAAAAATGTGATGATCCTTTACCTGACGAGGGTCCTGAGATTGGATCTCAGTGGAAACTGGTTTTCGACAGAGCCGTTAATTCATTACGACTCCTCACGGTTCGCACATACCGTTCACTGCCCGATTGACTTTCGCCTGCACCAATAACGAAGCCGAGTATGAAGCGTGCATTATGGGTTTAAAAATGGTCATTTATCTGAGGATCAAGAATCTGGATGTGTACGGCGATTCAACGCTAGTCATCAATCAAATTAAAGGAGAGTGGTAAACTCTTCAGGCCAACCTGGTGCCCTACAAGGATTATGCAAGGAGACTGTTGCCGTTCTTTGATAGAATTGAGTTCCATCACGTGCCAAGGGCTGAGAATCAAACGGCGGATGCCTTGGCCATGCTATCCTCAACGTACAAAGTGAATTACTGGAATGAAGCTCCAGCTATCACCATCATGCGTCTTGATAGACCTGCTTTTGTGTTTGCAATTGAGAAAGCATCAGATGGAAAGCCTTGGTATTTTGATATCAAGCATTTTCTCAAGACTCGGGAATACCCATTTGAGGCATCCAGTAAAGATAAGACTCTGAGGAGGTTGGACAGTAATTTTCATCTGAACAAGGATGATGTGATCTACAGGAGAAACTTCGATATGGTTTTGCTGCGCTGTGTTGATGAGCTTGAAGCGAACTTGTTGAAGGAAGAAGTCCACGAGGGTTCTTTCGGTACTCATGCTGGTGAACATGCGATGGCTAGAAAATTGTTGAGAGCTGGGTATTATTGGATGACTATGGAATCCGATTACTTCAAATACGCCAGAAAATGCCATAAATGCTAGATTTATGCTGATAAGGTGCATATGCCACCGACTCCTCTGAATGTGTTAACATCTCTTTGGCCCTTTTCTATATAGGGAATCGATATGATCGGAAAGATTGAGTCGACTGCTTCCAATGGGCATCACTTCATTCTGGTTACGATTGATTACTTTACGAAGTGGGTAGAAGCAGCTTCCTTTGCCAATGTCACGAAACAGGTGGTCGCCTGATTCATAAAGAAGGAGATCATTTTTTGTTATGGAATTCCAGAGAGAATCATTACCGATAATGGTTCAAACCTGAATAACAAGATGATGAAGGAGCTGTGTCAGAGTTTCAAGATTGAGCATCACAACTCTTTTCCATATCGTCCAAAGATGAATGGCGCTGTTGAGGAAGCTAACAAGAACATCAAGAAGATTGTGAAAAAGATGGTGGTAACATATAAGGACTGGCACGAGATGTTGCCCTTTGCTCTTCACGATTATCATGCTTCGGTACGTACGTCAATCGGGGCAATTCCTTTCTCCCTGCTATATGGTATGGAAGCAGTTCTGCCATTAGAGGTTGAGATTCCTTCTTTAAGGGTATTGTCTGACCTGAAGCTTGACGAAGCTGAGTGGGTGCAGACCAGGTTGAATCAGCTGAGCTTGATTGACGAGAAGAGGTTGGCAGCCATTGCTCATGGCCGGTTGTACCAGAGTAGGATGAAGAAAGCCTTTGATCAGAAAGTGCATCCTCGGTGTTTCCAGACCGGTAATTTGGTGTTGAAAAGGATCCTTCCTCCTCAGACAAATCACATGGGAAAATGGACTCCTAACTATGAGGTTCCGTATGTGGCAAGAAAGGTTTTCTCTGGCGGAGCCTTATTACTATCTACAATGGATGGTGAAGATTTTTCGTCCCCTGTGAATGCAGACGTGGTTAAAAAAACATTTTGCTTAAAAGAGACCCGCTGGACGCAAAAAGAAAGTCCAGGAAAAAATGGGGCATCTCGGCGAACCAGAAAAAGAAAAGGTTCGGGCAAAAATTAGGGATAAAAGGAAAAAGAATTAACCAGCAAAGTCGAAAACCTAGAAAGTCGACTTTGGCAAAAATGGGTATCCTGGTGGATTGAAAACCCGAAAGGGTGATCCAGGAAAAAGTTAGGGATTAGAAAGCAAATGAATGCGGTCTGCGTTTGATCTGTAAGCTTGTGAATAGTTATCCCGAAGGAAAGGAATCGGTCTAGTCCATCTTTTCAGAAGGCGAAACATGGGGATCGTTGAAGACATACAGGTCATAGTTGAATCGACACATGGTGGTTGTCTGTTTCCACATTGTCAACATTTGTGTATATTCTTTTGTTTTTGCGCAATTTCCTCTTTTCAGGAATTGCATCTGAATTGTAACTCGCCTATTTACAGGCCTTTTATCAATAAAGTATTCAATTCAGTCAAAGAGTTTTGCTTTTCCTGTTTTATTTTTTACTGTTTTATTTGCAAAAAACGTTCGATATTTTTGATGAACATTGCAGGAGAAAACATGAGGCTTTACAGAGCATAATGAAAGCAATGACTTTGCTTGAACAACAAGTGTCATGAATGGTAATTGAGGTAACCATTTTGCATTTGAGGCATGTTCTTGTTTGTTGCAGGATAGCAGGATCCTTTCCCCAGTGAAGTCGCCACAGCAGAGATTTCGTCTTTCCCATAGAATCTTGTTATCAAGTCAGAAGTATTGTCACCAGCAGAGGTGTGAAGAGTATTCCCAGCCGAAGAAAGTTTTGTCTCCCTACAAAGGCTAATCCCCAACAGGGTGGATTCATTCTCAGCATGTTCCCGGCAAAATAAGTTTGAAGGATATTCCCTCGGCGGCAGGGCATACTTCAATTCAGTTTTACTCTCTAGTAGAGTTGACGTCCATGTCATTCGTCCAATAGAGTCAACATTATGTTGTTTTCCCCAGTAATATCAGTATTTGGGATTTTTTCCTCGAGCTGAGTTTAATGTTAATTCCCTCGACAGGGCAAATGTTTAAGCAACGCGTGATCTATTCCCCAGTAGAGTGGAATCCTCAATAGAAGTTTCTGATATTCCCCAGAAGGGCAGGTTGTTACTTGTACATCCCTAGCGGATTAGATTCCCTTTCAAGCAGAGTAGAGCTTTCAATGTTGTTCTCAATTCCCCCACTAAGTGGAATGTTTGGTGTTCTCCCAACAGGTTGAATTTTTTCAAGGAGGCCATTCAGGGTTGATTCCCCAGTGGAAGCCAATCTCGGTCAGTAGTTGGTAGTGCTTCCCCAGTGGGGTCGTTTATTTCCCAGTAAGTTGGAGTTTTCGGGAAGGTCATCCAGGGCAATTCCCCAGCCGAGTCTTTTGTTCCCCAGAAGAGTTTATTCTGGTAAGCTGTCAAGGATGTTTCCCTCACCAGAGTGTGATTTCTTCCCCAGCGGAGCGACTGTCTGCTCTCTAGCATTTATTTTGCTGGAGTGGTGCCTTTGCATTTGCATTTTGCATAGCATCCTCTCAAATGCGTAGCATTTCCATGTCGTATGGAGCATTACGCCATTTTCAAACATACTCATCTGAAGCATAAGCCAGGTTTTGTGCCTTTGACGCCGGTTGCCTTTTCTAGCAGAGGATATATGATTCAGGATATTTTTGTGTTATCCCCTGTGAGATGGACCTGTGGGATTATTGGTTTTTCTTTCCCTAGTTGAGTCGTTTGATTAAACGGTTTCTTCCCAGCTAGTCGTTTCTTAAATGACTTCTTTCCTCAGCTGAGTTGTTGGTGAACGTCTTCGTTCTCCCCAGGTGAGCCGCTTGTAGAAGTTTTCTTCCCTGGTCGAGCTTTTTGTCTGGATGTTTCTTTCCTCCAACAGAGTGTTTGGTGAACTAATGTTCCTTGGCAGATTCGTTTGTTTAAACCTCTCTTTTTCTATCAGAGCTTTCTTTGCAAGTTGTGAGTTGGTCGATTCTGTTGCCTGCTTATTCTGGGTGTGTTATCCCAACTTTTGGTTGGTACTCCCCAACATGGTCCGAGTTATGGTGTTTGGTTATTCCAACTTTTGGTTGGTGGTTCTGTGGTGTTCATTCCAACTTTTGGTTGGTAATCTCTAGTTTCTCCCTGCAGAGTCCTTATTCCAACTTTTGGTTGGTAATCTTTTCTCCATTTAAACTTTTGGTTGGTGACCTATTGACGTTTGGATGTTATTCTAACTCTTGGTTGGTAATCCTTGTTTTCCCCAACAAAGTCAGATATTCCTAACTCTTGGCTGGTAACCTTTGTTGTGGTCAGTTTGTCCAGCGATCCTAACTCTTGGTTAGTAGCTTTTGTTCCGACTTTTGGTCGATGATGATCCTTACCAGCGATCCTAACTTTTGGTTAGTAACTTTTGTTCCAACTTTTGGTCGATGATGATCTTGGTTATCTTAACTTTTGGTTAGTATCCTTGCTTCACAACTTTTGGTTGGGTTTTATCCCCTGCAGTCGTTATTCCAACTGTTGGTTGGTAGTCTGTCGCTTGTTGGACGTTATCCCAACTCTTGGTTGGTAGTCCCCAGTTGGGTCCGAAGCTCTGTTGGCATTTTTCCAACTCTTGGTTGGTGGTCTTCCGTTGTTGACGTTTTTCCAACTCTTGGTTGGTAGTTTGCCGTTCTTGGATTTGTTATTCCAACTTGTTGGTTGGTAGTCCTTTGGTGGTGGTATATTTATCCCAACTTTTGGTTGGTAGTCCTCCTCTATTCCCCCAGCGGAGTCGTTATTCCAACTTTTGGTTGGTAATTGGTGACTTGTCAAATTTGTTTGAGTCAAACTTTCGGTTGGTGTTGGTGTTGGTATTCTAACTTTTGGTTGGTAATCTTTGTTTTCCTCAGCAAAGTCGATTATTCCAACTTTTGGTTGGTAGTTTTTGTTCTTTGTTATCCCATCTTTTGGTTAGTAGTCCTTGGTTTCTCTTGTGGAGTCTGATCCTAACTTTTGGTTGGTAATCCCCATTTTGATCGTCTTGTTGACGTTATTCCAACTCTTGGTTGGTAATCTTCGTTTCCTTGTTGATGATTCCAACTCTTGGTTGGTAGTGTTTGGTTTATTCTCCAGAGAGTAACTCTTATCCCATCTTTTGGATGGTATCCTTTGATTTTTATCTTGTGGTGGACGCTTGTTCCCCACAGAGCTGTCTGGTTAGTCTAATCTTTCCCCAGTGGAATCCTCGTCAGATCGTAGGTCTGTTGATTGAATGTCCTGTAGGTTCTTGATTTGAGTTGTATCTCCAGGAGGTTACCTTTGGTCGGCATTCTCGTTTCATCTCAACTCTTGGTTGGTATCCTGTGGGTGTTATCCCAACTCTTGGTTGGTATCCTTTGGTTTATTATCCCAACTCTTGGTTGGTATCCGAGGTTTGTTATCCCAACTCTTAGTTGGCATCTTTTGTTTGTTATCCCAACTCTTGGTTGGTATCCTTTGGTTGGTATCATGTGGGTGTTATCCCAACTCTTGGTTGGTATTTGTTGGTTGTTTCATCCCAACTTTTGGTTGGTATCCTTTGGTTGTATCCCAACTCTTGGTTGGTATATTTTTGGGAGTTATTCCGACTCTTGGTTGGTATCCTTGGTTATTCCAACTCTTGGTTGGTATCGCTGGTTTGTTATCCCAACTCTTGGTTGGTAGCCGGTGTTCGTTATTCCAACTCTTGGTTGATATCTCTTGGCTGATGCTTCAGGTTGGATTGTTATCCTCAGCGTGTCGCATTCCAACTTTTGGTTGGTATTCGTTGTTTATCATCCCCACAGGTTGCAAATTTCCAGGTTCTTTTGGTATTCAATCACGTTCTACCTTGAATGTTTGAAAGCTGATGCTTTCAATCCCTTCAGGTCCAAGTCGATTGAGTATGGGTAGTTGTAGCACCTCAAAATTTGCCCTTCTGTTTTAACCTTAACTGGCTTTTGTTTATCTGCATTATGCATTTTTTGCATATCATAGCATCTGTTCTTGAGGCATGGGATCTAGGTATGTCTATGGCTCAGGATTCATTCTCAGTGCAAGACTTAACAACAAGCATCATAGGCTCCGGCATTTATTTTCCCGGTGATCGAACGACCAATTTTATTTTTATTTTGTAGGATATTTTCAGATCAGAAGGTAGCGCTCAGGCCATCTCAAGCATTCTTACAATTTTGATTCACAAGAGCAAGTTTCAGAGGCTAAACAGATCTCAAAACGGTTGAAAATAGACAGTTGTGCAGGTTTCCCTCCAAAAGGCGCCAAAATTCAAATTTTTGAGGTGTTAACCGATTAACCGATTAACCAATGCAAAATCAGGCCAAATTTGAAAATTTGAAGGTGTTAATCGATTAACCCCTATGGTTAATCGATTAACTAGTGCATATTTCTGCTCTGCACGTGAATTTTCAAGTGAAGTCACTTTGGGGTCCATTTTGATCACTTGTGAAGTTGATTTTACACCAGAAGAAGGATCTAGAACCACTTCAAATTTTGGTTAATTTCAAATTCCCTCCAAATTCTCATTCCTAATCCCATTCCAATTTTCACAAACCACACTCCAAACCACATTTAGATCCAAACCTAAGGGGTATTTAAATGATTTTCTCCAAACCTCACACAATTAATCCTCATAGTTTCCATTTCATTTCAGAATTCATATTCACTCTCTCAATTTGCTCTCAACTTTTCCATTTCCTAAACTCCATTAAAGCTCTTCTCACATTGAATTCTTTGATTCTCCATTGGAATCATTGAATTCTAGAGCTAAAACTTTCATCTAACATCCATTTTGTTTAGAATTCTCCATTCCAATTTCGTGCTATTGTGGATCTGAATTTTGAAGTTGATCTAGAGGAGCTTATTTGGATAATTCTTGCTTAATTTTGGTGGATCTTCATTTCTACTACAAGAGCTCAATTGGATATTGAAGGAATTATGGATCTTTAGCTCGGATCTGCACAATTGAAGTTGAATCAACAATTACCAAAGCAATTCTCCGCTTCGTAGGTTGGAATTCTAGATACGTTACTAGTTCGAACTTGTTTTGCATACTCGATGTGGATCTTCATTTTTGATTGACTTTTGGTTGATTTGATCCATGTGATTTGTGGTCTTGTCGTTTTAATGTGTTTACATATTGATTGGATCACTGTTTTCTGGTTTAAATCCATGCTTAATTGATTGTATGATTATCTTGATTATTGGAGAAGTGATTAATTGCTGAAAAGTGCTTTTGAGCTGCTGTTTTCTGCTGCTGGTACAGTGTTAATTGGTTAACCAGTTGAAGTGAAAACTGGTTAATCGATTAACTAGTACGAATATTCTAATTTTCAAACATTTTTCAATGGTTAATCGATTAACCCCTGGTGTTAATTGATTAACACTGTGCCAGCAGGCCTGTTTTGCTGTTTTTCAAGGTTGTTTTGGTATCGTTTCACTTCGAATCTTCATGGATCAGTATGATGCATTAGGGGTGAGATGTTTTGGATATATGTCATTGTTCTTGATTGTTTAATCATGATTTCTTCGACACGCGTGTTCGACTTCCACTTGAATGCACACTTTTGTAGTTATTGTTCAAAGTGATGTTCATCTTTGGTTTTGCATTGTTTGAGTTTGAAGAATGATTGGTTGAGATGCGCTTGTGGTGGCTGTTGTCCCACACCTTTTTCCTCCCACTTTTCTTCGATGATTGATGGTAATGGTCGTAGGATTTCGCTTCTCCCATTTCATGTCATCCTCGCATCTTTTGTGCTTTCATTTTCATGTTTGCTTGCCTTATTGCATTTCTATTTTGTTTTGAATCTTCTTGCTTGGTTTCAAGAGGTGGAGACGTGCTTGTGGTGGCTGCTGCCCTGCACTATTTTCCTCCCTCTTTGCTTTGTGTTGCATGTCATGTTTGCATTGCATCTTGCATCTCTTACTTGTGATTAATTTATCTTTGTGTCTTCTTGGTTCTTCTTTGCCATGATCCCTTAGGGCTCTTATCCCAATTCAATTGGAGTAAGATAGACATTAGGTGTTCAATCTAAGCATGCTAACATTAGGATAGATTTCCCTTTTCATCCCAACTTTAGGATCATTTTGCATGCCAGCATTAGGGTTGATTAGTTTCCCCTTAGAGTTTGTGTCTTCTCTTCTCATCTCCAAACATCTTAAGACATTTAATAAAGGATAATGAATGTTGTACTCTACGAGCCTTAAGCACATGGAAAATGATGAGTAAGGGGTCTCCTCTCGCTTTTCTAGAGTGTTTAGTGTATGTCCCGTTTGGGGGCGATATGCGACGCATTTGTTCTCAAGTCATAGTCTCTAGTGCAACATGAGTTACAAATCTAACTAAATTCACTTCTTGTCTAAAAAACACAAAAACAAACATCAAACTTTTTTATCCTTCGGGATTAATTTGAAACCATTTTCAGAAAAGAGTGTTGTTAAGCTTTGATTCTATCGTAAACAGGCATTGTCCCTTACTGCTAGAACGAAGGTTTAACCCTACTCAGTTTAAAACACTTGAACCAATTTGTGGTCGTGTAAGCCCGAACTACGTTTTCTCTGATTTCTCATACTATATGAGGATACGTAGGCACAAGACAGTGATGTCTTGGCGAGTAACCTTCCCCACTTTCACCCGTAGTTTTCCGAACTATGTTGACTCTGACTTTCCCATTGCACGATGGAATACGTAGGCATAGGACGGAGATGCTCTATCGAGTCTCTTTTCTTTTCTTTTTGTCCTGTGAGCCTGTAGCTTAGATAGATAAACACACCCTTAGATAGACAACAAGCGTGGATCCCATTGAGTACAACGGACGTGAGGGGTGCTAATACCTTCCCCTTGTGTAACCGACTCCCGAACCCGAGATTTTATTGCGATGACCTGTCTTTTCCCTTTTTCGTAGGTTTTCTCTAATCGTTTCCTTTCCCTCTCTTTGGGATAAATAACGAACAGTGACGACTATTCTGTTTTTCCGCCGGGTGTTTTTCACAGTTGCGACATCTACGTATTCCCTCGTGCAATGGGAAAGTCAGAGTCAACGTAGTTCGGAAAACTACGGATGAAGGTGGGGAAGGTTGCCCGCCAAGACATCACCATCTTGTGCCTACGTATCCTCATCTAGTATGAGAAATCAGAGAAAACATAGTTCGGGCTGACATGACCACAGGTTGGTTCAAGTGTTTTAACTGAGTAGGGCTAAACCTTCATTCTAGCAGTTAGGGACGATGCCTATTTGCAGTAGAACCAAGAATTAACACACTCTTTCTGAAAATGGTTTTCCAAACAATCCCGAAGGATGAAAAAGTTTTATATTTTGTGTAGTGTTTTTTATGAAGAAGTGAATTGAGTTAAGTTTGTAACTCATGTTGCACTAAAGACTATGACTTGAGAGCGATTGCGCCGCATATCGTCCAAAGGGCATACGCTAAATACTCTAGACAGTTGAGAGGATGCCCCCAACCATCATTTCCCAAATACTTAAGGCTCGTAGCGTACAATACTTATTATCCTTTATTAGGTATCTTAAGGTGTTAAGAGATGAGAAGAGAAGACACAAACTCTAAGGGGAAACTAGATAACCCTAATGTTATCATGCATAATGCTCCTACAGTTGGGATTGAAATGGGAAATCAATCCTAATGTTAGCATGCAAAGGATTGAACACCTAATGCCTCTCATACTCCCATCTTAAACAGAGGGACTAGGAATCCTAAGGGATCATGGCAAAAGACCAAGTAAACAATAAGTAATTTAATCACAAAATGAAAAGAGAAATGAGGAAAGTGACTTAAACAAGTCAATGCAATAAGAGATGCAAATATGAAATGCAACAACCAAATGCAAGAAGGATGAGATGAAACGGGAGAAACAAGCTCTTATAACCATCGACCATCAATCATCGAGGCATAGTGTGATCCTAAGATGCACACACAAATAAAAGAGGGAGGAAAAAAGTGCGGGGCAGCACCCGCCACAAGCGCATCTCAACCTTACAATTCTTGAAACTCAAGAAAAACAAAAGATGAACAACTCATCACTTGAACCACATCCACATGATATGCATTCAAGCAAGAATCAAGCATTACGTGTCGAAGAATCAAGATTAAATAATCAAGAACAATGGAACATGTCCAAAATAGCCCACATAAATGCATCATATCAATCCATGAAGATTCAAGGTTGGAAGATATCAAAACATGCTTGAAAATAGCCAAAAATGGCATTTTGGTTCAGTGTTAATCGGTTAACCCTATTGGTTAACCGGTTAACCATTTAAATTTGTTTTGAAAATTGCACTGGTTAACCGATTAACCAGTTTGTACTGCAACTGGTTAACCGATTAACACTGCACCAGAAGTAGAAAAACAACAATTCAAAAGCACTTTCAGCAATTAATCCAATGTGCAATCATCCAAATGATCATGTAATCAATTATGCACGAATTGAACACCAAAAATCAGTGATCAAACATCAAGCAAACACAATCCAAGCATTAAGATCACAAAGATTAAATATCAAAATCAATAAAATCAACCAAAACTTGAAGATCTACATTGTAATTATCCAAATAAACTCAAAACATAATTAGATCTAGAATTGCCAACCTACAAAGCAAAGAATTTCTTTGGTGAGTGTTGATTCACTTGAAATAAGCAGATCCAAGCAAGAAACCCAGAGATTCTTCAAGATCCAAGAGCTTTCTTGTTGTAGAAATGAAGATCAAGCAAAATTAAGCAAAAAGGTTCCAAATAAGAACTTCCAAATTAGCTTCCAAATTCAGATCCAAAACCAAATGAAAATTGAATGGTGAATTGAAGATAATGGAGATAAAGGATGAAGGTTTAGCTCTAGAATTCAATGATTCTAATGAAGAATCAAAGAACTCAAGTGAGAGCTCTAATGGAGGTTTTGAGAGTGAAAAGTGGAGAGAAAATTCCAAGAGTGAGAGTGAATTCTGAAAATGAAATGTAATTATGTGTATTCTTCTTTGAGGTTTGGAGCAAATTCACTTAAATATGCTCTAGGATTGGGATCAAAATATGGTTTGGAGTGAGGTTATGAAAATTGGAATGGGATTAAAAATGGAAAATTGGAGGGAATTTGAATTGGTTTTGAAAGTTAATCAAAATTTAAAGTGGTTCTAGATCCTTCTTCTGGTGTAAAATAAAATTCAGAAGTGATCAAAATAGACCCCAAAAGTGGCCATATTGAAAATTCACGTACAGGGCAAAATTTGATATGGTTAACCGGTTAACCATTTTGGTTAATCGGTTAATGCCTTGAAAATTTGAATTTTGGCGCCTTTTAGAGGGAAGCATGCACATTTGTCCGTTTTCAACCGTTCTAAGTCTCGTTAAGCTTCTGAAACTTGCCTTTGAATATCATAGTTGTTAGAATGCTTGACATAGCCTGAGTGTTATCTCCTGAGCTGAAAATTATCTTGCAAAAAAAAATAAAATCGACCGCTCGATCTCTGGGAAAAATAAATGCTGGAGCCCTTGATTAGACTCTTGCATTAAAAGAGAACTCTGAGCCACAGAAAAACCTTGATCCCCTGCCTCAAGAACAAATGCTATGATATGCAGAAATGCGAAAATGAAATGAAACATAAGCCAAGTACAAGAAATAGTTGGTCAAATTTTGGGGTACAACAACAACCCCTATTCAAGCGACTTGGACCTGAAGGGATGAAAAGCGGACGACTTTCAAACATTCAAGGTAACAGGAGGTTGAATACCAAAGAATTCGGAAATTTTCCAACCGCAAAATAGCACTGTAGAACTGATTCCCCGAAGTAGAATCACCATAGAAAAATGTATTTGATAACTGCAAGGTCAATGAGCTAACTCAATACCAATTAGAAAACATCGACACGCCGCCGAAGGAAACTTCGGATAGCGTGCAGGCAACGATACTAAGTTGGTAAGAACATTTGATTTCACCATCAGGCATCTGTTAAACAAACCAGGCAGTGAACCCGAAGGCCGACTCAACACGAAGTTGAGAACATCTTCTAACCTAAGCAGGCATCGAACCCGAAGGCCGGCTCAAGATGAAGTTGAGAACATCTGCTAATCCAAGCAGGCATCAAACCCGAAGGTCGGCTCAACACGAAGTTGAGAACATCTTCTAATCCAAGCAGGCATCGAACCCGAAAGTCGGCTCAACATGAAGTTGAGAACATCTGCTAACCAGCAGGCATCGAACCCGAAGGCTGGCTCAACACGAAGTTGAGAACATATACTAACCAGCAGGCATCGAACCCGAAGGTCGGCTCAACACGAAGTTGAGAACATCTGTTAATCCAAGCAGGCATCAAACCCAAAGGTCGGCTCAACACGAAGTTGAGAACATCTGCTAACCAGCAGGCATAGAACCCGAAGGCCGGCTCAACACGAATTTGAGAACATCTGCTAACCAGCAGGCATCGAACCCGAAGGCCGACTCAACACGAAGTTGAGAACATCTGCTAACCAGCAGGCATCGAACCCGAAGGCTGAGAACATCTGCTAACCAGCAGGAATCGAACTCGAAGGTCGGCTCAACACGAAGTTGAGAATATCTACTAACCAGCAGGCATCGAACCCGAAGGCCGGCTCAACATAAAGTTGAGAACAGAATCCATCGGTTCACAATCTGAAAAAGGAATTCCACTGGGGGAATGAACTTGCATAAGTAAACTCTGTTAGGGAGAATGATAAGATGAACACATTTGTCAATGATTTTTATGGGGTCTGAATACCACACAGGCTCAAGAAAAACACTAATATATGCCAGGGTCTGGATACCGCACAGGCTCAAGAAATACTGTTGTGTGCTGGAGATACAACCGGAAACAAGAGGTAACAACTTGGCTTATGTTTCAAATGCACATGTTTGAATATGGTGTAATGCTCCACACGAAATGAAAATGCTACGCGTTTGGGAGGATGCTATGCACTATGCAAATGCAAAGGAACCACTCTGGCAAAATAAATGCCAAAGAGAAGAAAACAGCTCCGCTGGGGATGATCGGGCGCCAAGTACGATTGGACTTATGCTGGGAGGAACAAGCCCTGAATGGGTTCTTGGAAAAGAAATCTCCTGGGTATAACTGCTTTGCTGAGAACAAACTTCACTCTGCTGGGAATCAATCCAAACTCTGCTGAGGAAAGCGACCCTGGATGACCTACCAGAGTTCAAATCTTCTGGGGAACAACCAACTCGGCTAGGGTAAACAAATCTACTCTGCTGGGGAACAACCAACTCGATTAGGGTAAACAAATATACTCTGTCGGGGAAATCAGCCCTGGATGGCCTCCTAGAAAGACTCTTCTAGGGTACGAAACAAACTGCTGAGGAATAGCTACACTCTGACGGAGAATCCACTCTACTGGAGATTGAATCCACTATCTGCTAGGGATAATGAATAAGACTTACTGGGGAGCTATCCTAAACTTTCTCTACTGAGAATGGAGAATAACAATCTCTGAATCCCACTCTACGGGGAAGAAAAAACTACTTCGGCGAATTTGCTGGGGATTAGGCAATGAGGGAATCAGCGTCAACCTCTGCTTGGGGAAATGATAAATAAAACTCAACAATATCCACCTACGCTTGGGAACGAGTCAATGACCTAGACTCTGAGGGGAAAGGAGTCAAAGATTTAGACACTATAGGGAAACAAAGTTCTGAACTCGATCCACTACTGGGGATAATCCCAAATTTACCTGTCAAGGGATAGGTGCACTCCACAACTGGGGAACATCGATTTCAACCCTTTGGGGATAAGATATATGCATCTGAGCTGTTGAGAATAGGTGTCCAAACTCCACCTGCTGAGTATGGCTCTACTCTGCCAGGGATATCGATCTCGACTTGCTGAGGATAACCTTGACCATATGTAGCATCGACCTGCTAGGGAGGAACAAGTCCCAAACTTCACATCTTCTTCTTGTGGGGACAGAGACATGGTGACCTTATTGGGGATACACCTCTGGAATAGTATCGAGAACGAAAGTCGTGCAACAAATACAAACAAAGTATCATGTATACAACGAGAGCTATCTTGGTTATCATCCGTGACATCGTTCAAGCAAATCAGTGTTTTAATTATGATTAGCAAAGCCCACAAGTTTATGTATGCAAACTTTTATCAAAAACATCAGGCGTTTTTTGCAAACAAAACAGTAACAGCTAAAACAAGAACAAAAGCTTTCTGAATAGTATATACTTCATTGATAAATGGCCTGTAAATAGACAGATTTACATTAGATGCAACTCTTGAAAAGAGAAAGTTGCGCAAAAAGTACAGAAATGCAAAAAAGATACAAAATGTCGGCAATGTGGTACAGACAACTACCATGTGTCAAATCGGCTATGACTCACATGACTTTGATGCTTCTCCAATACTCCATCTTCTAAAGAGACTAACTTGATTGATCGACCCTCGGGTCCTCCCAAAATCCACTGGGCTCCTAGTATCACCCGCAAACTGCAGTCATTTGCTTTTCAAATCCCTAAATTTTGCATGAATCGCCCTTGCGGGGTTTCGATTCACCGGGATACCCATTTTTTCCAAAGTCGCCTTTTTAGGTTTTCAACTTTGCGGGTCTACATCTTTTCTTTTTTTTTATCCCTAATTTTTGCCCGAACCCACTCTTTTTATGGTTCGCCAGGATGCCCCATTTTTACCTGGATTTTCTTTTTTCTTTCCAGCGGGTCTATTTTAAGCAAAGTATTTTTTAACTGCGTTTGCATTCACAGGGGACGTGAAATCTTCGCCATCCATGGTTGACAGTAGTAAGGCTCCTCCTGAGAAGACTTTCCTTACGACGTATGGGCCTTTGTAGTTGGGAGTTCATTTGCCCCTGTGATTGGTCTGTGGAGGGAGAATCCGCTTCAACATTAAGTCACCTGCCTAAAAGCTCCATGGGCACACCTTCTGATCAAAAGATTTCTTCATCCTGCTCTGATACAAATGAACATATGCAATGGATGCCAATCTCTTCTCATCCATCAAGCTGAGCTGATTCAATCTGTTCTTCACCCATTCTGCCTCATCAAGCTTGACGTTAATCAGAACCCTCAAGGAAGGAATCTCGACTTCTAATGGTAGGACAACTTCCATACCATACACTAGCGAGAAAGGAGTTGCCCCAGTTGAAGTGCGTACCGAAGTACGATACCCATGTAATGCAAAGGGAAACATCTCGTGCCAATCTTTATAGGTCACAACCATCTTCTTCACAATCTTCTTTATGTTCTTGTTAGCCGCTTCAACAATGCCATTCATCTTCAGACGATAGGGAGAAGAACTGTGATGCTCAATCTTGAAACTCTGGCACAATTCCTTCATCATCTTGTTATTCAAATTCGAAACATTGTCAGTAATAATTCTCTCGGGCACTCGGTAACGACAGATGGCGTCCTTCTTGATGAATTGGGCTACGACTTGTCTGGTGACACTGGCGTAGGATGTTACTTCCACCCACTTAGTGAAATAGTCAATTGCCACTAAGATGAAACGGTGTCTATTGGAAGCAGTCGGCTCAATCTTACCGATCATATCAATACCCCACATGGAAAAGGGCCAAGGGGATGCCATGACATTCAGAGGACTTGGTGGCACATGCATCTTATCAACATAAATCTGGCATTTATGACATTTCTTGGCATACTTGAAAGAATCAGACTTGATGGTCATCCAATAGTAGCATGCCCTAAACAATTTTCGAGACATTGCATGTCCGCCCGCATGCGTACCAAAAGCACCCTCGTGGACCTCTTCCATAAGCAAACCTGCTTCTTTTTCGTCCACGCATCTCAACAGAACTAAGTCAAAATTTCTTCGGTATAGTACATCATCCTTGTTCAGATAAAATTTTCCAGACAACCTCCTTAAGGTCTTCTTATCTCGGCTCGATGCCCCAGGCGGATATTCTTGGTTCTTGAGAAAGTTCCAGATATCATAATACCACGGCTTCCCATCTGAAGCTTCCTCTATTGCAAATACGAATGTCGGCCTATCGAGGCGTGAGATGACAATTCTCGAAGAATCATTCTAATAGTTCACCTTATACATTAAGGATAATGCAGCCAAGGCATCTTCCATGTGATTCTACGCTCTTGGCACATGATGAAACTTTACCCTGTCAAAGAAAGGTAACAACCTCTTTGCATAGTTCATGTATGGTATCAGATTAGGCTAACGAGTCTCCCATTCTCCTTTGATCTGATTGACTACCAAAATTGAATCTCCATAAATATCAAGGTTCTTGATTCTTAAATCAATCGCTTCTTTGATACCCATGATACATGCTTCATACTCAGCTTCATTGTTGGTGCAAGGAAAGATTAACCTGGCAGTAAATGGTATGTGAGAACCATGGGGAGTCATAATGATTTCCCTAATCCTGCTGCCGTAGGAGTTAACAGCGCCATCAAAGATCATCTTCCATTGGGAACCTATCTCAGGACCTTCATCAGGTAGCGGCTCATCGCAATCTTTCATTTTCAATAACATGATATCCTCATCAGGAAACTCGAATTTCATCGGCTGATAATCATCAATTGATTGCTCTGCGAGATATTCTGACAGAACACTCCCCTTAATGGCCTTTTGGGAGACGTATTGAATGTCGTATTCTGTCAAAACCATATGCCATCTAGCAATCCTTCTCGAAAGCGCTTGCTTCTCGAACACATACTTGATCGGATCCATCTTCGAAATTAGCATGGTTGTATGGTTTAACATATATTGCCTTAGGAGTTTGGCGTCCCAAGCGAGTGCACACCACGTCTTCTCTAACATTGAGCATCTGGACTCACAGTTTGTGAACTTCTCACTCAAGTAGTAGATGGCATGTTATTTTCTTCCCGTCTCGTCGTGTTGACCAAGAACACAACCCATAGAATTCTCAAGAACCGTAAAGTACATTATCAATGGTCTTCCAGCCACTGAAGGCATCAGTATCGGAGGCTCCTGCAAATACTCTTTTATTTTTTCAAATGCTCTTTGGCAATTTTCATTCCAGATAATCGCCTGGTCTTTCTTTAATAATTTGAACATTGGTTCACAAGTGGATGTGAGGTGAGATATGAACCTTGCAATGTAGTTCAATCTACCCAGGAAACCACAAACCTCTTTCTCTGTTTTCAGCGCTGGCATTTCTTGAATTGATTTTATTTTTGCAGGATCAACCTCGATTCCCTTTTCACTGACTATGAACCCCAATAGCTTTCCTGAACATACACCAAAAGTGCATTTGTTCGGATTCAACCTTATTTTAAATTTCCTTAACCTCTCAAACAGCGTCAAAAGATTCACCAAATGTTCCTCCTCCATTTGTGACTTCGCGATCATGTCATCAACATAGACCTCAATCTCATGATGAATCATATCATGAAAGAGAGTCACCATCGCCCGCTGATAGGTTGCCCCTGCATTCTTCAATCTAAAAGGAATTACCTTATAGCAAAAAGTCCCCCACGGCGTGATAAAGGTCGTTTTTTCCATATCCTCTGGGGCCATCTTGATTTGATTATATCCGGAGGAACTGTCCATGAAGGAAAATACTGAATATTGCGCGGTATTGTCAACAAGCACATCAATGTGGGGGAGCAGGAAACCGTCTTTCGGGCTCGCTCTGTTTAGATCACGATAATCTACACACATCCTTAACCCTAAACCATAAACCCTAAACCCTAAACCCTAAACCAATGCTAGCGACCCACGGAGGGTAGTTCGTCACGGCAAGAAATCCAACGTCCAACTGCTTCTAGACTTCTTTGATCTTTACTGCCATGTCCGGTCTGGTTCTTCTTAGCTTCTGTTTCACAGGTGAACACTCTTCACGAAGAGGTAAGTGATGAATAACAATATCTGTATAAAGTCCGGGCATATCTTCATATGACCAAGCAAAGACATCCTTATACTCTCGAAGCATTTCTACCAGTCTTTGTTTGACATCATCTTCTAAAGAAGCCCCTATTCTGACCTCTTTTTTGGCTTCTTTTGTACCCAGGTTGACGACTTCAATCTCTTCTTGGTGAGGCCGAATAAATTTCTCTTCTTGTCTCAGCAGCCCGACGAGCTCTTCAGGCAGGTCTTCGTCTTCTTCAATCTCTTCTTCAGCTTGAAAGATTGGATTATCAAAGTCATACCGAGTCATAGACGAGTCTGAATCGGTGGCATCTACGGTATGAAACCTGCAGGGTGATGATTTGATGCTTAAAATGATATGCAAACAAGCACAAACCACATTTCCATTTTATTGTTAAAATAAAACAAGGAAAATAAGGATCACAATATTTGAATGCAAAAGCGCCCTTTGATTAATGATAAAACAATTATTCAAAACATAAACAAGGATAAGACCCTACAAACAAAGACCACTATGCTCCGGACAGAACATAGGGCTACACATAATCAGGAAACAAGATAATTACTCTTCACAGGTCACTTAGACAACTTCTTCAATAGTCCAGTTGCTCAGATTTTTGCCGGGAATACATGGCTGGATCCATGCATCCATATCACAATCACTATCACCTTCATCCTCGGGCACATCATTGATTCAGTCAAATATCACCCCACCACTTGTAAACTGGACTGGTCCTCTGTAGCGTGAAGTGCTCTGTGAAGAAGAAGACGATGGGTTGTACCCCAATCCAAACTTATCTTGCTTATTGGGGATACTCAACACCTGCCCCCAACCTTGAGATGATCCAGACTTTACCACAACTTGCGCTTCCTTGAATGAAGACATAGCAACCTCAGGAACTCTGCCCATTAATGGCGCCTTTTCTCTGACCTGAACAGTCTCGAATGCTTGACAAAGGGTTTCATAAATCTCTTCATCGACCTCCACATACTTGAAAGAAGACAGCTGGCTAATCATGATGTCTTCTTCACCACAGACGGTGACAATGTTACCACCCACCATATACTTTAGCTTCTGATGTAAAATCGACGTTGTAACACCCCACTTCCCAAACTTAAAATAAAATACGAATAATCCAAATAAACATCAGAGTTCTTCCACCAAAGTGGGATATCACATCAAATAGTTCCTCATAATTCCTCATCAAAAGGTTTTCAAAATAAAACAGCGGAAAAATATTCATTAGTTCAACATCTTCGGCCATCCGCCAAATACATAAAAATCATCATTAATAAAATTCGCCAACACATGATACGTCACAAGAAGATAAAACAAGTTCAACATAAAAACAAATAAATGCCCAAGTCCCGTGCTACGTATCAGAGCATCCTAAGACTCGACTCGCATACCACTATCCAAGCTAGCTAAGTACCTGGATTATCTGTACTTCCGAGGAAGCACAGATCACAACAACAACAAAGGGGTGAGAAAACATGATCAAAATATTCGGTAATAACATACATGAATTAAAGTTAGTAATCGTATAATTCAGCATCAAACACGGCCTACTGTCCAACATCAAAACAACACACAATAATGCAATTATGCAACTCAACACCATGTATGCGGTACCGACTCATTGGTTCATTCAATCGAACCCCGGATAGATCACATACACCTGTCCTTGGCCATAATCTATCCCAATCATTCTCCACAAGGGAGTATGGATGAATCACATACACTCCTTTTGAGCAATGATTCGTCCCACCAATCACCATGGTATGCATAACACCAAATATACCACAAATCAACTCAAGCACACTAAGTGCACACGATCCCCTGATCACATCACCATACACCATACATACATATTACTCATCAATTAATTATTTTAATTAAAATCAAACGACCCCCTGATCCCATCACCGTACCTCATACATATCTCACACACCCATCTAATTATTTCAATTAAATTCAACCACTACGTAATTCCACATTTTAACACCAAGTATACATTTTTCACCACCAACCATCATATCTACACCTTTCACGACCCAAGGGACACTACAACACGAGGTCACAAACAAAACAGCACAAAATTCACATTTTGTCACGCTCGCTAGCTCATTCGCTTAGCGACGCCATGGCGAACGCTCGCTGGATGCTCGCCTAGTAAACTCCCTAGCGAAGGCAGACAGTGGCTACTACAAGCCTTCGCTACCCATCTCTCCTAGCGAAGTCCTAGCGAACACTCGCTACTAGCTCGCCTAGCGAACTCCCTAGCGAATCGCTCGCTAGCTCGCTTGCTAGCTACTCGCTTAGCGAGTTCTGCGGTCTCTCAAAACCCTCACAGTCCAGAACTGTTCTCTTGCTCAAATTCAAGCCTATCACTCTACTTCTATCTTCTGTCCTATCAATATTTCAACCAATAAACACTACTCCATCGTTTTCTATCAATTTTAACTCCAAAACTCACACCTATGTTCATCATCAGAACTACAGAAGTTACTCAGAAATTCACCAATCTCCCAACAACATATACACCAATTCATCAATGGCAGCCATGCTCATAAACACATCAATACACATACAATTCATCATAACAACAATAACAATCATCAAAATTTCAATATATCATTCATATTCACCAAATTCCTACGGGGTTAAGGAATCTCCTCTACCCTGTTCATGCAATTTACCAATCTTAACCCGTTTCTCCCCCCTTACCTCGATTATTGCTCCGATTGACGAAGAAACCCCAAGAATCTGACAGCCCTAGCCTTCTTCCTCCTTAACCTTGGTCTAAAACCGTTTATCGTGTTCTGTTCTCCTTTCTCCCCAAAACTCTTCTAATACCCCTAAATTCTTATTTTTCTTATTTAAGCCAATAATAATAATAATAATTAATAATAATAATAATAATCATAATAATAATAATACTATTAATTATTATATTATCACCAATATTATAGTATATTATATTAATATGAAATTCCATCTTTTATTAAATAATCCCCATAACTTAAGGGTACCCACCAACGCACTCAGACATACCCCCACATAAGGACACACCAACAATAAAATAACACCAAAAAGACTAAATAATTAAAATGGGTGTTACAACTCTCCCCACTTAATTATTTTCGTCCTCGAAAATTACCTGATGGAAACAATTCCGGATACGCTTCCTGCATCCTGCTTTCTAATTCCCAGGTCACACTGCCTCCTGCAGCACCTCCCCAAGCTACTTTCACTAAGGATATCTCCTTCCCTCGGAGTTGTTTCATTTTACGATCTTTGATCCTCAACGGCATCGACTCAACAGTAAGATTCTCCCGGACTTGAACCTCATCTCTCGGAATCACATGAGATGGATCCGAGACATACTTTCGAAGTTGCAACACATGAAACACGTCATGTAAATTTGAAAGCTCAGGCGGTAACGCCACTCTATAAGCTACAGTACTAATTCTCTGCAAAATCTGATACGGTCCAATAAACTTAGAATCCAGCTTCTTGGACTTCAACGCACGACCCATACCGGTCACTGGGTTAACTCTTAGGAATACGTGATAACCTTCACTGAATTCCAGTTCCTTTCTTCGGTTATCATGATAACTTTTCTGCCTACTCTGAGACGCTTTCATTTTCTCATGGATCATCTGAATTGTCTCAGTAGTTTGCTGAACAATTTCTGGTCCTAAGACCACATTCTCACCTGTTTCATACCAACACAGAAGAGTTCTACACCTCCTACCGTATAAAGCCTCAAATGGTGCCATTCCAATACTAGAATGGTAACTATTGTTGTACGTGAACTCGATCAACGGTAAGTGAGTCTCCCACGCACCATCCTTTTCCAACACACAAGCTCTCAGCAAATCCTCCAGCGACTAAATAGTCCTTTCTGACTGACCATCAGTTTGCGGATGGTAAGCTGAGCTCAACTTCAACTTAGTACCCAAAGCTTCCTGCAAACTCTTCCAAAATTCTAAAGTAAACCTCGGATCTCTATCCGACACTATACTCGATGGAACACCATGTCGCTTCACAATTACCCAAATATAAATCTCTGCCAGCTTCACCAACGGAAAACTGATATTGATCGGCACAAAATGTGCAGACTTCGTAAGTCGATCCACAATTACCTAAATAGCATCAAATCCTCTCGCCGTAATCGGCAAACCCGTAACAAAATCCATAGTTATACAATCCCATTTCCAAACCAGAATTTCAAACGGTTGCATCAATCCAGAAGGTCTCTGATGCTCCACCTTCGACTTCTGACACGTCAAACAGGCATAAACCAATTGAGCTATATCCCTTTTCATACCGGACCGCCAAAATAACTTCCTTAAATCATGGTACATCTTCGTAGCTCTCGGATGGATACTCAGACTACTACGATGTCCCTCGCTCAGAATTGACTTCTTCAGTTCGTCATTATCCGACACACAAATCCTGCCTCTAAATCTCAACACACCTGCACTATCCATCTTAAAATCACTATCGGAGTCACTTCCTGCTCCAGGCATCAAATCCACTAATTTCACATCTAACTTTTGGCCTTCCTTAATCATATCCAAGAAATAATTATTCACTTGCAACTTGCCCAACATCATGCTATCTGCCGTAGTCTCACAAACCATACTCAAATCTCTGAACTGCTCAATTAGTTTCATCTCTTTCACCATCAAATCCAACATATGAATTGCTTTTCTGCTCAAAGCATCTGCTACCACATTCGCCTTTCCTGGATGATAACTTAAGCTGAAATCATAATCCTTCAGAAATTCCAACCATCTTCTCTGCCTCATATTTAGCTCTTTCTGATCAAACAGATACTTCAGAATTTTATGGTCACTGAACACCTCAAACCTCGAACCATACAAATAGTGCCTCCAGATTTTTAACACGAAAACTACCGCAGCCAATTCAAGGTCATGAATAGGGTAATTCCTTTCATGCACCCTCAGTTGCCACGAAGCATACGCCACTACCTTACCATTCTGCATAAGAACTCCGCCTAATCCCATCTTAGACACATCACAGTACACCATAAAAGGTTCACTCGGAGTCGGCAACACTAACACCGGTGCCGTAGTCAATTTCTTTTTCAGTTCCCCAAAGCTTTATTCACAAGCAACATCCCATACAAAACTTGGTTCTTTCTCGTCAACTGAGTCAATGGCAACGCCAAATTAGAGAACCCTTCAATAAACCTTCGGTAATATCCTGCCAAACTCAAAAAGCTTCTAATTTACGTCGCTGTCTTCGGAGGTTCCCACTGCAACACTGCACTCACTTTCGATGGGTCCACCGATATACCATCACCAGATATTACATGCCCCAAGAAACTCACTGTCTTCAACCAGAACTCACACTTTGACAGTTTAGCAAACAGCTGATTATCTTTCATCACCTGCAAAGCAATCCTTAAATGTCCTGCATGTTCTTCCTCAGACTTAGAATAAATTAGTATGTCGTCAATAAACACAACAATGAACTGATCCAAATAAGAATGGAAAATTTGGTTCATATACTCCATAAACACTCCCGGCGCATTAGACACTCCAAAAGGCATCACAACATATTCATAATGTCCATATCGAGTTCTAAATGTCGTCTTCTGAATATCACCTTCTTTCACTCTGATCTGATGGTAACCTGACCTCAAGTCAATTTTACTGAACACACGAGCTCCCACCAGCTGATCCATCAAATCATCAATCCTTGGAAGAGGATATTTATTCTTAATGGTCACTTTATTCAACTGACAGTAATCGATGCACAGACGCATACTACCATCCTTCTTCTTAACCAACAGCACTGAAGCTCCCCACGGAGACACACTCGGTCGGATAAACTTTCTATCCAACAAGTCTCCAATCTGAGATTTCAATTTAGCCAATTCCACTGCCGACATCCTGTACGGTGCCATAGATATAGGTCTTGTACCAGGAACAAGATCAATACTAAATTCAACTTCTCGCGTCGGAGGTAGTTCTACAATATCCTCAGGGAACACTTCGGGAAATTCATTCACCACCGCCAACTCTTTTATCGACGCATTGCTGTCAATAGACAATGATGCAAATAAAACAAACATCTTAGCCTCGTCCTCCAACAAGGTCCTTAATTCCTTATTAGACAAGGAATCCACCAACATTTCCTCTTCAGGAGTAAGGAACAACAACACCTTTTGAAAACAATCGATGTAGACTCGGTTGAACTCCAACCAGTTCATACCCAGAATAACATCCAAACCACCAAGTGGTAGACAAATCAGATCCACTCCAAAGTCTCTACCGAAAATAGTTAGTGGACACTTCAAACACACCAAAGAAGTAGTCATTGAACCAATAGAGGGTGTTTCAATAGTCATCCGTCTCTCAAGAATAGACGACGCCAATCCTAATCTCTTTACAAAATCAACAGAAATGAACGAGTGGGTTGCACCCGTATCAATAATAGCAATCAAAGGAAAATTATTGATGAAACAAGTACCTCTGATAGAACGCTCCTCATTGGCAGCTTGAGTCCCTACCACAACAAACACTTTACCACTAGCCTGAGATGCCTGAGACTTCTTCGGCTTTTCGCAATGCGTACTGATATGGCCTATCTCCCCACAGTTATAACAGGTAGGCATAGTGGCTCTGCAATCAGCTATCACATGGCCTGGCTTACCACACTTAAAACACTTCTTTACCTCCTTAGGACATTCATTAGCATGATGGCCCGCACCACCGCACCGGAAACATTTCAAATCACCAGTTGCTTTCCCTTCTCTGGGCTTCTTATCACTAGCAGCCTTATGCTTCCTCTTATTAGCAGGAACACTGTAAGGAGTACCACCAAACCTTTGCTTACCTTTACGGTTATTCACCGCCTTATAATGTGCAATCCGGACCCTGTTATCATTATCATAAATTCTGCTTCTACTTACCAGCTCAGGATAATTCCTGATCTTCTGACAAGAAATCCCCAACTTAACTTCCGGACGCAGCCCATTCTCAAATTTCAAACACTTGGAGGTCATCGCATCTTCGGTATTGTAATGAGGACAATATTGCACCAGCTCTTCGAATTTCGCAGCATACTCTGCTACAGTCAGATTACCCTGCTTCAGCTCCAGAAACTCTATCTCCTTAGCACTTCGTATATCTTTCGGAAAATACTTTTCCAGAAAACCCTTTCGAACTACATCCCAAGTGATCGCAGTTCCTGCAGTCACCCATCTCTGGCGACTGTTGTCCCACCAAGCCTCAGCTTCTCCTTCCAGCATGTGAGTACCAAACCTCACCTTTTGCTCATCGCTACAACCCATCGTCCTGAAAATTTTCTCAATTGCCTTCAGCCACTTCTGTGCAGCTTCAGGATCCAAAATTCCTCCTTCAAACATCGGTGGCTTGTTACTCCGAAACTGCGCCAAATCTCAGAATTGTGCACCTGCAGCTTGGTTCTGATCAGCAACCACCTGCGCCATCACTTGCATAGCAGCAGCCAAAGCAACATCATTCCTTCCTGCCATATTGCTCAACAATAACAACACCAGGTTAAAAAGGTACACAATCTCTATCCTACGGACAAACTCAACTACTACACTGGCCGGACGGACCGACCTGCTCTGATACCAATTGTAACACCCCACTTCCCTAACTTAAAATAAAATACGAATAATCCAAATAAACATCAGATTTCTTCCACCAAAGTGGGATATCACATCAAATAGTTCCTCATAATTTCTTATCAAAAGGTTTTCAAAATAAAATAGCGGAAAGATATTCATTAGTTCAACATCTTCGGCCATCCGCCAAATACATAAAAATCTTCATTAATAAAATTCGCCAACACATGATACGTCATAGGAAGATAAAACAAGTTCAACATAAAAACAAATAAATGCCCAAGTCCCGTGCTACATATCAGAGCATCCTAAGACTCGACTCGCACACCACTATCCAAGCTAGCTAAGTACCTAGATTATCTGTACTTCCGAGGAAGCACAGACCACAACAACAACAAAGGGGTGAGAAAACATGATCAAAATATTTGGTAATAACATACATGAATTAAAGGTAGTAATCGTATAATTCAGCACCCAACATTCATCAAACACGACCTACTGTCCAACATCAAAACAACACACAATAATGCAATTATGCAACTCAACACCATGCATGCGGTACCGACTCATTGGTTCATTTAATCGAACCCCGAATAGATCACATACACCCGTCCTTGGCCATAATCTGTCCCCATCATTCTCCACAAGGGAGTACGGATGAATCATATACACTCCTCCTGAGCAATGATTCGTCCCACCAATCACCATGATATACATAACATCAAATGCACCACAAATCAACTCAAGCACACTAAGTGCACACGATCCCCTGATCATATCACCATACATCATACATACATATTACTCATCAATTAATTATTTTAATTAAAATCACACAATCCCCCTGATCCCATCACCGTACCCCATACATATCTCACACACCCATCTAATTATTTCAATTAAATTCAACCACTACGTAATTCCACCTTTTAACACCAAGTATACATTTTTCACCACCAACCATCATATCTACACCTGTCACGACCCAAGGGACACTAAAACACGAGGTCATAAAGCAAACAATACAAAATTCACATTTTGTCACGCTCGCTAACTCATTCGCTTAGCGACGCCCTGGCGAACCCTCGCTAGCTGCTCGCCTAGCAAACTCCCTAGCGAAGGCAGACAGTGCCTACTAGAAGCCTTCTATACCCATCTCGCCTAGCGAAGTCCTAGCGAATACTCGCTACTAGCTCACCTAGAGAACTCCCTAGCGAATCGCTCGCTAGCTACTCGCTTAGCGAGTTCTGCGGTCTCTCAAAACCCTCACAGTCCAGAACTGTTCTCTTGCTCAAATTCAAGCCTATCACTCTACTTCTATCTTCTGTCCTATCAATATTTCAACCAATAAACACTACTCCATAATTTTCTATCAATTTTAACTCCAGAACCCACACCTATGTTCATCATCAAAACTACAGAAGTTACTCAGAACTTCACCAATCTTCCAACAACATATACACCAATTTATCAATGGCAGCCATGCTCATAAACACATCAATGCACATACAATTCATCATAACAACAACAAAAATCATCAACATTTCAATATATCATTCATATATACCAAATTCCTACGGGGTTAAGGAATCTCCTATACCTTATTCATGCAATTTACCAATCTTAACTCGTTTCTCCCCCTTACCTCGATTATTGCTCCGATTGACGAAGAAACCCCAAGAATTTGACAACCCTAGCCTTCTTTCTCCTTCTCTTAGTTCTTCCTCCTTAACCTTGGTCTAAAACCGTTTATCGTGTTCTGTTCTCCTTTCTCCCCAAAACTCTTCTAATACCCCTAAATTCTTATTTTTCTTATTTAACCCAATAATAATTATAATTAATAATAATAATAATAACAATAATAATAATAATACTATTAATTATTATATTATCACTAATATTATATTATATTAATATGAAATTCCATATTTTATTATATAATCCCCATAACTTAAGGGTACCCACCAATGCACTCAGACATACCCCCACATAAGGACACACCAGCAATAAAATAACACCAAAAAGATTAAATAATTAAAATGGGTGTTACAGACGTCACTGCCCCTGTCGAGTGAATCCAGGGTCGACCTAACAAGAAATTGTATG
Organism: Lathyrus sativus; assembly: GCA_963859935.3. Taxonomy (NCBI): domain Eukaryota; kingdom Viridiplantae; phylum Streptophyta; class Magnoliopsida; order Fabales; family Fabaceae; genus Lathyrus; species Lathyrus sativus. The sequence goes on from OZ012735.1 coordinate 649,704,561, forward strand.
CAGGTTGGATATCCATTATATAAAAGACGACGTCAAAAATCTCTGGGCCAACTTGGATAGGAAGAGTCACTTCTCCAAACACAGACCTCCTTGTTCCATCAAATGCCTGCACAACCAGATCGCTAGGGGTGCACATCACTCCTTGGGTGTCAAGCTTCATCAAAGCCTTCTTGGGAAACACATTGAGTGAAGACCCAGTATTCACCAGCACATGCGATAATACAGCTCCTCTGCACTCAATAGAAATGTGCAGGGCGTGATTGTGGTTTCTCCCTTTAGGCGTCAAGTCCAGATCAGTAAATCCCAATCTATTTCCAGCGTTCACATGCGCCACCACCCCCTCAAGATGGTTCATTGAGATCTCTTGTGGTACATATGCAGTATTTAGAATCCTCAGAAGGGCATTCCGATGTGCCTCAGAGCACAGTAGCAGTGATAAGATTGATATTTTTGATGGGGTTTGCTGTAGGTGGTCAACAATTTTGTAGTCCCCTTTTCTAATCAGATGCATGAATTCCTCAGCGTCTTTCAACAAAGCATCCTTCTCACCTTGTTAAGAGCCTTCCTCAATAATAAATTTCCCATTCCCCTTATCTGGTCTTTCAACATTAGCTTCTGGAGGTAAAAACACCCTCTCACTTCTCGTCATTCCGCTTGTTCCCACCAAATTATCCATAGACGAACTATCAAACGATGTCCCCTTCAGCTCTTGTTTCTGGCCATTACAGAAGAATTCAGGCCCATAGCTCCATGGGATTGCTTTAGTGCTTTCATAAGGCACATGCCCTGCCTTGGTGATTATGATGGTCGCTGGCCTCGGCGGCGCAGATATGTTGATTGTTCTAAAAGGAATTGAGATTGTGGCAACCTCATCATTCTCTTCACCAATTACATTCTCCTTTTTCTCTTCACCAATTCTATTAAATTGTAGCATACCTTCATTCATTAATCTCTGCACATGATTTTTCAAGTCTCCATATCCCTCGGGGTGAGCCAAACAACCCTCACAATTTTCAATACAACCCGGAAACACTCTGCCCTTCAACAGTCTATTCTTGACAAAGCTTAAAGGAGTTTTCAGATCTTTCAACATCAGTCACCAAGTTCAGATTCTCTTCCTCAACAATAGCATTTACCCCAGCCGCTCCATGGTTGGGCATAGGATTTTGCACAACATTAGGCGCGTCATGTGTAAAATTGATGGCTTTGCTATCAATAAGGTCCTGTGCCTTATGCTTGAAGGTTTTACAGTTGTCTATATGATGAACGGGGGCGCCCGAGTGAAAGTCACATTTGGCGTTTGCGTCATACCCTAGGGGTGGCGCGCCAGTCAGAGGTGCCAGCATGCTCTTCTGAATCAACTGCAATTGCATAAAATGTTGTAACAATTGTGAGTAAGGCATTAGTGGTGCATCAAATTGTCTGTTCATTACTCTCCCATGGTCTTGGAACCGCCGCGGCGCGTAATTCTGCTATTGTTGTTGCTGTGGACGTTGTTGTTATTGTTGAGGTTGTACGGCTGGAATAGCAATACTCGCAACCTGAGGTTGTTGCTAATGATATTGTCAATTTATGTTCTTATTCCTGTTCTTGAAACTTAACACCGCATTTGTTTCTCCTTCTCTTTTCTTGTTACCAAAGTTCTTTCTACCCCCTCCAGATGAGGATCCCTCTCCCGCCTGAATCTTCCCCAGTTTTATGCCATTTTCAACTCGTTCACCTGTAATGATTAAGTCCGAGAAACTGCCAGACATATTTCCTATCAACTTCTCATAATACACTCCAGGCAATATAACTACAAACATGTCAATGAGTTATCTCTCCACCATTGGAGGTTGAACCATTGCAGCAAGCTCACGCCACCTTTGGGCGTACTCTTTAAATCCTTCATTACTCCGTTGCGACAGGTTCTGCAACTGCACACAGTTAGGCGTCAAATCACTATTATATTGCTAGTGTCTGACAAAAGCCTCCGCCAAGTCTTTCCAGCTTCTAATATTGACCGGCTCCAAATCCATATACCACTCAAAGGATGGACCAGACAGGTTATCTTGAAAGAAGTGCATCAGCAACTTCTCGTCATTAGAGTACGCAGACATTTTTCTATAGTATGACCTGAGATGCACTCTGGGACAGGTCATCCCCTTGTACTTATCAAAGTCTGGAACCTTGAACTTTGGAGGGATCCTCAGACCTGGGATCAGTCCCAAATTTGACATGTCCAGACCCAAAGAGTTCTGATTCTTAAGGCTTTTCATCTTCTCTTCTATCACCTTGAACCTTCTGTCTGCATCAGACTGCAGGCCTGCACCAAGGTCTCCCATAGAAAAAACGTTGTCTTGGTCGTCCTCCTCCCACTGAGGACCAACATTACCATGCACAACGCACATCGCCCATGGAACATGAAATCCATTATGATTTCCTCCGTCTGGAGGGATAACAACTGTCGGGATAGCGTTTGCATGTGGAGTACCCACATCAGCCTGAGGAGGCACCATAATGGCTCCACCATGAAGAACCCCACTTCCGTCAACCCTAGCAATCAGAGGTTGGACCAACGTCCTCAACTATTCCTGACCGTTGACAACTCCTTGCATCAAGTCCATGAATTGTGCCATGCGGTAAAATACAAAGATTCCTATACTTCTTCTTCCCTTGGAGGTTCTCTCAAAGCATAACCAAACTGTCTGACGACGAGAGCTGGATTACAATTAATGTCGCCCTTCCTTCCCATTAGAGGAACGTTGGGGAAATCTCCATAGCTGTGAACAAAGAGGTTTTTGTCAAACCACACAATATTCCCCGACCTTAACCCCATAAGTCTTTCTGGCCAATCAACAGTGTCTGCAAGGTCAACAAAAGGTCCAGACTTAGACAGATGAGAAATAAACTGTATGTACAACAACGGAGCGCAACAGAAGACATTCTTTCCTCGTCTGTTCTCATTCTTATAATGAATCGAATGATAAACATCCCCTAAAAAAGTTGGCACGGGATTCTTAGAAGCGAAAATATAGCAAGCATCCAAGTCAACAAAGTCAGGTAAGTTGGGAAATAGGACTGTCCCATAGATGCATAAAGCCAGAATGGCATTGAAGACCAACCAACATCCCTCTTTTGCAAAATGCTGAGCTTTATCAACCAAAAATGGAAGTGGAAAACCAAGGGTTCCAATTCTCCATACCAAATTACCCTCCAATTCAGAGACATCAAGATGCAGAGCACTAGCCAACTTGGATAACTCAGGCTCCTTCTCAGAGTGCACAAAAGGAACTTCTTCCAACACAGGAATTCCTATCAAATGAGCAAGTTCCTCCAGAGTTGGTAACAAAACATATCTGGGAAACACAAAGTAGCGCAACTGAGGGTCATAAAATTGAAGCAACACATAAACACCTATTGACTTAAACTTAGAGACTTTGCAGACAAAGCGCAAAATCTTCCCATACTCTTTTTTGAAGTCTTCCATCATGCTACGATCAGCTGCAGAAATCAGACTAAGCAAAGACCCTAATTCTGGCGTAGGGAACTTGTACATCACACTCTTCTTCAAATCAGGATCCATATGGACGGTGGATTAGATTACTATAATCAATGAGGAAATATACACCTGAAAAACAAACACATGTCAATGTTAATATGCAAATGAATATGCAAATGCAAACAGGGGATCAAGATTGTTGTGCTGCTGACTGAACCAGAGCTTCGCTTCGGCGAGAAAATAACACATCACTGATATAAGAACCCCATTGTATCAAGGATCAAAATTTCACACTGACAAGAAAACCGGGTGTGTTGAAGGTCAAAGTTTACTGCATAACCCTCCCTTCTCACGGGTATGAACCTATCGCTGACAAGGTCTGGCATCCTATGCGGTCGTCAGTGTCACAGACTTTTGAGAAACAATGATATGTTCACCATTTCTGGTTTGGCATCATAGTCAAACGAAGCGGCCTCACTTAGCTGACTTCCAAATGATCGGTCTCTAGAGTCAATTGCCTTCAGATCCAACACCCCCTCCCGACAAATGTTCAGGATAAGATATCTTCAAAGAAAAACTCGCCTGAACGCGAATTTCGTGAGGACTAATGCATGCGGAAGCATACAGGTCCAACACTTATCTCCACTCTAATGCTATGGTTATTCTCAAGCCAGGGTTTTGGCTTATCACACAGTGGAACATTCCCACCCAATAGCACATCAATAATGATATATAAAGATGTTGAAAGTAAAATGAAAATGCAATAAAATGCAACACATATACACATATATACACACCCACAGACGAAATAAACAAGCACTAGGATTGACTCGTATAGAGGATGGGATGATGTCCCTAGCAGAGTCGCCAGCTGTCGCTACTATGAAAAAAGGTTGGCGGAAGACAGAAGAGTCGTCACCGTTCGTTATTTATCCCAAAGAGAGGGAAAAGAAACAATCATAGAAAACCTGTGAAAAAGGGAAAAGACAGGTCATCGCAACCAAATCTCAGGTTCAGGAGTCGGTTACGCAAGGGGAAGGTATGAGCACCCCTCAAGTTCGTTGTACTCAATGGGATCCACGCTTATTGTCTATATAAAAGGGTGTTAATCTATCAAGGCTGGCTCACAGGGACAAAAGAAAAGAAAAGGGACTCGATAGAGCATCACCGCTCTATGCCTACGTATTCCCTCGTGCAATGGGAAAGTCAGAGTCAACGTAGTTCAAAAAACTACAGGTGAAGGTGGGGAAGGTTGCTCGCCAAGACATCGCCGTCTTGTGCCTACGTATCCTCATCTGGTATGAGAAATCAGAGCAAACGTAGTTCGGGCTGACATGACCACAGGTTGGTTCAAGTGTTTTAACTGAGTAAGGTTAAACCTTCGTTCTAGCAGTTAGGGACGATGCCTGTTTGCAGTAGAACCAAGACTTAACACACTCTTTCTGAAAATGGTTTTCCAAACAATCCCGAAGGATAAAAAAGTTTGATATTTTGTTTAGTGTTTTTTATGAAGAAGTGAATTGAGTAAAGTTTGTAACTCATGTTGCACTAAAGACTATGACTTGAGAGTGAATGCGTTGCATATCGCCCAAAGGGCATACGCTAAACACTCTAGACAGTTGAGAGGAGGCCCCCCAACCATCATTTCCCAAATACTTAAGGCTCGTAGCGTACAACACTTATTATCCTTTATTAGGTGTCTTAAGGTGTTAAGAGATGAGAAGAGAATACACAAACTCTAAGGGGAAACTAGACAACCCTAATGTTATCATGCATAATGCTCCTAAAGTTGGGATTGAAAGAGGAAATCTACCCTAATGTTAGCATGCAAAGGATTGAACACCTAATGTCTCTCCTACTCCCATCTTAAACAAAGGGACTAGGAATCCTAAGGGATCATGGCAAAATACCAAGTAAACAGTCAGTAATTCAATCACAAAATGAAAAGAGAAATGAGGAAAGTGACTTAAACAAGTCAATGCAATAAGAGATGCAAACATGAAATGCAACAACCAAATGCAAGAAGGATGAGATGAAACGGGAGAAGCAAGCTCCTAAAATCATCGACAATTAATCATCGAGGCATGGTGCAATCCTAAGATGCACACACAAAGGAAAGAGGGAGGAAAAAAGTGCGGGGCAGCAGCCACCACAAGCGCATCTCAACCTTACAATTCTTGAAACTCAAGCAAAACAAAAGATGAACAACTCATCACTTGAACAACATCCACATGATATGCATTCAAGCGAGAATCAAGCGTTACGTGTCAAAGAATCAAGATTAAACAATCAAGAACAGTGAAACATGTCCAAAACAGCCCACATAAATGCATCATATCAATCCATGAAGATTCAAGGTGGGAAGAAATCAAAACATGCTTGAAAATAGCCAAAAATGGAATTCTGGTTCAGTGTTAATCGGTTAACCCTATTGGTTAACCGGTTAACCACTTAAATTTTTTTTTTGAAAATTGCACTGGTTAACCGATTAACCAGTTTGTACTGCAACTGGTTAACCGATTAACACTGCACCAAAAGTAGAAAAACAACAATTCAAAAGCACTTTCAGCAATTAATCCAATGTGCAATCATCCATATGGTCATGTAATCAATTATGCACGAATTTAACACCAAAAATCAGTGATCAAACATCAAGCAAACACAATCCAAGCATTAAGATCACAAAGATTAAAGATCAAAATCAACAAAATCAACCAAAACTTGAAGGTCTACATTGTGATTATCCAAATAAGCTCAAAACATAATTAGATCTAGAATTGTCAACCTACAAAGCGAAGATTTGCTTTGGTGAGTGTTGATTCACTTGAAATGAGCAGATCCAAGCAAGAAACCCAAAGATTCTTCAAGATCCAGGAGTTATCTTGTTGTAAAAATGAAGATCAAGCAAAATTAAGCAAAATCAATCCAAATAAGCACTTCCAAATTAGCTTCTAAATTCAGATCCAAAACCAAACGAAAACTGAATGGTGAATTGAAGATAATGGAGATAAAGGATGGAGGTTTAGCTCTAGAGTTCAATGATTTCAATGAAGAATCAGATAACTCAAGTGAGAGCTCTAATGGAGGTTTTGGGAGTGAAAAGTGGAGAGAAAATTCTAAGAGTGAGAGTGAATTCTGAAAATGAAATGTAATTGTGTGTATTCTTCTTTGAGGTTTGAAGCAAATTCACTTAAATATGCTCTAGGCTTGGGATCAAAATGTGGTTTGGAGTGAGGTTATGAAAATTGGAATGAGATTAGAAATGAAAAATTGGAGAGAATTTGAATTGGTTTTGAAATTTAATCAAAATTTAAAGTGGTTCTAGATCCTTCTTCTGGTGTAAAATAAAATTCACAAGTGATCAAAATAGACCCCAAAAGTGACCATATTGAAAATTCACGTTCAGGACAAAATTTGCTATGGTTAACCGGTTAACCATTTTGGTTAATCGGTTAACGCCTTGAAAATTTGAATTTTGGCGCCTTTTGGAGGGAAGCATGCACATTTGTTCGTTTTCAACCGTTCTAAGTCTCGTTAAGCCTCTGAAACTTGCCCTTGAATATCATAACTGTTAGAATTTTGAGATAGCCTGAGTGTTGTCTCCTGAGCTGAAAATTATCCTGCAAAATAAAATAAAATCGACCGCTCGATCTCTGGGCAAAATAAATGCCAGAGCCCTTGATTAAACTCTTGCATTAAAAGAGAACTCTGAGTCACAGAAAAACCTGGATCCTCTGCCTCAAGAACAAATGTTATGATATGTAGAAATGTGAAAATGAAATGAAACATAAGCCAAGTACAAGAAATAGTTGGTCAAAGTTTGGGGTACAACACACCATCTTTTATGATCACATTTTCCCTTACACTATTATAACTCCCACACCCTATCAAACTTCTCAAACTATTCATCATCCTCACAAAGATGATTTTTTAGACTATACACCACAAACTATTCAACTTGTCCCTAATAATGATTATTCCCCTAACCTTCTCTCCAACCCTCTCGGTCCTCATACACCACCATCTGCATCTCTTAGCACACCTGATCTTGCTCATGAATCTACTACATAACCTCCTTGTGTGGCTAGAAAATCCACCTGAATTTCTAGACAACCTCTTATTTGCAGGATTATCATTGCTCTCTTCTTCAAGGTACTTTCCCCCACTCCTTCAACTAATTCATATATGAATCATTATCCTATTTCTCACTACATCTCCTACTCTAATTTATCTCAAACACATAGATTATTTAACTTAAATATTTCTTCTGTACCTCATTGGCAACAATTTATTGCATCTGAACTTAAATCTCTCATTAGTACCAACACTTGGGATATCACTCTTTTACCTCCCAACAAAAAATCTATTGGTGTAAATGGATTTTTAAACTTAAATATTTTTCCAATGGCATTATTGAGAGATATAAGGCACGATTTATCTCTAAGGATTTTCATCAAACCGAAGGCCTAGATTATCTGAAATGTTTTAGTCCTGTCATCAAAATAACAATCATACGTCTCTTGTTATCTATAGATGTTTATTCCAAATGGAACCTTTACTAATTAGATATTAACACATTCTTTCTTCATGGAGAGCTCAAAAAAGAGGTCTATATGAAACCTCCACCTGGCCTCAATGATCTTGGCAACTTGCGTTACTTCCTTGGCTTCGAAATAGCTCACTCATCAGTAGGAATCTCACTCTGCCAACGCAAGTACTACCTAAACCTACTACACGATACTGGTCTATTGGGTGCCAAACCTGCATCTCCAACGCAAGTACTACCCCAACCACAAACTTGATGATCCTATTGCATCTCCATTGCAAGACCTTTCTGCTTTTCGCAGGATCATAGGTAAATTGCTCTATGTTTACCGCGTTTTTTAGTAAACAACCTCTGGTCTATCAATTTGGTGTCAAATTGACTAACTTGCAGGATCGACCATACGAAATCCTAGAACATGTGCTAAAGGTTACTTTCTTTTAATCTTATGTGAAAAGATGTGTTTCGACAATACTAGAAAAAAACAGTTTAAAAAGGCAGAACTATCCACGAGATTTGAAGAAAGAAGGGAGGAAGAATTCCAAGGAGATAGAGGTTTTTAGAAGAAAAAGACTTAGTCGAAGTAATAGCAATAAAACAAAGAGAAAGGCGAAATAAATGAAGGAAAAGTACTTAACAAAAAGTAAGGAAAATAAGATAACTTCATTGAAATAAAGATGGTGTGTTTACATCACATACATTCTCCTTGATACTCTTTTCTCTACACTCGGATGCTTTGAGTAAATTTGGGAGTGACTTGTACAATAGTAAATTACAACACCCTTGAATCCTATGTCTAAGACTCCTATTTATAATAATAATAACTACTAATAACCTCCTTAGGCCATCTATTTTCGACAAGTGTCACACTGCATGTAGTCCTCTGTCCAATGAGCGCCATTTGTCCTTCTCAGTCACAAGAAAGCATAACTACTCCCTCCAATATTTGAATTTCAAAAACTCAATTAATCCCCAATCCGATGTTTCGGTCGAAGGCCTTAATTCACCAATTTCGGTCGGATGCCTCTTTTCCAAGATTCTAAACTTTCTAAGTCTTTGGAGGACCTGTAGGCCCTTTAAAAGGCCAAAATAACCTCAAAATATGGGTCGTCGAATTGGTGAGCTAACAAATTGCCCCCCAAAAATGTAGCTTTTCGACTCTTCCAAAAAGTACATTTTTTGACAGCATCCAATTTCGACGCCGTTTGCTTTGACTATATCCTGAGTATCGACCCACTTCAACCGCTTCGAGTTTGGGAAGCTGAAAGGTAATGGGAGAGGACATATCCAAAATTTCACGCAAAAAAGGAACTGTCACGTCACCTTGATGCACGCGCTTGACATCAAGGACATCATGGCAGATTTCTCGGGAATCACCAAAATCGTGAACCATCATCACTCTTTTCAGAGCCTACGAAGCATAGGTTACAACCGCCACCCCTAATGACTCATCTTGAGCATACACGTGGCTAACCCCAGTCACTTATGATAAAAAAAAACTTTTGATCTCCCTCTTTCACTTATAAATAAACTCCTCAAGCACCTTTTCTTACTTTTACCTTCTCAATCTTTTGCAACATTTCATCGTATCTTACTCCCCACAATATTTTCCTCCAAGAACATTCTCCCCAACTCTCGTCATGGCTGAACTAAAGTCCCAAAAACAAAAGACTCAGTCTCATAAACAATCCTCTTCTTCCATCCTTCCCCCTTTTACTGCTCTGAGCGGCCCGAAGGTGACGAAAAATCAACAGCTCGTTCGTGAACCTTTGCTGGAAGAGAAACGACACATCTACAAATCTCAGGTAATCATACCCATTACTGTCGCAAATAAGCCACTGGCTATGTCTAGACCTCTATCTCCTCTAGGTTTGAACTATTCCAATTTGAATGATTTCTTTCCTTCCTATAGAAAGACCAAACCCCTAGGGCAAAAGGATTCCCAAAAGGTTCCCTTAGATAATTCAGATAGCTCAGATGTTTATAATGTAGATCTCAAGTACCTTCATGATGGCACGAGATTATTTAGGGCTACGCCATATTTCAAAGATTCAGAACTCTACCTCAACTGGTTGAAGAAGGTAGAAAAGGTGAAATCCCAGGACTGGAAAGATATGGGTATCTACGAACTCGTTATGATATCAAAAGTCGGTCCCAACTATTGTCCTCTAATGTTGGCTGCATCTTTGTTCTTTTGGGACAGTACACACTATACTTTTCACCTTCCCTGTGGAATGATGACGCCCACTCTATTCGACGTTGTGGCTATCGTAGGGCTGAAACCCCATGGGCTGGTTACGACCCTGAAGTTGATAGTCAAGACTAGGGGTGTACGCAGGTTGGGTTGGACCGGGTTCGCCTTAACCCGTTACCCTACCCGTTCAACTTTCAATGGGTTGGGTTTATCATCAAACCCGTAATTCTACTTTAAAAACCGACCCGAATCAACCCGGATATTTACGGGTTGGGTAGGGTTGGATCCACGGGTTGTGTATATAATAATTATTATTTTCAATTTAAAAAATCTATAACACAATTCAATATAATTTTGCATATTTCAAACAATTAAATTATTTACGTAGTGGAGACAAATCCTACATATAAAATAGAATAATTAAAAATATAACAATTAAAATTTTGAAATGTATTTTCTTTGTCATAAAAAATATTAAGATACATATACACCATTAATTATTTATATATTTTCATTAATATACCTTAATTTATAAAAATTTATTAGTTATTTTGATACTCAAATGTTATCCATTACAAATATATATCAACATATGTAAAACAAATATATAATAATATACAGTATATATTAGTTGTTTTGATACTCAAATGTTACCTTTTCTAGCACATGCTTAAAAGTAGGTCCGTAAACTATCATATATATTAACACTTAATAATATATAAAATTCCATAAAATATCATTTCCATAAAATTCATAAATTCTAAATAATTCAAAAGCAAATAAACATCACTTAGTCTTAAAATGACATAGATGTATTGGTCCAATATTGGTCTAATAGCACCAAAATCTAACAACAACTATAAAAGATTCCAGCACCAGCAGTGAAAGGTTTAGCAACAACAGAAAATCCAGCAACAGTAGCTGTAAAAGATTCCAGCAACAACAATGAAACGTTTAGCAACAACATAAAATCCAGCAACAACAGTTAAAAGTTTAAGCAACAATAGTCAAAAGAAGAAGAAAAAAACAACACTAGAAAATACCTTAAAATCTAGTAGTAACAGTTGTATTGAGCTCAACCACAGTAATGCCAACATCAATAGAAACTAATCCAGCTAACTCTATATATGTAAACACAAACAACTAATAAGAATAATGTAATGTAATACTAAAATAAAATAGATTTTAAAATTCAAACATATAATTCATACCTGACTCAACCTTTTCCAATTCAACCAACTCTTTTTCTAAATCAATGACCTTAGGAGATTTGATCCAATTTTGAGTACAAATCAAAGCTTCAACGGTAGAGGGATTCAAGGAACTACGAAATGAATCAAGGACACGACCTCCTGTACTAAAAGCGGATTCAGAAGATACAGTGGATACAGGGATAGCCAATATATCTCTAGCTATGCGGGAAAGCACATGATATTTATTTGTTTTTCCTTTCCACCAAGTGAGAATATTAAATGTAGGAGAATCATCTTCAACACCATCCTCCAAATACCTTTCCAACTCATTTTTTGCACTTCACATTGTTTTTTCTTCATATTCATTCTAAACAAATTGTCCCAATCTTCATCATCTTCACCATTTTCAATTCTAGAATGAGAGGCAATGTTTGAAGATGAGGCATTGGAACCATCATCATGAGAAACAGGATACAAAAATAAATAGTGCTCAAACAATTTAGCAATGAGAGATTTCAATTTCTTTAACATATTCTCTGACAATTTTTCACCATACATCCGAGTAAAACAAAATTCAATATAGTCAAGCTTATAACGAGGATCAAGATAAATAGAAACAAAGAGAAGATAATGTATTGTATTGCTTTCCCAATACTTGTTGTACTTCAATTGCATATTTGCTGTCATGGTTTTCAAAATTGGATCACTAACATTGTGCCTCCATTTATTCAACGTTTTTTTAATATCCATCAACTGTTTGAAAAAAGAGTTAGCAGTAATATGCAATGACCCAGAAAAAGAAAGTGTGGCATCATAAAAAGTTTTCAAAAACTTCACAAAAATACGAGCTCGTTCCCAATCAGCTCGATTAGGACATCCTTTCGACTCAATACGGAGATTAGTTAAAAATGCAACATCAGCATGTTCTAAGCGGTAAAATGCATGTTCATACTTTTCAGCGATGTTCAACATTAAATAAGTAGAGTTCCATCTGGTTTCTACATCTAGTGTTACCAATGCTTTAGAACATACACCAACAGCTTCTGCACACTTCTTGAAAGTAGCCAACCTACCACTATTTGCAGCATATTGTTTCCCACAATACTTACATATAGCCTTATCATTAACCCTTTTAAAATCTTTCCAAACTGTAGAAGGTTTTCTAGAGGGTTTTCTTTTGCTTACCTCTATTAGTGCACTTGGTGGCAATGATGACAACCCTTCTCCTTGTATTTGTTGAACTTCTTGCTCTTGTTTAAGTGGATGAGCAACATCTTCACTGACAATTTGTGATTGTTCCACTTCCATTTTCTATAAAAAAAACAATTTTTAATATAAATTATTATTAAAACAACATTAAACAAAATATATTTAAATTAATAATATGAAACAGAACAGGACTTTGCATCAAAATATATTTTCATCATATGAAACAAAATAGTACTTTGCATCATATGAAACAAAATAGTACATTACATTGAACCTATCATCATATTTTGCATTGATATAAAACTATTGAAGTACATACTGTAAAAACAATATATTGCATTGAAATAAATATATTGTAGAACTATAAAAAGTATAAAACCTTATTCAATATGGAGACGAAACTATGAGAGAGTCAAAGTATAGACTGTGGATTTTCGAAAGCAAGATGGAATTGGAATGTGAGAGAGTAAAATGAAAAAAAAATCGTGAGAGAAAGAGGAGTGGTGACGTTTGAGATTTGCCGTAGTAAAAAAATAGGGTTAGGTTAAGTGGTATTGTCTTTAGTTTAGTAAGTTTCTAATATATACTTAATTATTATTAGTTAATAAAGATTCATTAAAAAAATAAAAAGGCAGTAAAGTGTAAACTAGAAGTGCATAAGTCAAGCAAGCATGATTAATATTAATAATAATGTTTAATTATAATAATAATAATAATAATTTAATGTGTGATTGGAAACTGGAAGGAAAGTGCAAAAGATCTTTGTGTACGTTACAATTTACAAAGTTATAGCAACTTTAAAATTTATAAATAATATAATAATAATAATAATAATAATTAATTATGCCACGTCAATGGGTTGGGTCAACGGGTTCATGGGTTTAGAAACTAAAACCCAATACCCGAACCAAATCTATACGGGTTGTTACGGGTTGGGTCGGGTATACCCGTAAATGAATGGGTCCGGGTAATTAGTGGGTTGGTTCGGTTTGGGTAGGCGGGTTTGCGGGTCGACCCGCACCCATGAACACCCCTAGTCAAGACACTATTGGTTTCTCGACCACCAAACATACTTATACCCCCTTTATTAATCATTATCATGACAAGAACAATGCCGCTGTTAAAGACGAAGAACATATAGCCTTTTTGGCCATGTGGTTGTCTCGTTGTGTTTTCTATACTAAGTCCTTGCAGGTGGCACGAAAGTACCTAATATTGGCGAACCAGCTGCATGAAAAGAGAGGGATATGCTTGAGTGAAATGATCCTAGTAAGTATTTACGAGGCCTTGAGTGAAGGCGCAAGCAAACTGAAGGATCCTGAGAGTCACGACAACTTGGTAATGTCAGGGCCGTTTTGGTTACTCCAATTGTGGTTAAACGCCACCTTCGAAGGCAGCTTACCAAATAAAGGCGAAGTCGATGAAGGATCTCCCTCGATCTCTGAAAGGCAAGTCGAATGGCCTCGCCTAGTTCAACTTAATCCAAGCGAAGAAGGGCAAACACTTCGAGCCAACCTCTCAGGCTTCGTTCAGATGTTCGCAAAGCATTATGTATTTACACCTGGGATGGCTCCCTTTGCAGAACGAAAATGCGACCCTGAGTGGTTTACTATGCCTTTCCCTGCTTCGCTCAAAAAACAAGAAGAGGAATCGAAGCTGATTTGGGAACGATTCCTTACGCCCCGACTGCTTGTCCACAAACTCAATCTATTGAGAGGACAGGCTTCCTTGGTAGCCTATCAACCAAATTTAGTGTCGAGGCAGTTTGGGCTTATCCAAACTCTGCCTAGATGTTTGTACGAGAAAAAATCTCATGTTGTGCTTCCGCTCACCATTTTCAATCCCATTGAATATTCGACACAGTTGGCGCGCCACGCCCACAAATCCTTACTTACCCCGCTTTATTTTGAACCCTCTTACTCCTGTTCCCCAGAATTTTATAACTGGTGGTCCAGATATTACACTTCTGAATTTCTTGATGTTACCAGCCTTACTTGAATGATTGATCAAGCTTTCGTTGATGTGCAGGAAAAAACCAAGAAAGGTAGGTCCATTCACATAAAGGAGATACAAGCCTTCCAAAAATACTTTGAAACCGCTTATCGACCGGATGACATTAGTCGAACCGTCCGCGAGGCTGCTGTCACTTTGAGGGAAAATTTTCTAAAAAAGATGGGAGATTTAAAAATTCCTTCATCCATCCCACGTGAGAAACGGTATGAGGTAGCTTTCAAATTATATCCCCCTAAAATTCCTCGATTTCCATCTGCCGATTTTGGAGTGGCTCTTGCCCCTCCATTTCCAGATTGGTTCATCTGTGAGGATCCTATAAAAATCCTCAGACAGCAGTCGAAGCCTAAAGCCCAGCGGGTGGTTCCGACTATACATATCATCGATACTTTCAAAGGGCACCTTCATATTAGTATCGAAGATGTTCACATCGAATACGACATTCTCGAAGGTCATCTTTCCTTCGTTTTAGACTTCTTAAACAGAGCTTTATTGTTACTAACTGATGGCACTGTCATTTGTCTTTTGCAGATGTTCCCAAAAAAACTGCCATTTCAGCGAAAACTGAAGGTCCCGTCGAGGGTCAGAAGGTAACATTACTGCAACACCTTAACATTTCGACATTCTGGGTAGCTATCTAACACTTTCCCGCTGCTTTTCAGGTAAGCCGGAAGCCACCTACCCCTCAGAAAAATTTAAAGAGAGGTGCCGCCTTAGTCATAGTTGACTCAGAAGATGAAGATGGTTCTCCTCGAGAGGAGGTTCCAATGAAAAGACGGCGAAGGGTTACTCGCGGCCTCGACGCCACTGAATCAGATCCCCAACCAACTCAAATTCCTGAACCACAAGCTCATTGTGAAGACCCTGGCAAGGTTCCCATCGAGGGTACCTCAATTCCTCACATTGCTGCTGTCGAAAGTGACAACTCTAGTCCAGCTGATGAAGGCCCTAAGGTCTAGCTCCTATCTTCGAATGCTTTCTGTCTGAGATTCAAACTGTTTTAAATTTTCTCATGTTTAGATTCTTTCTTTTCAGACTGACGTTGAAATGACAGAAACCATCCCAACTACATCCCTTCTTCAGGCCTATCCTTTGAATAGTCGAGGTGAGCCCACCTATCGTCCTTCTTCGGACTTAGGCTCTGGTGTGAGTTCTCTCGAGGAAATCAACAAACCCGAGACTCCTGTGGTTCCTCTACCTTCTCCTTTAAAAACTACCACTCAACAATCTCAAACCGATGGGTCTGATCATGAAGAGGGAAAAAACTCCAAAAATCCCATCAAAGCAGGTGAAGAAGAAACCTTCTTGGATGAGGGCGCAACCCCTGCTGATAGTTCGCCTCAGGATACTACGATGGAGGTTGACAACAGGCTCATGGAGGAAGAAGGTACGGCTAGTGGTGAAACCATGCATCAATCCGAATTAGAAGAGTCTAGTGATGAAGACGTCGAAGAAGATGAGGAAGAGGATGCTACCAACACTGTTACAATTAAAGAAACTGTTGTCGAGAATCCTCCTGTCAAGCAAGCTAAAACTGTTGAAGTGAATCCAATTGCTCCTGCCAACACCCCCACAAAAACGGAAGCGATGCCTGCCAAGAGTGTGACAGATCTCACTGCGGCGGAACTTGATGCTCTAAAAATGTCTAACCGTCGACAATACATCCAACTCCTCCTTCGTAAACGAAACAGTTCCTCAAGCAAAACCCAAAGCACTTCGACCTCTGAAGGTCAAACTTCAACTCCAGACAACAGCGCTCTTGAGAAGGTTAAAAGCAAGATTTTCAAAGGGGACCTTTTTTCTCTCTTGAAAATGGGTCCAGTCCATTACCTCTCTTTGAAAGCTCTCATACAACAAGTGGATCTTCAATCGATCTCCGCTGAGGCCGCGGCCGTAATCCAAGAGATTGGGACATTAATCGATCAGGTTCATGCTGACTTTGGGCTCTTGCCTCAACTCGAAAAAGATATATCCGCTAAGTCAGGTAGTGAGGCTGCTGCTTGGACTGCCGTTGCTGACTGTAAGGACAAAATTGCAGCGCTGGAGGAGCAAAAGGACAGGAATCAAAAAGAAATTACTGAGAACGAGACAAGCATCGCCTGTTGGGAGCGTAAAATCAAAAAACTCCGCAGCAAGATAGCCAAAGCTCAGAAGAGAAATGTTGAACTATCCTCCTTCGAAGATTCTTCCTTGTCAACGGAACTTGATCATGTCGTTCGTTTTGCCGAGGAGGCTCGCCAACTTGAGGCCGAGATTGCGCAAATGAGAACTGACAGAGCCTCTTGCCAAAATCGTCTCGATGCTCAGAAGGCAAGCTATCTCAAAATGAAGGCTAACCTTCCTTTTTAGTTTTTTGAAATGTTTAATGTTCATTCTTTGGCCTTTGTAAGCCATATTTCAATTGTTGTATTGTAAAGACTAAGCCATTTTGGCGCACTTTATTGATGTCATTTATGGCCTTGCTTATTGGCTTAATATTATTCTGTTGAAATGTTTACCTCTCGAAGCGCTGGTTTGTATTTTTTCAAATACTTACCATTTACTTTTAGTATTCGTTTATCATCGCTAAGTTCTTCGACTTCGTATGCCCCATTTAAGAAGACTTTCGAAACTTGAAATGGTCCTTCCCACTTCGGGGACCACTTGCCTAATGCCCTAACCTTTCGATCCATTGGAAGAATTACCCTCCAAACTAAATCTCCCACCAAAAAGGTCTTTGCTCTGACTTTCTTGTTATAGGATTTCTCCACTCTTTTCTTTTGCCTTCTCAAAAGTTCCAGCGCTCTTAACCTTTCCTCGTCCAAGTCCACTAGCTCGTCGAGCATTATGTCCCAATAGATTTCACGGGGAATTTCGTGATGCCTCTGAATCCTGGCCGACTGCACAAGAATTTCGACTGGTAAAACTACATCGTGGCCAAAGGTCAGTCGATACGGTGTAGTGCTGATAGCTTCTTTGGGGGATGTTCGACATGCCCATAGGACCTGGTCTAGGGTTTTATGCCAGTTTTTTGGCTTACCCCCTACTTGCTTTTTTTTATCATTCCAATTACCACCTTGTTTGCTGCCTCAACTTGGCCATTGGCTTGGGCGTAGTACGGGGTCGAAGTAAGGAGTTTGAATCCCATTTCTCTGGCAAACTCTTGCATTTTTCGACCAGTAAATATTGATCCTTGATCTGTTGTTATTGTTTCTGGCAGACCAAATCTAAAGATAATGTATTTTTGAATAAATTCAATCACATCGTCTTGGTCTACTTTCGGCAAGGGTACCGCTTCGACCCATTTGGTGAAGTAATCTATCCCCACCAAGATGTATTTCTAGTTTTTTGAGGACGCGGGTCGAATTTCTCCTATTAGGTCCAAAGCCCATCCTCTAAATGGTCGTGGCTTAATTGTGGAGTGTAACTCGCTTGCTGGAACATGTTGTATGCTAGCGTGTATTTGGCATTCCTGGCAGCCTTTGGCGAACTCGATACAATCTTTCAGCATCGTAGGCCAATATAAACCTTGGCGAAATAGTAGCCATTTCATCTTCTGGCCTACCTGGTGTGCCCCACATGCTCCACTATGAACTGATGATAATGCTAGATACGCCTCAGATTCACTTAAACATTTAAGCAAAACTCCCTTAGGAGTTCTTTTGAATAACTCGTTTCCTAGGAGGATGTAGCTCAGTGCTTGGTATTTTATTTTCCGCTCTGTGGCGTTCGAAGGATTTTGGAGGTACTCGACCAACGGTCTTCTCCAGTACCCATCCGACATCGATTCAATTGTAAAGATTTCGAAGGTCTCCTCGTCGGCAAAGCCGAACTTTGCAGCCTTCAAATCTGATGGCTGCAGCGCCACAGACACTACCTTACTTCTGACTTGGATTATTTCTTGTAGATCTTTGCATGACACCTTGTATCCTGATGCTATTTGGGCTATATCATTGGCCACCTGATTTCGTAGTCGTGGTATATGTCGAATAGTAGTCTCTTCAAATTTCTTTAATAGCCTATTTACTACTACGAAGTACATGATGAGGCTTTCTTTAACGCACTTGTACTATTTTGTCAATTGTTTTATGACTAACTCTGAGTCTCCCATTATTTCGACTCTAGTTGCCCCCAATTCTAACAAAATTTCAAGTCCAGCTATCAAAGCCTCGTATTTCGCCTTATTGTTGGAGCATGGCCCACCTATTCTATACTTGAATTGTGTTGGAATTTTGTCAGGCGAAATAATCAGCATGCCTATGCCAATTCCCTTCTTATGGCTAGAACCGTCGAAGTACAACTTCCGAGGTTCTAGTTCGACCATATTTAAAGCGTTTGTATCTATAGAGTGGTCGACAATAAAGTCTGCCACTATTTGCCCTTTAATTTCTTTCAATGGTTTATACGTTAAGGAAAATTCAGTTAACGCTAATGCCCATTTACCTATTCGACTATGCAAGATAGGTTTAGACAACATATGCTTTATGACATCAAAATGCAAAGAGACACAAACATCAACAGGCTTTATATATTGTTTTAATTTTGTACATGAGAAATATAAACATAGGCATAGCTTTTCTACTTCGCTATATCTAGTCTCTGCATCATTTAGGACTCTACTAAGGTAGTAAATGGCTCTTTCTGTGCCATTTTCATTCTCTTGAGCTAACATGCTTCCCAGAGTCTTATGTGACGCAGCTATGTACAATCTCATGCTCTTGTGTCGACAAGGTGGTGAGAGGATTGGAGGATTGGTTAGATAGCCTTTGATTTTGTTGAAAGCTTCTTGTTGTTCCTTCCTCCATTCATACCCTTCTTTGGTGACTCGAAGCAACGGTGAAAAAGCTTGCGTTTTTCCGCTTAGGTTCGATATGAACCTCCTTAAGAAATTAATCTTGCCCAACAAGGATTATAATTCCTTTTTATTTGAAGGCGCCTTGGTCTCCATAATGGCCTTCGTCTTGTTTTGGTTTATTTCGATGCCCTTTTGTGGACTACGAAACCCAAGAAGTCACCTGCCTGCACAAAGAACGCACATTTCAGAGGGTTCATTTTGAGGCAAAACTTCCTCATCCTTAAGAAGGATTGTCGAAGATGATCTATATGATCTTTTCCTGACACAGATTTAACCACAATGTTGTCAATATATATATCTGCATAAAAGATTCTATATAGTCATGGAAGATTGAATTCATTGCTCGTTGATATGTTGCCCCAACGTTTTTTAGGCCAAAAGGCATTACTACCCATTCGTACGTGCCTATGGCTCCTGGACAACGAAACGCTGTTTTGGGAACATCATCCTCGGCGATGAAGATATGGTTATAGCCAGAATACCCATCTAGCATACTAAGATATTCGTGGTCAGCGGCTGAATCGACTAGCATTTCTGCCACCGGCATCGAATACTCATCCTTAGGAGTCGCTGAGTTTAAGTCCCTAAAGTCTATACATACTCTCAAGGAACCGTTTTCTTAATAACTGGCACAATATTAGCAAGCCATTCGACATACCTGGTTGTGCAAATGAATTTGCACTGCAAAAGTCTTTCGATTTCCGCTTTTATTTTTGATAGAACCTCTGGAGCAAAGCACCTTGGGCTCTGTTTGACCGGTTTCTTGCCAGGCTTGATTGGCAGTCTATGTTCCACTAACTCTCTCTTTAATCCTGGCATTTCATCGTAATCCCAGGCAAAACAGTCTTTATATTCTCGCAACAGCTGGATGACCTCGCCTTTGAATTGTGTGTCGAGGTTGGCACTAATATAAGTTGGCCTCTTGACAACACCATCACCTAAGTCCACTTCCTCTAGCGGGTCCTGCGCAAGCATCTTGGCATCTTCTGCCAAGGGATCTTTCTCGAAACCCAAAGGCTCGTTGTCATAAATAGCGTCAAGCCTTTCACTTTTGTGATGGGTTTCATCAGATAATTCCCAGTCGAAGCCTTCCTTGTAGCCTCTTTGAAAAACTTCTTCATTGGCCTTTGTGGCCATTTCACTATTGACAGCCTCCAAGGCCGTTTGTAGTCTAGTTTCGGCCACATAGGCCAAAATCCTTCGAAGCGCATTGGCTTCAGTTATTATCACTGAAATCGCTTCCCTATCCAGTGGGGTCCACTGGCAAAGTTCCAAGGTATGGAAGCCTCTGTCCTGGCACCTCTCTGTCCCAACGGAAACCGTCTACAGGATGTAGGTATAACGAGCAATACACTTCGTCATCTGGCTTGAAATTGAAGTCTGCTGGGCCACAAGGACCTATACCAGCCAAGTGTTTGTCGAAGTGCCTTTGATCGACATAGTTGATGGGTGCCTTAAAGTACCCTTGATCAGCTTCGATATTTTCTACGATGCCGTCTGGCCTCCAAATCGCGATCCTATGATGCATCGAGGATGGCACTGCCCTGTCACACCCTCATTTTTGCCTTTAGCCTTTATACCCTACATTCGCCATACCATACATCATTTTATTGCATATCGAGCATGTGGGTACGGATTGGGTCGATTTTTCATTTTCCATTTCAAATGAGATAACTTGTCTACCTTGGAAGGAAAGGTTCATCATTTAAGGTTTGATCTAAATTGGAAAGTCTATTCTTGTAGATTTCTTCAAAGAGAAGTTACTTGACGAAATATTAAGATATTCAAGATATATTCCTAATGACCATGAAATGCAAGGCATAATTCAAGATTGCTTCATCCAATTTTGTTATAAATTCTTGATCAAGTGGAGTCCAAATTTGCAAAGCATGAGTCAAGATCACAAGTCCATAATTCAAGACTTCATCCATTTCAAGCTTAATGGTTCTAAGGAAATCCATCATGAATTCAAGATTAAAGGCAAGAATATTACAAAGAGAAGTTTTATGACATTACAAGAATGTCATTTGTTGCAAGATTTCCAACTCTAAGTAATGTTTAGAAATTAATTCATTTCTAATACTTCATGTAAGTCTCTAGTCAAATTCATGTTATGGTAATGCCACACCAAGTCCACATTGTGCTACAAACATCCAAGAAATATGCAAGAATTAAATCAACATTGGAATGTTTTAAGACCAAGAATATGCATGTTTAATCATGGGCAAAACAACCCCATGCAAGAGGAGACAAACTACCTCATGTCACAAAATCTACATGTCACAAGACCAAGGGAATAACATGTGACAATGCTTCTACATATCAGAATTTTCAAAATGCTGTCAAGAGTTGGTGGCATTGACCAAGAGGAGCTGTCCAAACACAAACCAACAAAATGGGTGCAAGGCACAAGGTGCTGCAGAAAAACAGCATAGGCAAAGTGCAACAGCAAAAATGCAGCATAGCTCTTGCATGAAAATGGAAAGAAAGAGAGTGGCATGAGAAAAAGTGGTAAGAGACACCACTCCATGAAAAATCTGATATGTGGGGAGAAGTGAAAACCCTAGAGGAGTTGAGATAAGAGGAGGGGGCTGTAAACAAAAAGAGATCACTCTTCATTCATTGAACATTCATTCTACACACATTTGCAAAACCAGAAAATAGAGAGAGCAAACAAAACCCTAAAAACCAGAAAAATAGGAAGCTTTACAAACCAGAAAAAGAGAGTGATATAGAACCAAGAGGATCATTGAGGAACAAAACCTTCACAACATAGAGTGAAGAGGAGTGAAGTACTTTCAACCAAGATCAAGGAGGACTTGCAAGAAGGATAGAAAGCTCTTGGGTATCCATTTCCTCCAACCTTTCTCCCTTTATTTTTTTACTCTTACATTCATTTTGTTTACTCTTTTATGTATTGTTGTATTGTATGTTTCATGTAAGGTCCCAAAGGGACCAAGAAACCGTTCTTAAGAAACCACAAAAACGAAAGAAAAACATAAAAAAGTTAGGTTTTTTCACTCTGGTAGCCTGACACGGGCCGTGTCACACAACACGGCCACCCGTGTCGCCCAACACGGGCCGTGTCACACAACACGGCCACCCGTGTCGCCCAACACGGACCGTGTCACACAACACGGCCGCCCGTGTTGCACCTCTGTTTGAGGTTTCAACATCCAAAAACCCCAGGCCTTACAACACGGGTCGTGTCACACAACACGGCCACCCGTGTTGCACCTCTGTTTGCCCTAAAAATCATTTTTTACCCATACTTTACAACACGGGCCGTGTCACACAACACGGCCACCCGTGTTGCACCTCTGTCATGCCCTAAAAACTCACATTTCAGGTACCCTATGACACGAGCCGTGTTACACGACACGACCACCCGTGTTACTCCACTGTTTTCCACTTAGTTTTGTTATTTTTACCTCCAAAAAAATTTTTCTCAAGGAGTTCGGCGAACTCCTTGATGGTTTTTATTGCATGTCTCGATTTTTTTTAGCCGACTAATCCCATATGTTTGTATGATTTTAGTATGAATATTGATATTATCCTTGGTGACTTTTGATTCCAAAAACCATTTTCAAAAACAAACTCTCGATTTTATCGAGCCATTTTCAACCCTTGTAAGTCGGCCGCCTTGTGCGTCCGCCATCGACCTTGTTCGTATCACCTCAAATACTTTTACTAACAATAAACCTTGATCCGACGTCAAGTGGTTCTCTTTTCTCATAAAAAATCCAAAACACAATAACATAAACAATTAGAACTATACACCATGGACTTTAAGGTGGTGGAAAAGGAATGAGAATGGAGTCCTCCTACACTCATTCCGAATGTTTTGGATACAAGGCGCTCGACTTGGTTATTCGAAACATTCACTTCTATCCAAAGTCTTTTGTGTATAATCCTAATCAAGAATAATTTCTCTTAAGAAACTTAAAAATAACATCAACTCATCAAACTTATTTTCGCCTTAGGGCTTCAATCAAAAAACCCTTTTTCAAGGTATAAAATCAACCAACAAACAACAATTTCACAAGCCTCCGAACTACGGAGCTCTGATTCTTCACTTCTTTTAAGTGAGGATACGTAGGCACAAGGGCCACAATCCTTGGCGAGCATTAAAATAAATAAACCAACCCCTCTTTTCCTTAAGCAAGCAAAATAAAAACACCCGTTCACGCCAAACAACCTAGGAGGTTCCCATCGAGTACGATGGATGCGAGGGGGTGCTAACACCTTCCCCTCGCATAACCGACTCCCGAACCCTAAGACTTGGTTGCGATGACCACGCTCTTTTCCCAAAGGTTTTATCGCTATTTCCCTTTCCCTCCTTGGGATAAATAAAATTCGGTGGCGACTCTGTGTCATTTTTCGCGTAGCGACATACCCCCACGCCATGGATCCATTTGCGTCCAAGTAACAAGTTGTAATTGGCTGTGGTCTCCACAACCATGAATACAGTTGGCCGTGTTATCGTTCCAACGGTGACATCTACCTGGATTACTCCCATGGTCGAACCTACCTTGCCTTCATAGTTAGACAGGACCATGTTGTGTGGCTTTGTGTCGGTATCACACTTCCCGATTTTGTTTAATAGAAAACGTGGCATCAGATTCACAGTTGCACCATAGTCCACCAGGATTTTGTTAACTGAGGTGTTTTCTACCTTTGCCGTAATATAGAGCGGCTTCAAGTGATTCCTCATCTCCTCTGTGGGCCGTTCGAAGAAAGCATTCTGCTCCTCGACACAGCCGTTGTTCATCACATAATAGCAGACGGGTTTGTGTGCTGCCATTTCACAGTCTGCATCAGTGTCGCAATTCTCGACCACGGATACTCTGTCATATTCTTTTGGCATCACTGACACTACATTTACCAACAAATTCAGCGAGTCGTCAGAGTCTGAGTCGAAATTTTCAGTCATTTCGTCATTAACCCCAGCGATCTCTTTCTGACTTTTAACCTGGTCAGAGAACAACTTCTTGCCCACTGGTGGTTTTGTTGATATCTTCGATGGCTCTCTCTGATTTTTGATTTGGAGGTTAGTGCTGGATTCGGCTTGGTCCTTCGACGCCTCTTCTCTAAGAGCTTTTCTTTTTCGTTGTTCCCGCCTCTACTGCGATCGAGACATGGGGT
Source organism: Lathyrus sativus (assembly GCA_963859935.3). NCBI lineage: Eukaryota > Viridiplantae > Streptophyta > Magnoliopsida > Fabales > Fabaceae > Lathyrus > Lathyrus sativus. The sequence continues at coordinate 649,729,170 of OZ012735.1, forward strand.
TCTTCCCTTTATAATTCTCGGATACATGGGCCATCTTTGAAGACTGAAATTCTTTTTGATAGGTAACGAAGGACCCCCTGTTCACTTCAAAATTCTTCCATTTTTGTTGGCCTTGTCGTCTATCCTCGTTGGGTTTCATCCACCTACCATCGGTGTTTCCACCGACGGGTTTGAAACTAGCAGGCCTTGTTTTGGGGGCTCTGATGCGGGGCTCAGACCTTTTCAGTAGGTTGCTTCGTTCATCGGATTTAGGCACTTCCCTAGTTTGCTTAAGCCTTCGCGCCCCCTCGAGTCTCTAGGCAGCCTTTTTGTCGAAAATCGCGCTACATCGCGGGCATAACATCACACTGGAACCCTTTCCCTGGCATCTGTGAAGAAAATCCACAATTGTTTCCTCCAGCTTTGGGTAAGCCTCCTTAGTAACTTCCTCTTGGTTGTTCGACTCACTGTCCCCTTTAATTTCTTGCTGGGTAGCTTCCATCATGTTGATCTCAACCTCCTCGACCAAATTCAAGCCCTTTAAGCTTAAACCCAAACCTTCAGTGGCCTGGTCCATTTCGACGAAGTTGTCTGCCATCTCCTTGGTCACCATCTCCCATCTTGGATTGTCCGCTACCCCGTCGATGTTGCTAACATCCATCTCTCCCCTACTGTCTTGACCAAAGCCCATCATGACCTTTTTCATCACAGTATTCTTTATGAAGTCATTAGTAACTTCTATCATACTTTCTGAGAAATTGCGACCTTCAGTGACCTCGATCATGTTGGCTTCTAATGGCTCTGTGTAGTGAGCGTCTTTCATTTGTAGAGGGTCTGTGTCGACCTTCATTTGGTTGGTGACTTTCTACCCAAACTTTAGACGTCCTTCCTGGATTGTGTTCTGGACAAGATCCCCGAAAAGAAAACATTGAGATGTTTTATGACCTAAAAAATTATGGTACTTACAAAAACCCCTCTTTTTCCTTTGCTTTAACGATGGCAATTTAGCACCAGGTGGCACTATCATTTGCCCATCTTTTACTAACAAATCGAAAATTTCATCACACTTGGTGATGTCGAAGGTATATGTTTTCTTTGGGAATCTATCATTCCTTTCTGATTCGACAAAACTCTTCCCCTGTGAGAGCGCTAGTACTTTACAAGAGTAGGGGGGACCTTGTTTAAGTTCAACGAGGTCCACCTCACTTTCGTCGAGGTTCAAAGGATCCTCGCAGGTCCTTTCGATGTTATCATCGATTTCGACAAAGGCCACTTTCTTACTCTTGTTAAATCTAGTTTTCTCGTCTTTCAAAGGTTCGAGTTGTCGAACTCTGTCGGCCAATTGAGCCATATCTCTTAAGTATTGGGTGTCTAATTTCTTTCGGATGGAATAGTCAAGGCCTCCAGCGGCCATTTCGACCAACTCGTGTTCCGGCACTTGTGTGGAACATCTGGCCTTGAGTAGTCGAAACCTATTAAGGTACTCTTCGATTGGCTCTGAAAACTTACGCTTTACGCTGGCCAGTTCTTTCAAACTAATTTTGGTTTGGCCTATGTAAAGCTGCTCATGAAACAAGCGCTCAAGTTGGGCCCAACTGCATATGGTATTAGGGGCTAGCGTTGTAAACCAAGTGAAAGCATTTTTGGTGAGAGAACTTGGAAAGTATTTTATCCTAAGGCTCTCATCATTCGCTATTTCCCCAGCTTCTATCACATAACGAGCCACATGTTCGACAGTAGATTCCGTCGTATCCCCTGAGAACTTAGTAAACTTTGGTACTTTCGTCCTAGGGGGTAGCTCTGTTTGAAGGATATAATCTACTATTGGGGATGTATAGTTTGGTCGAGTAAAACCAGTGTTTACTCCATTTCGAGCCATAGTCCTTTCGACCATGGCTGCTAGATTGTTGTCGATGACTATGTTATTACGTCGAACTTCCTGGACAACGTGATCCGCATCCTGATTTTGGTTTATCATGACCGCTCCTTGGTTTCTTCCGTCTAGAACATGGACCTGGTTCATTGGATCTTCTCTCATTGGTTCGACTACGGGAGGATCGACTCTAACCTGGTTTTCCAAGTTTATTTCCCTTGCGTTTCTTACGTCCTGTCGTGGGGCGTTCGCTATTGGGTTTTGGTTTCTGGGTACAGGGGGTACTCCCATGAACTCAGCCAATCGTGTCAACTGCAACGTCAACTGTTGGTTGGTGTGGGTTGTGTTATGGATCAATGGCTGGAAGATTTCACCCATAGTCTGGGACAAAGTCTGAACCATTTGCATGTTGCTTTCATCCATCTGTTGCCTTAAGCATGCTACTGAGGTATTGGTCAGGTTGGGGCCTTGCGTCGAGTATCCCAGACTTTGGCCCTGGAGATTTCGACCAATGTTCACACCGGATCCCGATCCTTGTAATGGAGAAGTCACCGGGTTATCTGAAAAGATGGGGGGAGCATTCTGAAGCCCCTGCATCACGGTTGTAGGCATCCCATATGTTGGATTCCTTAGTAACTGGAAAAACCCAGGAGGAGGATTTTGTCTAGACAGCGGGCTTCCTCCTAATGGTGTCTGAGGATTAGACACTTGGGGCCCAATATACTCTAATACTGGTTGACTATAGGGTCTTATTACAGTCGACCCAGTCCCTAGTATCAAAGGTATTGGTGCAGGCCTTACCGGGAGCGCTATTTGCTCTCCTGTCGATGGTATTGAAGACGACGCCCCGTCGTTTCTTGCTTCTTCACTAGAGCCATCTCGTTGGCCATTTGGCTAAACGGATTTCGTCGCCATCTTCCTAATGTTACGTCTCACTAAACTTTCTTCGTTTGCAGTGGTTATTCTGCCACTTCTTAGTAACATAAAATGTATTTTGAAGAAAAGTTGATAAGGCCTATAATTCTAAAGTTTTATGATCTTGCACAAGACTTTCTTTGTTTAGCACTGTCCCACTGGGCGTGCCATTTTGTTTACCGCGTTTTTTAGTAAACAACCTCTGGTCTATCAATTTGGTGTCAAATTGACTAACTTGCAGGATCGACCATACGAAATCCTAGGACATGTGCTAAAGGTTACTTTCTTTTAATCTTATCTGAAAAGATGTGTTTCGACAATACTAGAAAAAAACAGTTTAAAAAGGCAGAACTATCCACGAGATTTGAAGAAAGAAGGGAGGAAGAATTCCAAGGAGATAGAGGTTTTTAGAAGAAAAAGACTTAGTCGAAGTAATAGCAATAAAACAAAGAGAAAGGCGAAATAAATGAAGGAAAAGTACTTAACAAAAAGTAAGGAAAATAAGATAACTTCATTGAAATAAAGATGGTGTGTTTACATCACATACATTCTCCTTGATACTCTTTTCTCTACACTCGGATACTTTGAGTAAATTTGGGAGTGACTTGTACAATAGTAAATTACAACACCCTTGAATCCTATGTCTAAGACTCCTATTTATAATAATAATAATAACTACTAATAACCTCCTTAGGCCATCTATTTTCGACAAGTGTCACACTGCATGTAGTCCTCTGTCCAATGAGCGCCATTTGTCCTTCTCAGTCACAAGAAAGCATAACTACTCCCTCCAATATTTGAATTTCAAAAACTCAATTAATCCCCAATCCGATGTTTCGGTCGAAGGCCTTAATTCACCAATTTCGGTCGGATGCCTCTATTCCAAGATTCTAAACTTTCTAAGTCTTTGGAGGACCTGTAGGCCCTTTAAAAGGCCAAAATAACCTCAAAATATGGGTCGTCGAATTGGTGAGCTAACACTCTACTTAACAGATTCTCGCCCTGATATCATGTTCTCTATTTGCAGGTTAAGTCAACATCTTGTGAAGTCATCTCATATTCATCTTCTTGCTGCCCAACAGATCAATAGATACTTGAAAAATGCACCTGCGCTAAAACTGTTCTTCAAACATGGTTCTTCCTTCTAACTCATTGGTTTTGCTGATTCGGACTGGAGTGTTTGTCAACTCACTCGTAAATCAACAACTGATATTTGTTTATTCTTAGGAGATAACCTCATTAGTTGGAAGACGAAGAAGAAACTTGTAGTGTCTCGATCCTCCTCCGAAGCGGAGTACCGTGCCCTTGCAAACGCAATGTATGAGGCTCAATGGCTGCTATACCTCTTTCAAGATCTCAAAATCGGGCATTCCGAACCTATCACGCTTTATTGTGACAACCAAAATCCCATCTACATTGCCACCAATCCAATCTTTCACGAGCGGACTAAACACATCGAGATAGACTGCCACTTAGTCTGTGATAAAATTCAAGACCACACCATTCATCTTATGTCTATCAACTCTGCAAACTAAGTCGCTGATTTATTTACTAAAACTCTGCATCTTGGTCCCTTTTCATCTTGTTACCAAAATAGGACTATTAGACCTAAAAAAAACCCTTGTTTACTTTCATCTCACATTAATCACCTTTTAAAAATAACTCAATCTCTGCGCACACAAACTTAGAATTTTATTATTTCAAAACAATTAGTACATTTGCTAATTAGTCATCACTTTCTTAAACAAAATTAGGATATTACACACTTTATTTGATGCAATAGAGAAGGAAGAACCACCTTCTGGTTTTAAGATGGTTATCCCTAGAACAATTAAGAAAGCTCTAAGTCCAAAGAATGGATATGGAACCAAATCAAAGGCTAGACCTCCAAGACCTTCCAAATGAAGTTTTTTTTACACAAGGGGCATTGCCAATGCCCCTTCTAGATTGGCACTTAAGAGGGTCATTCTCTCAGATAAACCTGACCTCATATTTATTGCAGAACCTTGGATGAATTCAAATGCCCTGCCCTTTAGATGGCTGCAAACGCTTAACTTAAAAACTTTTTCCTTAAATGAGAGAAGTAATTTTCTACCAAACCTCTAGTGCATTTGTAAGATACCTTAGTCCTGATGTGATGCAAGTGGATGATAAATATGTGGCCTTCACTCTTATGCAAAAATCACTTTTGACATGGTATTTGTTTTTGCTTTAACATGCTACATCAAAAGAAGAACCCTTTGGTTTAATGGTAGACAATGCATGGTTTTGATTGAGAAGAAATTAGATAGAACAATTTGAAACCAAAACTGGATCAACAGTTGTAATGATATATCTTGCTCAACCATTGCCAGATACAACTCAGACAACCATCCTATATTGACATGCTTTCAATTCAGTTCCTGCTCTTTTACAAATTAATTTAAAAGCCAAAAGGTAAATGTAGAGTTATGTTTAAACAATATTTTCTTCATCCTAAAACTTTAGATAAGTGAAAACAACAAAAATAAAAAACCAAACAAATGATATAATTCCTCAACAAATTTCAAGTCTATAAAAAATTGTAAACTGAATAAAAGAATTACATTCTTGTCTCTATAAATTCTTAACATTTTAGGATTATACAATCAATCAACTTTACTCTATATCTCATTTCTTATCAGCTGATATAAGAACTTAAAATCGCTAAGACTCTGTTTGGATAAACAGAGTAAGTAAACACTTATCATATAAGTACTTGTGTATAAATTGTTCATATCTTAAAGTACTTACAAAAATAAGCGGAAAACAGCTTATAACATTGTCATAAGCTGTTTTCGTAAGTGCTTATAACAATAAGTCAATCCAAACAGACTTAAATATTGGTGTCAAAAACAAGCAAAAGCAAAACATTTGTTTTAGCTAACTTGTTCACCAATCAAGTCCAAACCCATTACAAGAAATGACAAACCTTGAAAAAGCAAAAAGTAAAAATGAACACCATGCTCTGATAAAAGGCTTCTAGCAGAAGCAGTGAGTAAGAGAAAAGCAAGTGCTAATTCTTTCCTATAGAGTTTGTTTCTCTTCTTCTGTACAATCACTTCTGATTTCTGAATTTTTCCTAATAACTCCAAACCAGATTCTGAATGTCTTCTATGAAGCTTCTCTTCGTTTGAAGACTTTGATTCTCTTTCGGCTAATGCAAACAAATCTGACTCAGATGATCTACCTGTTTTCTTTGTCACAACCCATTCGTAAGCACTTCCGAGTTGAAATAATCCAGAAACCATTGCGTTGAACTTTGTAACCGACATTGTGTTCTCGAAAAGAAGATATGGGACGAGGAAAGGGACGGATTTTGGTGATGGAAGGATGTTTATGAATGACATGACGATAGGGACGTAACAGATTACCCAAAGGGGTAACTCGGCTTCGGGTATGAACATTGTTAAGGGTAGTATGATGCAGAATAAGGTGAATGAGTAGAAGGGAAGTATAAGTTTCCTCAATAAGAAGAACAAAAATATTAGATTTGCTTTCTTCCAAATTGATATCTGCAACAAATAGCAAACCAAAATTTAGAACATTTTAAAGCATGTTTTTAAATCGCAGAACCATGTTACTCGATATAAAGTCGGAAGAAAAAAGAAGGAAAACGAACAATACCTTTGAAGTTATGACAGCAGGAAGACAGAGCCTAAAAAGCTGCATAGGACCAGAATGCCACCTATGTTGTTGTTTCTTATAAGCTTCATAAGATTCAGGTAATTCACAAAGAACTCTAACATCATTAAGATATATAAATTTCCATCCATTCAAATGTGCCCTTACTGCTATATCCATGTCCTCAACTGTTGTCCTCTCCAACCACCCTCCTGAATCTTCCAAAGCCTCGATCCTCCAAACACCGGCCGTTCCATTGAATCCAAAGAAATTCAAGAAATGACCATTCACTTGTTGTTCAACTTCAAAGTGAAAACACAAGTTGATGTTTTGAAGCCTCGTCAGAAGATTCTCGTCTTTGTTCACATATGACCATCTTGCTTGAACTAATCCCAAGTCAGGTTTTCCCTATAAACAGAAAGTCACAAAAATCGTTACCACCGTTTACTTCTGGTGTTTCCTTTTTCCATTTTCACAGACAAAATATGTATCAGAATAGGAGTGGAAATAGGCTAGGCCGTAGGCCCCTGTTAGCTGACGAGACCTATTTCCGCGCCTATATCAAAAACAATATTTTGAAATGTTCGACAGTATTATAATGCGTACCTTAAAATGAGGAATCGTTTGTTTGAGGTAATCGGGATTTGGCTGAAAGTCTGCATCAAATATTGCAACAAATTCATAATCTTTGACATAATCACATGACATAGCTGACTTAAGATTTCCAGCTTTATAACCAGTTCTGATCAATCTATGTCGATAAACAATGTTGACGCCTTTTTCTTTCCAAGACAAAACCTCCTCTTTGATAAGCATCTGTAAACTAGGATCATCTGAATCATCCAAGACTTGAACTAGTATTCTGTCTTTTGGCCAATCAAGTTCACAAGCAGCACCAATTGATTGTGAATAAACCTTCATTCATAAGAAGAAAAAAAGTGTCAGCATCAGATGACTAATGAGCTCCGATGAATGTTGAATCAATTGGGATTACTCGAATTTGAACTCTGATTAGAACAATCATTGATCAGACTTTACTTACTACTTACCATTTTCGAGAATTAAAGGTTTAAAACAAAAAAAAAAGAAGTTGAAATTCGAATAAGACTATCGAATTCCTTTCATAATTCGATCCAATACACACACACATAAGCTCCGGTGAAGTTCGAATTGATCATAACTACCCGAGTTCAAACTTCGGGTAGAACGATCTTTAGCCAGACATTACTTACTAGCCAAATTCCAGACTACCAACGAAGGTAAAATCCATCGCGAATACCCAAATTCGAGCTTTGGCCGGAGCAATCATTGACCAGACTTTACTTATCTAACAAACAAACTCCGAATTACCAGACCCCTTTCCTCAGAACCGGACAATTCGACCAAAAAAACATAAAATTGGAAAATCATTTATAAATCAAGCTACCAAATTGCAATCACAATTGAATCCAATATGCACATAACCTGTTTGAAAGAAATCATAAATCAAGTTGCATCATTTTGTTACCTCTCTTTCATTACACATTGGAATCTGAACAAGAACCATAGGGAAGCTTGAAGGATCCTCAACATCATAAGCATCATCATCAATCACAGGTTTCAACTTCTTATACTTGATCCAAAAGCATCCAACACAAAGAACAAGTCGATCCAAAGACTGAATCAAGAACAACACAATACAAAATTTCGAAACAAGCAAAACCAAAGGACCAACATAATTCTCTCTAAAAGACAACCAACCAAGATAAAACCATTGCAAGAGACTCTTCACCTCCCAAGGTTGAATCACAAGCAAATTCCACTGATTAAAATGAGCAATGATTTCAACAACCAAAGCAAGAATTGAAAGAGCAAGAAAAAACTTGATGAATCTGTATAACCTCGTCGTGTTCTTCGGATTCTCGTCACCTATATCAGACAATGAAACTCTCTTCTTCACCAAAGAAACCATTGATTTGAGACCAGTTGTCAACCATGTCAAACATGTGAGAACTTTGTGGAGTTTAAGGAGAATAACCCAAGTAAACTGTTTTGTACTTGCTGATTTTTTTTGCTTCTCTTGAAAGATTGGAGAATCCAAATCATGAACTTGTAACAAAGTGAAATCATTGGCTTTGTCAGTTGAAATTGTAACTGAATTTGGTGCCATCAGTGTAAGAATAACAATAAAACCAAATATGGAATTTTGACCAATGGCAATGGAAGATAATTAGAGAATTTTCTTCACATCAATGATGTATCAACACTAAAAGCTCATGGTTTTATGGTATGTGTGATTGGTTTTTGAAAAATGAATGAAAGAAAATCAGAGAGTTTTGTTGAGAGAGAGAGAGTAAAGCAAGGTATTAATAATGTTTCATAGTAAGAATAAGAACTAAAAAAACAGCTTTTTTTTCTTTTTTTTATGTCTCATATGATAAAAGCCAGCTTTAAATAAAATTTGAATATTCCATTCAATAATAGTAATAGTAATAATTTGTTTGATTCTTTAGAAATAAAGATGGTTTATTTAATTGGTCAATGATTTTTTCTGGATATTCCATTCAATAATTACACTCGGTGCATTGTATTGTTGTGTTTGCTAAATTGATATTTATAAATGTATTTATCTAATTGATTGATTTTTTATAATCAAAATATTTAGTTCAAATACACATCAATGTAAAAATAATGATATTGTCAGTCAATTATAAAAATAAAATTTATAATGATATTTATCTTTTATTACAATTATATTTAAAGTTGGACTATCAAAAATTAAATTTGTTTTTAGTAAGATTGAAAAATAATTAAACATATTAATCAGAGAGTTTTTATTTATTTATTTAAAAGCAATTCAATATTATAAAGTACAAGGGTACTCACCCAATAATATTTGAAATAAAAGAGGAAATACTCAACCAACCTCAACTTGTTTAATAATCTAAAGGGGTTAAGCAAAACTCATAAATATTAGAGTTGAGATTAGAATTTTCTCCTACACTTCCAATCAAAATATTTGATGTTTCAAATGACATCATTCAACTTTAAACTAGCATTATTATTCCTTTGTACACCAAAAATATAATGGTAAATCATTTATATTTATTAGAGTAATATTTTAAACATAATAAAAATCATTTCAAAGAGTGTACATTTCTCAATAATTCAAATCAAAGTCAATGCTTCGTAAACAACGGGTTTTCCCAAAATTACTCAAGAATTGCTCAAAAGGCAGCGGAACTCAAAAAGGCAAAATCGAAAGTTTTCCTTGCGCAACAACATAATCAAAATAACAATAATCAATAAAACATGGTTTAACTCAAAGACCTCAACTTGATGTTACACTATCAGAGCAAGACCCTCTAAGTCAACCAAAAGTCAAAAACTCCAAAAAGTCCTCGACATCATCCACAACTAAACCTGGTTATCTGCACGTTACCCACGTGGAGGCAACATTCAAACAGACAGGGTGAGTAAAACGATTCATAATAATCAATATAGGAATAAATATATAAAATAACGTCATTTTCGTATTCAACATCATCATAATCATCAAGGAAACATCAAAAAGCCATAACATCATAAATTACACCAAATTGTCACATAAATGCAAATGCAACAAGACTCATGCATGTGGTACCAATTCAACAAAATTCAATGGACATTGGGCCATCAACCCTCCATAAATCCCCATCAATGGGATCGATTCTACACAAGAATCTGAGCACAACAAAATACTTCACATCCGCACAATGGAACTGAAGCCACAATAATCAAACACTAGACTGAAGTCTGGAATGCATATGAATGCATGATGCACACATCAATATCATCCTCATAATAAACTCATTAGGTGCATCATCATTCATCAAAATCATCATAATAATCATGTCATCGTATAATCATAAAAAACTCATGGAATCAACATCATAACTCATCATCATTACTCATAGGAATCATCATACAATCATGTATTAATCACATATGAATCACAATCATACTCAAGGTAATTCATCCATAAAATCACAACATCAAAGCATCAAGACAACACTACACAAGAACACAATTCACAAAACTCTGCTACGTTCACTGAACAGTTCACCGTGCGAGTCTGGGGCGAGTGTTCGCTGTGCGAACTCGCGATTACAGCAAAACGCTGTTACGCACCAGCACCAAAACCAACCCAAAAGTCCCTACGATTTTCTTCCCCAATGCCCCAAAGATATCCCTAAATCATTCCTAAGGTATTATGGCGATAAAGACACAAAATCTACGACTTATTAGGTCAATCCCGTATCATATTTACGCCTCCAATTCCCATAAAATCCTTACAATTTTCCCACATTCATTAGAGTTCTCATAATTAATTACCTTATACGGTTAAAACCTCAACAACAAATTTTGGCCACGAAGACCTAATTTCCCTTACTCCCAAATCAGCCTCAAACCTATCAGACCATCAGTTCAAATCCCTCAAACTCATTAAACTCACCAGAAAGGCAACACCAATTCAATACTCAAAATTTCTAAACCCTTAAATCGGCTTTAAACACATTGAATCACATATTGAAAACAATGAAGGTAATACTCACCATACTTAAACCACCTCAAAAACAGATTTGACCACGAAGGCCTAATTTTCTCAAACTCAAAAATCTCTTAAATCCTTAAATCGACTTTAAATACATTGAATCACATATTGAAAACAATGAAGGTAATATCCCCATACTTAAACAACCTCAAAAATAGGTTTGGCCACGAAGGCCTAATTTCCTCAAACTCAACAACTTCCTAAATCCTTAAATCCACTTAAAATACATTGAATCATATATTGAAAACAATGAAGGTAATACTCCCCATACTTAAACAACCTCAAAAACAGATTTGGCCACAAAGGTCTAATTTCCTCAAACTCAAAAACCTCCTAAATTCTTAAATTGGCTTTAAATACATTGAATCATATATTGAAAACAACGAAGGTAATACTCCTCATACTTAAACAACCTCAAAAACATATGTGACCGCGAAGGCCTAATTTTCCCAAACTCAAAAACCTCCTAAATCCTTAAATCAGCTTTAAATACATTGAATCATATATTGAAAATAATGAAGGTAATACTCCTCATACCTTAATTGTCGACTCTAAGTCTTTCTCCTTGATTCTTGAAAACCTCGCGAAGCTTTTCCTCAATCCTCTTCCTCAGAGCTCTGGCCTCTATTTCTTCCCTTTTCACGGTCTAACAAGAACGAATCCTAATTCCCTCAAAATTCCTTTTTGTTAAACCTAACTTTGGGGCCTTTAAAATGGACTTTCCAATTTCACCCTCACTAACTCCTCCTCAAATGTCCACTTTGCCCTCAATTCACTTATATTTATTTAAATTAATAATAATACCAATATATTCATATTATATACTATTATTTAAATAAATAACTCAAAATCCATAATTCTCAATATTCACACCAACCACCGAAAATCACCAAAAATACGAATATTCATATTTAAATAAATTGAATAAATATTCCAATAAATTTGGGGTGTTACAATTTCATTCCTAACTTTCCACAAACTCCAAACTACCGCCATCAATATGATTGTCGATTTGCCTTGTTTAACCTTGTTAATGATCGAATCACACCAAACGGAACCAAAAAGGACCATCATTACTAGCTCTGCAACCTGCCCAGTTTCCTAACTTCTCCCAAATCAACACAGACACAGAACATTGGAAGAAAAGATGCAAAATATCTTCTTCAACCTGTAAACAGAAAGCCCAACAGTCCTCGTTCAATAATCTGCACGTCCCTTTAATTTTTAGTTGATATTTTGTAGCACATCTATTGTGAAACAATCTCCATCCAAACACTCTAATTTTTGTCGGGACTTTACATTTCCACAGTAAACAGAAAGCACAGATCAGATCGGGATTCAAAGATGTTAGTTCCATGGTTCTATGATATATAATTGTCCATGGTTCTATGATTGGCTAAATTTTGGTAAAACATGATCCTGCACTGATGTTAAGCAGGATTTTATAACATCTCCATCTGTTGTGGTGACAGAACTACTGTCATGTGTGAGAAACAACATGAGTAGTGGTGTAGCAGGGGCTGATGACTCATGACATTGCTACTGGTGCAGCAGGAGCTGATGACAAAACTGGTGTTATGGATGTCATGGAGGCAGCAGAAGCTAGCAGGAGCTGATGACATAACAGTTGTCATGGATGTCATTCTGAGTATCACTACTGTTATGTGGATTGATAAGGTCATCTCCTCAGAGTATGATCCTAAGGTTGTCAGGAGTGTAGTAGCTGCTATGTGTTAGCAGTAGCCACAACAGGTTGAGTTGTGCTGAAGTTCCTCACAGGAGGTGAGTGAGGTGTGCAGCCACAACATGTTAAGTTGTGATGAAGTTCCTCACAGGTGGTAAGTGAGGTGTGCTGTCATCGTTGCATGACAATAGAAGGAGCTGCTAGTGTATATCTCTTGACATAGTTGGTTTGGTCTGATGAGTCTGTGTTGGATATACCTCATCAGTAAGTACAGGCCAAAGGAGTGTTATTAGAAACAAAGTGCAGATTTAATGTGTGTTCATAAAAAGGATCTTTGATACTTTTTAGGGAACTATAATACATTTGTTTCTACTGTCATGAAGAAGATTATACAGAAGTGTGCAGCAGAGCAAGCTAGTCAGCTAAGAGTAAGTAAAAGTTGAATGTCATACTGAAGTTCATGACATTGATCATATGACATCAGACGAGAAAGGTTTATTTTTCTGTTATGATACCTGATATATCTCAGGCTAAATATCAGGAAACCTGTTATGACTTCTCAATTATCTCAGACGAGATTCTAGGCAGTATCATGACCTAATTTGATAGCACCATGAATTGTGGAAATTAGGTTTACTTTGTTAAACCTAATGTTTGTTACTTGGGACCAGCCCAAGCCCAGTCTGCATTGCTATAAAAGGAGGAGCAGAAGAAAAAAAAGCACTCACATCAAGAAAAACCAGAGTGTAAAATAAATGTCTAGGGTTTGAGAGTCCCTTGTGTGTAAGTCACCCTTTGTATCTTTTGATACATTGTGGTAGACATATTTGTAAGTGAAGAAGGCTAGTCTTCACATGTGAATTCTGTTTAGGAATACTCGTACTCCAAGCAATTGTCTGGTGGATGATTGCATTGGATAGGTAGATTATAGGTTGTGTCTCACTCAAAGCTGTGAAGCAAGAGTGTGTGAGTTCCTTGATCAAAGTTGTGAAGCAAGATCAAGGTGTGTATGAAGTGTCTCTTCATATTGAATTTTGTAATTATGTATTGAAATCATTGTTGTGTGATTGAGGGGGAGTTAGTGGGTATACTCAGGTACTAGAGTGTCTCTAGGCTGAAATTGCATTGGGTAGAGATTAAGTGAGGAGTGTAAACTGGAGGTTTAACTCTAAATTAATTATGCTAATAGTGGATTTCCTTCCTGGCTTGGTAGCCCCTAGATGTAGGTGATGTTGCACCGAACTGGGTAAACAATTACTGGTGTTATTTATCTTTCTGCATTTACAATTCTGCACAGTTTAAATGGTTAGATAAATAGGTTTGTCAGCCTGCAGATGTCACAACAGACGTCATAACATTGGTCATGACATTGGGATAATTTAAAGAAATTTAAATTGGTCATGGTCTGCCCTCATCCTTATTGAGCAGAGATCAATGTTCTTAGGACATATGTGATCTGCATTCCAGAATTTCAATTGGTATCAGAGCAGGCATCCTGTCTGTTCTAGATGAGATCTTGGGAGATACTTTCTGGTGTTTTGGAACAAGGAGAAGTTGTAGCTGAGTTGCTGAGCTTGCTGAATGTTTGAGCTACTGCTCATGGAGCTAAAGAGAAGCTTGTATTTGCTGATGTGCCTCTGATATAGGAGCTGCTATGACCTGTTGGATGTTCTGCCAAAGGAGGAGTGACTACTTCTCTCCTATGAACTATTGAATAATTAGACATCTTATTTAGGGCATGTTCTTTTGGTGGTTACGCTGCATATTTCTCTGATAAAAGAACTATGATGCCCCTGGGGGAAGATTGTCATATAAAGGATGTGACAGGTTGCTGGATACTGTTCTACTATGTATTACAAAGGCTGTTTTAGAAAGGATGGTGGGAGGTGATTTATTTTCACCACTCATGACTTGCAAAGGCTCTTTCAACAGAGGAAGTCATACGCAGGTTGAGTCAAGGGTGTCAGCCTTGATGTTTCAGCCTTGGTAATTCTGAAGTTGTGTGGATTTAAGATCAATTGCTATTTATGGTCAACACACGTATTTAAGTGATTATCCATGAAGTTCAGAGAAGGATATGTTACAAGGATTTAAGATTTATTGCTGTTTGAGATATTCTCAAATATTTGATGGATTATCCTTAGTTGATGATCAAGTTGTCTCATCAGTAGCAGCACAAGCAGAAGGCCCCTGATTTGTTTGATCTACTTCAAGGATCTGATGTTCAACCAGATGTTGAGACATTCCATCAGCAGAGATTGTGCAGAACTTTGTTGATTCAAGGAGTGAATCACATGTACCATACGCATATGTGGTAGTATTTGACTGTATTCTAGTAAGTTTCTTGGCAAGAAACTAAGACTATAATGTAGTGCTGATGAAAGTGGAGATAAAGATAGTTCTCTTGAATTAGCTTATTGGAGTGCAGCAGAGGTGTTCTAACCTCTACTAGAAGCAGATCTAGAAAGTTTCCTGGCAAGAAACTGGTGTTGGTAGCTCTGCTTGAGTCAGTTTACTTCTGATCTAAGTGCACAGGAGCGTGAGATCTGGCTTAGCTTGGAGGTCAAGGATAAGTGGCAGGTATCTCTGACTTTCTAAAGAAGTCTCTACTTAAGGAAAGCGGGAATCCTTGTGTAAAGATTTCTTTTGTGACCTTTCCTCATTAAAAAAATCAAGCCTTGGCATGTTTGGTTTCTCTTAAGAGGAGTTCATGAAGCAAATGCATTTCAAACAATATGGTGAGGTCCGGCCAATAAAGCAAGATGAAGGTTGTCTAATCATACTCAAGTTTATGTGCCCTTTCTGATTGAGTGCTGAGGTTATTCTAAATGGCAAAATGAAAGCCTGAACTCTCAAGCTGGATGTCTTAACCAAAGTTGTGACATCAAGCAGTAACTTCAAATCCTTCATTATAAATGGAATTAATGTTTCACCTCATGCAGTTTGCGGGAGCTGTGTGAAGGAGTAAATGCCTTGCTTTGGAGCAAGAAGAATTTGAGACATGAAGATCAAAGTGACCTGATGGATTAGAAGATTCTCTAGAGCTCTGAAAGATGCTGAATTAACCAAACAGTGGCAGTTGGTTATTTCAGAAGGGTGCTTAAAGAACATTACTCTTGTGCAGAAGGGTAGTTGTTTGAAGATCAAAGGAGACTCTGGTTCTGTTCATACATTGGAGCTTGTGGTAGAAGCCCTAAAGTGTGTATGGAGGATTATCTTCTTTTGGAGATATTATGACCAAGCTGGTGGAGCTGTGAAGATCTTCAGTTGGATTACTAGGCAGTAGTAAACCCAGTTATGGGCATATAAAGGACCAGTGGATGCTGTGAGATGTATCAGCTGGTTGAAGATCTGGTGTGGAACTAGTGATTCACATCTTGACTAAGAAGTAGTTTATCTTGTTATACGGGAGAATGATAAGGTAAAAAGAACTGTCTTGGAGTATGAGGTGAAGGTATTAGAGTGGATCATTGAGTGCATTATGATGTGATAAAGTCCCTAGATGAATCAAGAGTGTTCTAACTTATCATATGGGAGAATGATGAGGAAAGAATGTCTTGGATTATGCGGTGTCTATCTTGTACTCAGACTAAGGCCAGAATACTTGTGGAGAAGTAGTCTCTTCTGCTACAAGTAACTCTAGGAAGAGGTGGATCAGTTTGGTGCATTCTCTCTGCATGAGCATGAGGTGAGTCTTGAAGATATAATATGGTGACCTTGGAGCAGCTGTTATCAAAGATGGGGGAGAGCTTCTTTTCGAGGGGTGTACTACTTTCTTATGGTTCAAGCAGTAAGTGAATGCGTTCAACATGTGTGTTGAACAGAGAATGAGTTCTTGAAGACATGAAGATGCGTCTTATGTTTTCCATTCATGTGTATTGGGTACCCTTGATATGTGGAGGTATACTACTATCTAGGATGTGTTGCTGTAAGAGTGCAGTTATGTATCAAGAGTGTTTGTGGCTCCAAACAGTTTGGGAATGTCAGACCAGAGGTTAGGACATGGTGTTACTGCTCTAAGCTCATGGTGAATATGTCTGTAGATCAACTCAGACGTGTACAAGCCTATTGGAAGAGAATCGTCTGATATGACCTCCACTGAAGGGAATTGTTTTGGTCAGCAAAACCTTTGGTATCTATCCAAGTGGTTTGTCGTGTATGACTGGTGAAGATGAATAGCAAGACAACATCAACCTTGATCTTGTGCAAATGGAAGGACCTTCACCCTGACATCTTGAAGAATAGTCCAGTTGAATCAGGGAGATCTTGTGGGTAGTTATGTGACTACCTTTCCTATAAGGTGGGGTTTTGGTGTGGGTTGTGGGACCAGGGGTGCAGAGTTGCATGTGCTTCCAGTGTGTGAATATGAAGATACTGAAGTAAGTCTTCATGTGATTAGATTCTCTCCTTCAGGGGGATTAATGTTTATACACGACAGAGGAAGGTGTGTACCTGTCTGATGTGGAGCCCTGTACAAAGTTTGTTGATTCTAAGGCAAGCTTATGATCTTGAACCACTAATGAGGGTGTAATGTCAGATAAGATGTCTTGATATTGTGCTGGCTGGTGTATTGTTGTGCCTTGGCAACATGTTTATGGGTTAATATCTGGGAGAATTTATTTTTCTCTACAGAGGATTTGTGTATCTCAAATTGGGGATTTAAGACCAATTGTTACTTGTGGCAAGTAGTTAATTGATTATCCTTTAATTGGTGATGTCAAAAGTGTCATTCCTGAAGGTGCAGCTTCAGATAAGACAAGAACCCAAGATCCAAGACTGATTCAAGAGATCAAGAAATGGCAGACTTGGACACCATGTGCAGTATGTACACTTACTCCAATTTTTGTAAATTTTTGACTAAACCAAGGGGGAGTTAAGTGTTGTTAAGGGTTGCCATTTGTTGCAACTATCAAGGGGGAGCATGATAATGTGTGAGGCTGGAAAAACTACTGCTGCTGCCCTGATAAGTTGTTTTAACCAAAATTTGCCAAAGAGGGAGATTGTTAGTTCCATGGTTCTATGATATAGAATTGTCCATGGTTCTATGATTGGCTAAATTTTGGTTAAACATGATCCTGCATTGATGTTAAGAAGGATGTTATAACATCTCCATCTGTTGTGGTGACAGAACTGTTGTGGAGTGTTTTAATGTGAATGTCTTGATGAATTTCGTAACATCCATCACGACATCCATCTGTTGTCATGACAGAACTACTGTCATGTGTGAGAAGCATCGGGAGTAGTGGTGTAGCAGGGGCAGATGACTCATGACATTGCTACTGGTGCAGCAGGAGTTGATGACATAACTGCTGTTATGGAGGCAGCAGGAGCTAATGACATAACAATTGTCATGGATGTCATTCTGAGTATCACTACTGTTATGTGGATTGATAAGGTCATCTCCTCAGAGTATGATCCTAAGGTTGTCAGAAGTGTAGTAGCTGCTATGTATTAGCAGTAGCCACAACAGGTTGAGTTGTGCTGAAGTTCCTCACAGGAGGTGAGTGAGGTGTGCAGCCACAAACAGGTTAAGTTGTGATGAAGTTCCTCACAGGTGGTAAGTGAGGTGTGCTGTCATCGTTGCATGACAACAGAACGAGCTGCTAGTGTATATCTCTTGACATAGTTGGTTTGGTCTGATGAGCCTGTGTTGGATATACCTCATCAGTAAGTACAGGCCAAAGGAGTGTTATTAGAAACAAAGTGCAGATTTAATGTGTGTTCATAAAAAGGATCTTTGATACTTTTTAGGGAACTATAATACATTTGTTTCTACTGTCATGAAGAAGATTCTGCAGAAGTGTGCAGCAGAGCAAGCTGGTCAGCTAAGAGTAAGTAAAAGCTGAATGTCATACTGAATGTCATGACATTGATCGTATGACAGCAGACGAGTAGGGTTTGTTTTTCTGTTATGATACCTGATATATCTTAGGCTAAATATCAGGAAACCTGTTATGACTTCTTAGTTATCTCAGACGAGATTCTAGGTAGTATCATGACCTAATTTGACAGCACCTTGAATTGTGGAAATTAGATTTACTTTGTTAAACCTAATGTTTGTTACTTGTGACCAGCCCAAGCCCATTCTGCATTGCTATAAAAGGAGGAGCAGAAGCAGAAGAAAAAAAAGCACTCACATCAAGAAAAACCAGAGTGTAAAATAAAGGTCTAGGGTTTGAGAGTCCCTTCGCCAGCTGTCGCAACTGCGAAAAAATAACCGGCGGAAAAACAGAAGAGTCGCCACTTTCGTTATTTATCCCAAAGAGAGAGAAAGGAAACGATTGCAAAAACCTAAAGAAAAAGGGAAAGACAAGGTCATCGCAACCATGTATGGATTCGGGAGTCGGTTACGCAAGGGGAAGGTATTAGCACCCCTCACATCCGTCGTACTCGACGGGATCCACGCATTGTTGTCTATCTAAAAGGGTGTGTTGAAACTATCTAGCTAAATGCTTATGGACAAAAGAAAAAGAAAAAGGAACTGACTCGGAAGAGCATCGCCGCTCTGTGCCTACGTACTCCCTCGTGCAATAGGAAAGTCAGAGTCAACGTAGTTCGCCTAACTACGGCTAAAGAAGGGGGGGAGGTTGCTCGCTAAGACGTCGCGTCTTATGCCTACGTACTTTCATCTGGTATGAAAGATCAGAGCAAACATAGTTCGGGCTAAAGAGAACACAGGCTGTTCAGAAGTTTTACCCGAGTAGGGTTAACAGACAGTTCTAACAGTTGGTGTATGCAGCTCGACCATTGGAGACTTAGGCGTTACCGTTTGCGATAGGACTGAAAGTTAACAACACTCTTGTTTATGAAAAGGTTTTCCTGATTAAGATCCCGAAGGATAAAAAAGAGTTTGAATTGTTTTTGTGTTTTTTTAAAGAAGGAGTGTTTTGAATTAAGAGTGTTCATAATGTATGTTGTAACAAAGTCTAAAACCTAGGATCAAATGTGTTGCATATCGTCCTAAGGACGTATACTAAACACTCTAGGCAATTGAGAGGTAACCACTCAATCACCATTTCCCAAGTACAAGGATCATGGCACAAAATTCATCATCTTTATTAAGTGGATTGAAGTTGTTTGAAGATGAGAAGAGAAAAGGACAAACTAGAGGGGGACTAGACCAAACCCTAGAAGTTGTCATGCAAGGTGCACCTAAAGTTGGGATCACAAAAGGGAAACATCTACCTAATGTTATCATGCATGTTTAGAACTTTAATGTCTATCATAACCTCTCTTGAACAAGAGAGGTTAGAAATCCTAAGGGAAGGAAGACAAAAAAAAGAAGAAGAAACAATAAAGGAAACAATGCAAATGAAGGATGCAAACACAAATGCACAAGTAGAACAAATAGAATGAAAGTGGGAGGAAAACATGTGTGGGGCAGTAGCCACCACAAGCTCATCTCAACCAAGCATGCATATGAGGATGCAAAGAGAAAAAAAAAAGAGGTGCACAAAAGCAAACAAACAAGTCAAGATTTAAGTCACATAAGCAAAAGAGAATCACACAATGTAGACATGAAATGGAAAAGGCATGAAAAATAGTAAACAGCTCCTAAAAATACCAAATAAAATCTCATTGGACCCACAAAGGGTTAGGAACCATGGGTCCAAATTAGAGATCAAAACTCAAAGCAAAGCTACCTCAAATGAAAGCAAACACACAAGGTATGCCCTAAACTAGGGAAAAAGGAAAGGTTCACAAGATCAAACCAAAACCTTAAACAAAACTTGATAAAAAAACAGAAATAAAAATATGCAAAAATCCTTCAACATGTTAATGCAATGCTCAAAAAATTTCATGCAAAAATAAGGAGTACACATCCAGAAATAAAATCAAGAGAAAACAATGCCACAATTTAATTCAAATAAAACATCCTCAATTAATTAATTCTTTTTTAAATGAAAATAAACTGAAAAAAATAAAATAAAAATACTATAAAATAAAATACAAGTCAAAGAGTCTAAAACCTATTTTTGGTGAATTTTAATAATTGGGAAATTATTTTATAACGAATTAAATTGCAACATGAAAATTAAAACAAAAAGAAATAAAAATAAAAGAAATTAACAAGACTGTGGTGCAAATAGTAAACGAAACTAGTTGAAAAGTGGAATTTGGCCAGCCAGGGGGTCTGAATAGCAATGAGGCCCAAGGCGCATAAAAAAAACTGAGCTCCAACAATAATTGCATGAGGCTGGTCAAAGGAGGCGTAT
Source organism: Lathyrus sativus (assembly GCA_963859935.3). Classification (NCBI taxonomy): domain Eukaryota; kingdom Viridiplantae; phylum Streptophyta; class Magnoliopsida; order Fabales; family Fabaceae; genus Lathyrus; species Lathyrus sativus. Next base: position 649,750,052 of record OZ012735.1, read on the forward strand.
GATGGAAACTCATCATGGGACGTTGATAAAAAAAGTATGAAGATCTAGTGGATCCAATTGCGCCAATGAATAAATGAATTTCAAATATGCTTGTGCGTGGAACAGTCAAACGTGGAGCACCGTGGGTCTTAATCAAGACCGTTAACCTGAAAAGTAATCCCATTGCACGACCCAGAGATCATCTTCTCCACTTAGAAATCCTAAAACCAGGTGGTGGTCGGACAAAAGCTCCGGTCATCTTCCTCATGACTCTGGCCACCGCGCGCAGTACACACCCACCAAAAAACATCCAAAATCAACAAATTAAACATCAAAGCTCATCTACATCGTGCGTAGAATACGAATCTACCACTAATTAGGCCAGAAACCTCTCAATAAAGCCAAATTGAAGCAACACAAATCCATGCTTAAAACCAAAATGTTCTCAAACATCCTTTAAAAACATCCAGAAATCATCTACATGAAATGTACATCACAAATCCAACATTAACTAAACCTAAAACGCCATGAATTGTCCAAACCGAGCCAACCAAGTTTCAAGCAATCAACAAAAGTTGTCACTAACAGCTACAAGACATAGACAGAAACGATCTATACAACTCACAGATCATAAACAAGCAAAAATGGCACAGAATGGCATCATGAATTGAGAGAAAGTTTGAAAGGTAGTTTACCTAGTGGAGAGCCTCCACTAGGCCTTGAAACTATGTTGAAGCTTAATGAAAAATGCCCAGAATCATTCCATAATCATCAAGGAAGCTTTAGGCGAGCTTAATTTGGCCTGAAATGATCTGAATCTGAGAATTCGTATTTTGAGTTTCTTCACTTTTTTCCAAACTGCTCCTTACTTTCTGGGCACGAAAATGACCTAATTCCCTCTACATTCTTCATCCAGAATACTTATATGTTAGATTTAACATCAAATGGGGGCCCAATTGTGGCTAGCTTGGAAGAATGGAATTTCAATTTTCACTCACTTTTTGCTTGCCATCCCACACGAATTTCTCACTGCACATGCTCATGTTTTGCTTCAAATCAGTTGCACATGGCTTTGGTTAATCAAAGGGTCAAGAATTAGCCCTTGTTTTTGATCCTATGGTAGATTTTCAATTTGTTACTTCAAGAGGAAGAAAACATGAAAATGACCAATTTGAAAACCTCAAATCTCAAATTTGAAAATGGAATTGAATTTAAAACATCAATTGCACTCAAAAAATGCATAAATTTGCTTTGAACAAGTTCCAAATCAATTAATTCTCAATTTCTCTTTTTAATCCTTCTTTATGAAAAATTCAAATCCCAATTCTTCAATCCAAGCTCCAACCATGACAAGAGATGATTTGGTAATGTAAATGGCCCTATTTGGAGCAAGTTTCATGTTTAAAATATTTCCATTTGAAGTGTGCAAGTTGGTGAAATGGACCTATAATTTTATGATCTGTAATCTTACTTTCCCAAAATACCCCTAACTTGTAGACCTTATAACTTGAGTTTTACAAATCAGATGAAAGACTTCTAGTACATTTTGGAAAGCTAAGATCAAGACCTATAACTTTCATGTTGGCCAAAAGTTGAGGAGAAACATACTTATAGGTCAAAAATGGCTTGGAAGTTGGTTGACTTTTGTTGACCAAAATCACATCCCTCTGATGACCTGTAACTTGTCTGGATCATAACTTGAGTTCCATAAATCCAATAAAGGACTTCTAGTACTCAAATTAAAGCTAAGAACATGCTCTACAAGTTCCATGTTAGTCAAAAGTTGAGATGAAACTTTCATCTTGAGATAGGTGGTCTTGAAGTCAGGCACTAAATAAGGGATTTTACCATGAGAACCCTAATTTAGTAACTTCTCACACACTTGATCCTTGATGAATTAAACTTGAAATCACATCTCATATGTCTTAAAACAACATCCCATGACCATATATACTTTGAATTGAGTTTTAATCTCCTTCAATTTCACAATTGACTGAAGACTAGCTAGATGAAACCCTAATTGCAACAACCTTCAACTGTAACCTTTCACCCTTAGCACAAACACTTGGATGAGCTCCACAATGACCCTCAAGGCACTAAATGAGCTCTCTTAACCCCTTATATCCATAACCATGCATTCACAATCATCTGATGATCTTGAACTGGCCTCCAAGTTAGGAGCTGACCCACCTACATCCATCCTTTCTTTCACAAGACCACTGTCCACTTCCTGATGACCATCCAAACTTGAGTAAAACCCCTTGCTTAGGCTCAACCCTCTGAGTATACTCCTCTTGATATGCACAAACTCTTGATCCCATGTTCAATGCAACATGCTATGCAATGCAAATGCTAGAACAAAAATGAAATGAAACACAAGCTAACCAAAGAAAAAGGTTGGGAAAATTTTGGGGTGCAACACCTTGTGTGTAAGTCACCCTTTGTATCTTTTGATACATTGTGGTAGACATATTTGTAAGTGAAGAAGGCTAGTCTTCACGTGTGAATTCTGTTTAGGAATACTTGTACTCTAAGCAGTTGTCTGGTGGATGATTGCATTGGACAGGTAGATTCTAGGCTGTGTCTCACTCAAAGCTGTGAAGCGAGAGTGTGTGAGTTCCTTGATCAAAGATGTGAAGCAAGATCAAGGTGTGTATGAAGTGTCTCTTCATATTGAATTTTGTAATTGTGTATTGAAATCACTGTTGTGTGATTGAGGGGGAGTGAGTGGGTATACTCAGGTACTAGAGTGTCTCTAGGCTGAAATTGCATTGGGTAGAGATTAAGTGAGGAGTGTAAACTGGAGGTTTAACTCTAAATTAATTATGCTAATAGTGGATTTCCTTCCCGGCTTGGTAGCCCCTAGATGTAGGTGATGTTGCACCGAACTGGGTAAACAATTACTGGTGTTATTTATTTTTCTGCATTTACAATTCTACGCAATTTAAATGGTTAGATAAATAGGTCTGTCAGCCTGCAGATGTCACAACAGGCGTCATGACGTTGGTCATGACATTGGGACAATTTAAAGAAATTTAAATTGGTCATGGTCTGCCCTCGTCCTTGTTGAGCAGAGATCAATGTTCTTAGGACATATGTGATCTGCATACCAGAATTTCAAAAGAAACAAGACTGCAATTCCTAATGCATTGATATCTAACTCTGACTGAGTATTCACCTTCGTCGTCACAGCTCCAAGTCATTAAATCTCTTGCTTACATAATAGGATAACAATAAGCTAGCAAACAATATAGAGAAACCATACTATCTCGCACTGACTCCTGCAAATTCAAAGGAATTCCAAACTCTCCCCAAGTCCATTTATCTTCCTGCCAAGATCCCATGTCCAAGATAAAATCTTCTTTCCTATTACTATGTCTAAACAAATCTTGTAAAGCTGGGGCAATCTGAATTCTTCCATGCCATATTGCTGACCAAAATAAAACCGAACTTCCATTTCCAATTTTATGTTGGATTGTTCCTGCAAAATGAAAACCGAAGTTGGTCGATAAACCTCCTATGTTTGACATGCCCTTCCACCAGATTGAGGTTGCTTTCTTCGGGTTGCTCTTTTGCTCCATAAGAATGTGATGTTCAATTCTCCCATATCTCGTTTCAAGAACACATTTCTAAAGCGCTTGTTCTTCAACAAGAATTCTCTATTTCCATTTCAATAGCATAGCCAAATTAAATTCAACTATACTCTTTATGCCAAGACCACCCAACTCCTTCTGTTTGCAAACACTATCTCATTTAACCCAATGAATCTTGTTCTTTCCATCCTCGACTCCCCAAAGAAAACGTTGACGAATTTTATCAATTTCTTTTCAAATTTTCATCGGAGCTTTGGAAAACAACATGTAGAAAACAACAAACTGCTAAGGACTGAATTGATTAAAGTAATCCTTCCTACAAATGATAGAAGTCTCCCTCTTCACAAGGCCGACTTAGATTTAAGTTTATCTAAAATAGGGGCCTAAGTTTTGATTCTTTTTTGGATTAGATCCAATAGGTAATCCCAAAAAATTAAAGCTATAAACCTCGATCTTGCAAGATAGGAAGTTTGATACCGTTACTAAGAAATGTTTGCTGACGTTCATACAAACCAACCTACTTTTGGAAAAGTTAACACTTAAACCCGAAACTAACTCAAATCCTCTAAGAACTGCTTTTATAGTCCATAAAATTTTCCATCTTCCTCCTCTTATGATAAGCATGTCATCCGAAAATTGAATAAGATCTACCGAACACATGTCTTCCACTTTGAATCCTTCAATTCACCTAAATCTGACACCTTTTTTATTAGCCCTGTTAAGCCTTCAGCAACTAACACAAACAAAAAAGGGGATATATGATCTCCATGCCTTAATCCTCTAGCCACTTCAAAATCCTTTGTTGGGCTCCCTTTTACCAAAATCGATAAATAACTCTTGAAAATGCAAACTTTCATCCACCTCATCCAAGTGTTCCCAAATCCCATTTTCCTCATCATAAAATGAAGAAAATTCCAATTAACACAACTGTAAGCTTTTTCGAAATCTACTTTGAACAATATGCAATCCTTATTCTCCCTTGTAGCATAATCCACCACCTCATTTTCTATCAAGACCTCGTCCAACAATTGTCTACCTGGAACAAATGTTGATTGGCACTCAGAAACTAAATCACCTATCACAACTTTCAATCTTGCAACAAGAAACTTCACAATAATCTTGTACAAGCAACTTACAAGACATATAGGCCTGAAATCAGCAAGTTTGATGGCATGCTCAACCTTTGGAATTAGAGTCATAAAAAAGGATGTAACTGCTTTAGGAAGGAATGCCTTATCATGAAAGTCCTTAACAAAATTTATAATTTCGTCTTTCATAATGTTCCAGCAATTTTTAATGAAGACGAAATTATAATCGTCCAGTCCCGAACTCTTTGATCCATCACAACTCCATACTTCCTGTTTGATTTCGACTTCTGTAAAAATTCTATAAAAACTTAAAAATCTTCTCCGTCCCGTTCGAGAGTTATCTTTCAACCGCATTTTAAACTTTTAAACAATAAATTTTATAGATTTTGTTAATATTTAACATTTCTTATAAATATATCTGCAAAATGTTTCACATGTAATAATATCAAATGTTAAAACTACACAATATTTATTTACGTTGTTTGCCGAAATGCGTCTACGCTTACCACTACACAAATATTGTAATTTCGTATTATTATTTGAATGAATTAGACTTTTAGGATTATATTACGAGAGTTACAACAAGAATTACACTTACTCAATAATTTAATATTGAATAAATATTTTTTAAAATTAACGGTTGGATTGAAAGATGTTATCACATTATCATACACATAAAATTTGAGATTAATTTATAATGATTTCATATGACATCAAGATATGACAAATATTAACGTCAATAATATACTTTTATTTAACTTTAATTTTGATGTAATTCGATGGCATAAAAAATTATTATAAATTAATCCTAAATTTTGTATGTATGATTTATATGATAGCATATTTTAATTCAACGTTTGATTTAAAAAAAATATTTATATGATGTGAAAATCATTGAGCGGAGTGTAACTCTTAATGTAACATTATGGATGTAATTCTCTCTCTCTCTCTCTTTATATATATATATATATATATATATATATATATATATATATATATATATATATATATATATATATATATATATATATATATATATATATATATATATATATATATATATATATATATATATATATATATATATATATATATATATATATATATATATATATATATATATATATATATATATATATATATATATATATATATATATATATATATATATATATATATATATATATATATATATATATATATATATATATATATATATATATAAATATAAATAAAAGGTTGTCAGAATCAAGTTTTTTTATTTCTTTTGCGTAGGTAAAATCGAAACATGTAATCGAAAAATAAAATCACAGAGTTTATCTAATATTAAAATTAAAATATATTTATATACAAGACGTATATATACTTATATAATATTATAAATGCATCAATAATTTAAAATTTTAACTTAATTATAAAGCAAAAGTATTCTTATCACCATAATAAAATGTAATATTCACAAACTTATATCAAATTATATAAATTATCCACCAAATCATAAAAAGTAACATCCAAACGATTATAAAAAGAATAAGAGTTTCATAAGTTTCTCAAGTTCAAAAAAAAAATGTTTTCATCTTCATCTCCAACTTAATTAAAAGTCCAATCCTTCTATAACATCATCTTCATTAGTATATTCATATTCAACTTGTTTAAATTCATCTCCGGATGATAAAGGTTCTTCAATATTATAACTAAGATATGAATGTGAATAAAACTAAAATGTGTGAGAAGTTTTCTTGGGCCAAATTATAAAATGTGTTTTTTAAAATTTGACAAAAAAGGTAAAACCGACTCAAAGAGTAATATCCAACGTTTTACATGATTTTATCGATTTCAGAATGAATTAAATCATTTTAAATAGTCATAGAATACAATTTCACATAAAAATATTTGTATTCGCAATTTTACACAAAATACTAACCTAAAAACATGAAATTCATAGAGTTTAGATTTTAAGACGCGATTTTAAAAACCTTTATATATATACAATCTGCTAGCTTATATCTCCTACCCCATGCTCCTATTTTTTAACTATGAGTCATACTTAACAAAAAAATATGAAGTATATGAGATAAAAATGAAGAACCTGTTGGACTTGCAACTAGGGAGCATTGAACATAGTGAGACTTTTTTTTCTAGAGCAACCTTTGTGAGAGACACACCACATACTCACCCAAAACCTTAAGGTGATAGGTGTATGGGTTCTCTCACTTATAAATGCTCAAGTCACCACATTTCTATCCAATGTGGGACTATTATCCACCCTACTCACACTTGTTAATACTTAACACTCCCCCTCAAGTGTGAGTCTATCCCAATACTCTCCCTTAAGCGGAAACTTTAACTGTTCGATACAAGTAAGTTGTTCCCTTTATTCGAACCAGGCTCTGATACCACTGTTGGACTTTCAACTAGGGAGCATTGAACATAGTGGGACTTTTTTTTTCTAGAGCAACCTTTGTGAGAGACACACCACATACTCACCCAAAACCTTAAGGTGGTAGGTGTATGGGTTCTCTCACTTATAAATGCTCAAGTCACCACATTTCTATCCAATGTGGGACTATTATCCACCCTACTCACACTTGTTAATACTTAACAGAACCTTCATGATGCCAAGGACAAAAAATAGTTGTTGACCTTGATGCACATACTTGATATTCATAGTTATCTTATTTTTCTTTTATCCTGAATTGTGGTGTTAGCGTTTGACTTTATACTTATAATTATTTGATTAGCATGATGCATGCACATTCGTCCTTTTCTCTTTAGGGTAAATTAAATTTGATTTATATTGACCATTTTACTAGTAACCTTATTATCTTCTATGTTAATAGTTTTTTTTTCTTATTTTTATTCAATGGGAGATTCCTCGACCAGAGGGTGTCGTTTTCCTCCCCCTTTTCAAACTATGGCCTTAGACATATATTTGATGACACTAAGGGGCCCTTCGTCTTATTAATGACTGATCTAGAAGAGGGGTTTCATTGCCATCGTTAGTGGCTCATTTATGGGCTTCAACAATCTTCTACTGGAGAGCATATATCTTGTTTTTGCTTATTCTTCAAGTGATTTTACTTTTTGCCACATAGGGGTTACGTCCTCATATATATCAAGCTTGCGTGTCTATGGTCTGACGTTATTTTCATTCAATTGTTGAATGAATTATTTGTTTTTAAGAGAAATGATGAGAATAAGCATCACTAGCTTAATAATCGGAGAAAAATTTTCATGGAACTCAAATCCATGCAGCTGATGATATCATTTAGCAACCAATATGACATTATATTTGATAATAATGTGTCGCACCTCAAAAAATACGACCTCGCGAAGAAAGTTTGTGGATGGACTAATAGTGAGTCGCCACCGAACTTCATTTATTCCGCAAAGAGAAAGGGAAAATATCGAGAAAACTCACGGAAAAAGGATAGGGCATGGTCATCGCAACCATGTTGGGTTCGGAAGTCGGTTATGTAATGAGAAGGTACTAGCACTCCCTACATCCATCGTACTCGATAGGAACTATCTAAGTTGTCTAGGTATGAGAGGTGTTTGATATCTCTAAGCTTACTAAGGGAAAAAAAAGATATTTTTATTATTGAGTTCGTCCAACTTTTCAACCTAATGCCTACATATCCCAGAGGGAATAAGAACTATGTAGTTTGTGTTGAAAATGTTTTGGTTTGTTGTATGGTTTTTATAGACGATGTTAGATAGCATATCCTTTTAGAAAAGTTTTAAACGAAAAAGCCAGGAGGCAAAAATGGTTTGAGATTTGTAAAATGTTTTTTAGATTTTGAAAAGAAGGTTCGAAATATGTTAAAGTATTTTTTTTTTAATTTAAAAAAGAGATTTTAATTTTAAGAAAAAAAATACTCGATAAAATATTGAGGTTCGAATATTGCATGATGACGATTGTAAAAGCAACCAAATTATGAGGGAAGAACCCACTTGACGTTGGATCAAGGGTTTTAGAAAAGGTTAGGTCGATTCCTAGTTTCTAAAGGGTGCTCATAGTAAACAAAACCACAATCAAAGAAAGAGAGAAAGTGTGTGCATGAGGTTGACGAAGATGCTAATAAGCAGTCGACTTACAAGTTCGGTTATGGCTTGATATATGAGTCAAGAATGTTTGGGTTTGGTTGATGGCGATTGTAGAAACAATTGACTTACAGGGTTTTAAAATGGCTTAATTAAATCAAAGATTAGTTTTAAAAGTAATTTAGGTGTGAACGAAAATAAGATGTATACAAAATATTAACAACACATATCAAATTAATCAAAACGTAAGTTAAAAAGAAAAGTGCATGGATTATAATCATGACGCGACCACACGAATCAAGGTCGCGTACGCGAAGACATGCAAAGCCACCAAGAGAAATTAGATCGGATCTGAACATAACGACAATGACGTTGAAACATTGAAAAATAATATGAATTGAAATAGGAAATTGCTACCACATTAGCGGTCATCGCAAATAGAATTAAGAAACAACGAGGTAATAAAAAATCACAAATTGAAAATCGAGATGCGAATCGATAAGCGCAAAACGTGGATTTCTACTATACTACCAACGGATGTGGGTAAAATTGAAATACAACAATAAATATAGAACATCATACATAAACTGATAAAATCCACTTAGAGTTTGCTGCACTCAACGTGATCATCGCAATAGGGATCAGAACTGTGCGGATCTGAATTTATCCTACAGATAATGCATAGAAAAAAAGTAAATTTAACGTGCTAAAAAAATCAACAATGTTGCTAATGCAAAAATGCGATCATCGCAACCGAATCGAACTAAATACCAATGTCACGCATCATGCACACAAATATGCGAACAACATATCGACATGGTTTGATCTGAATAATATAATCAAAAACAAAATAAAGCAGTGACTCAATATATATATATATATATATATATATATATATATATATATATATATATATATATATATATATATATATATATATATATATATATGTGTGTGTGTGTGTGTGTGTGTGTGTGTGTGTGTGTGTGTGTGTGTGTGTGTGTGTGTGTGTGTGTGTGTGTGTTTGTTATATAGAAACTAATTGAAACCAAAATTCTATGCCACAATACAGTCATGTGTTAGTAATAGAATGACAAGATAACATATGTATACATATCAGTAATCAATTGAAATGGTAACCAATTGAACTATTCTATGCACCACATGTTTATTGATAATTGGCACAGTAGCATATGAACATATGTATATAAGTTAGTATTTAATTGCCACAATAATACCTCAATAGAAATCCTACGCACGAGACGATGTCGTGTCGCGCAACTTTTGTATTTTTTAGGTCCTCCTCCCAACAATGCAACTCTTATGTATATATAGGTATCAAATAGGGTTACTATTTTTTTAAAATGTCAATAATATCCTTAATATCTATTTAAAAACCAAATTAAATAATTAGTTAAATCCAAAATAAAAATACTAAAATGAAAACTTTAATTATCCTATTTATTTATTCTATATATTTAGACAAAAATGTAAAAATAAACGGACTCCATATAAATAAGTTGGTTGATGGGGTTTGTTGTAACATTTGGATTGTTCCCTGTGAAAGTGAGCTCCTTCGTGTTAATCAAGTCTTGAACCTTGTGCATGAAAGCTTTGTGATTCTCAATCGTGTGCCACGGGGCACCTTTATGATACTCACAATAAGCGTTAGCATCATACCCTGGAGGGATAACAGTTAGAGGTGCTATGTCTCTCAAGGAATTTTCTCTATCCTTTAGCAAAAAATGGAGGATTTGGCCACATGGTACAGGAAAAGGATCAAATTGTCTCTCTGGCCTTCTCACGCTTTGTTGGTTAGGCTGGCGCTGTTATGGAATGCGTTGTTGTTGGTTCAGGTGTTGTTGATACCTTTGTTAATGATGTGGCGGTTGTTATTGGTAAGTCGGATGTTGGTATGGAATAGGTGCAACGAAAACAACTTAATGATAAGGATTTTGTTGTTGAGGTATCTGAGCAGGAACATGAGCAATTTGCTGATAAGGCCCCGGAGCATATTGCACAGCTGTAACATACGGGTGTTGGTAGTAAGGTACTGAAGTAGGCACCCTTTGATCAACCAACTCCCCCATGAGAAGAGACAACATTTGTTTCACCCTCTTTTTTCTTATGCCCATTGAAAGGCTTCTTGATTCCAGCCTAGCTACCAGAACCTCCTTGAATCTTTCCGCTTTTTAAACCTTCTTTGATTCTTTCACCAATAATCACCATGTTTGAGAATCCTGAAGACACACTGCTTATCATCTTTTCATAGTATGGGCTTTGCAAGGTGCAACTAACTCCCTCCAACGATGTGCATACTCTTTAAAGGATTCGTTGTCATTTTGAGTCATACTTTAAAGTTGAGTACGATTCGGAGCAAGTTCAGTGTTGTATTTGTACTGCTTGACAAAAGCTTCAGCTAACTCAGCCCAGGTGCGTACACTACTACACTCCAACTGCATGTACCATTCGAGAGATGCTCTAGACAAACTGTCTTGAAAGCAGAGAATCATCAACTTTTCATTTCTAGCATAGGCAGCCATCTTTCGAAAGCATATCTTTAGATGAATGTTAGGACAACTGAGGCCTTTATATTTTTCAAATTCCGGCACCTTGAATTTAGAAGGATTCACAACATTTGGAACTAGGCACATCTCTAAGGCATTCAAAGAGGTTGGGTTATGTCCTTCCATAACTCGGAGTTTTTCAGCAAAATCACGACACATCTTGATGGCTTCAGAATCTTGAGCAGCGTGAGGACTGGAAATGGGGATAGCCTCATGACAATCTTCATCGTCATACTCATCTTGTATCTTCTCTTCATCACATGGAATGGGAATTGGAATAACTGTAGGTTGAGCTTGTGGGATAGCTCGACAGTAACCCCAGATGTAGGAGTTGGTTAAGTAGCGGCTCCATCTATTGTAGGAGTGAAACTCATAGGCATTCCATAGATGATAGGATCGGGAACGGGAACTGAAAGCCTTGAGGTGGATCCTTGCATAGAAACATTGTTGTTTGCGACAGCAGCCTCACGCAGTTCTTCTTCCTTTCGGGCCATAGTTATGACTTTGAGAATCTGGTCAATCTTGCCCTTGATAGAGTCTAACTCCTCTCTGAAAGCAACTTGTTCCTCTTGAATCTGACCCATTACTGATCTGGTATTGGCTCGAGTTACGTACTAGTATCGGGGAATTATCTTAATTTACTGAAGGAATGGAGATGAAATGAAATATTTTTTTTATAGTTTTTGAATAAGATGCAAGGTGAAATGATATGCACAGGATCAATCGAGTCTTCGAAGTCGTCCAAGGCGACTGATAAATAACCAAAATCTCTAATCGCGGGATCTCATAAGTCCGAGGTACGGATGGAGGATAAGGCTGACCACTCTTCTCACAAGGATCTCATTAGGTAGGATCTAGAGTTTAAAGAAACCCCAAATTCACATGTCCATACGACTGTTCATCAAACACGCCATGAACATGAAGGTTGATGACTCCATCATATGAATCTCTTTCGGGTGAGGTCTTCGTATCGAACTATACGAGGAGAGCTCCTCGGTACTCCGTACTAAGTAACCATCAACATCGAGTTCTAAACAAGGGTCTCAGAGTCATGGACTTCCTTGACTGTTCATTGCATATGTCAATGATTTCCAGGAAAACGACTCCAACATGAAAGTATATTCTGAGTGAGATCTTCATATCGAACTACGTGAGGAGTACACCTCGGTGCCTCATACTACATTACCATCAATCCTAGTTTTGGCCAAATGGTTCAAGGTTCTAAAAGGTCCTTAGATTCATGAATCCCAATAAAAACATTGGTCGTCCACGCCAAGAACTTGAAGGTCGCCAACATCCTCATTAAAATCTACTCTAAGCGAGGTTCTCGTATCAAACTACGTGAGGAGGACTCCTTGGTGCCCCATACTACTCAACCTCTCCTATCTTATGTGTTTACACTCTAGGCTTGGGTAGAAAGCCTTTCCCACGAGGTTTGCAATAAAAAATTCCATGGTGCCTAGAACCATAGATAATAATATGGAAGGCAATTAAAAGCAAAATAAATATAAGCAAGCAAGAAAGATAAACAAACAATCAAACATGCAAAGAAAATCTAAACTAGGCTTGACTTGCTTTAGGGGTGAACCATTTCTCTAGCAGAGTCACCATTTGTCGCACCTCAAAAAATACGACCGAACTTTATTTATTCCACAAAGAGAAAGGGAAAATATCGAGAAAACCCGCGGGAAAAGGATAGGGGATGTTCATCGCAACCATGTTGGGTTTAGAAGTCGGTTATGTAAGGAGAAGATACTAGCACTCCCTTCATCCATCATACTCGATGTGAATCATCTAAGTTGTCTGCTTGATATCTCTAAGCTTGCTAAGGGAAAAGAAGAGATTTTTATTATTGAGTTTGTATGAGTTTTCAACCCAGTGCCTACGTATCCCAGAGGGAATCAGAACTCTGTAGTTTGTGTTGAAAATGTTTCGATTTGTTGTGTGGTTTTTATGGACGATGCTAGGTAGCATATCCTTTTTGAAAAGTTTTAAAAGGAAAAGTTAGGAGGAAAAAATGGTTTGATATTTGTGAAATGTTTTTTAGATTTTGAAAAGAAGATTCGAAATATGTTAAAGTATTTTTGGGTTTTTTTAAAAAGAGATTTTAATTTTAAGGAAAAAAATACTCAATAAAAGATTGAGCTTCGAATATTGCGTGATGGTGATTACAAAAGGAAACCGACTTATGAGGTAAGAACCCACTTGACATTGGATCAAGGGATTGAGAAAAGGTTAGGTTGATTCCTAGTCCCTAATGGGTGCTCATAGTAAATGAAACCACAACCAAATAAAGAGAGAAAGTGTGTGCATGAGGTTGACGACGATTCTAAAAAGCAGTCGACTTACAAGTTGGGGTATGGCTTGATATATGAATCAAGAATGTTTTGGGTTTGGTTAATGGCGACCATAGAAACAATCGACTTACAGGGTTTAAAAATGACTTGATTAAATCAAGGATTAGTTTTAAAATTAATTTAGGCATGAACGGAAATAAGATGTATACCACACATAAAATTAATTGAAACGTAAATTGAAAAAAAAAGGTGCACGGATTATAATCATGACACAAATACGCGAGTCAAGGTCGCATACGCGAAGACGTGCAAAGCCACAAAAAGGAATTAGATCGGATATGAACATAACGATAACGATGTTGAATAATTGAAAAATAATATGAATTGAAATAACGAATTACTACTGCATTAGCGGTCATTGCAAATCAAATCTAGAAACAACAAGGTAATAAAAAATCAAATATTTCAAATCGAGATGTGAATCGGTAAACGCAAAAAGTGGATTTCTGCTACACTCAACGTGATCATCGTAATAGGGATAAAAATTGGGCGGATATGAATTTATCCTACAGAGAATGCATAGAAAAAAGTAAATTTAACGTGCTAAAAAAATCAACAATGTTGCTAACGTAAAAATGTGATCATCGCAATTGGATCGAACTAAACAGCAATGTCACGCATCATGCATACAAATATGTGAACAGCGTATTGACATGATTTTATCCGAATAATATAATCAAAACTAAAATAAAATAGTGACTTAATATGTGTGTGTGTTTTATATAGAAACTAATTGAAACCAAAATTCTATGCCATAGTACGATCATATGTTAGTAATAGAACGGCAAGATAACATATGTATACATATCAGTAGTCAATTAAAATAGTAACCAATTGAACTATTCTATGCACCGCATGTTTATTGATAATTGGCACAGTAGCATATGAATATATGTATATAAGTTAGTATTCAATTGTCACAGTAATACTTCAATAGAAATCATACGCACGAGACGATGCCGTGTCGCATAGCTTTTGTATTTTTTCGGTTCCCCTCCCAACAATGCAACTCTTATGTATATATTCTCATGTATATATAGGTATCAAATAGGGTTAATATTTTTTTAAAATGTCAATAATATCCTTATTATTTATTTTAAAATTCAAATTGAATAATTAGTTATATCCAAAATAAAAATAAACATTTAAAATAAAAACACTAATTATCCTATTTATTTATTCTATATATTTAAACAAAAATATAAAAATAAACGGACTTCAAATAAATAAAAATCGGGTGTCAAAGTGCTAAAAAAATAAACCGAGCGCACCAAAATGATCAGCGCGAAATAAGCGACTCGGAAAAATATAGTGTTTGGTTAGATTTTAAAATAAAATTTGACCCATTAAAATGCTCAAACTGATCAAAATACGATCGAAAAATAGTTGAAAAAATAGAATAAGCACATTAGGTTAAACTACATGAACCGTAGATTAACATAATTGAGGTCTGCAAGCTCGATTTTGAAATTTTCCGTCCACTAATTTTACGCACAATTGATATTCAGTTTGACCGGTCTGTCTGTAAATCCCGAAAAATTATTTTGGCTGACATTTTAAGCAATATGCGATATGAAATGCATGCTATGCTATGCAAAGTAAAAATAAAGTCAGATGCATGAAAATTTAAAATGTTCGGACAAAATTGGGGTATGACACAATGCCATCAACATTCTCTTTGACATGGAACACTCACTCATAACCAATAATTTTACTATTATGAAGAATTTTCACAAGAGACCAAGTGTTGTTTTTCTATATATATGGGTACTTTTTCTTCATGGAATCAAATCACATTAGGTGTTTCATGGTTTGTTTAACAATTTTAGGTTCATAATAAGCAAGAAAAGTATAGGGAAGTTTAAAAAGATGAATCTCGCTTTTGATCTTGGTTTGCATGGGACGAGTGTTAGCATGATTTGTATTTTGTACGTGGACAATGTGTATATTAGTCGTGCTTGTTGAGGTGGAAACACTAGTATTAGTGGGTATGGTACTAGAGAAAGCAGTGAATGTAGCAGACTATGCATAAGATACACATCACTTAAAAAGGCATAGTCACAAAACTTCGGAGACAAGATAACATGACTAAGAAGGGTTAAACTAACATAAACTATATGTATATATTTTTGTTCAACCGTTTCATTTTGGTGATGAGTTTTAGGACAAATGATTCCATAAACAATATTTTTTTTTTATTAAGAATTGTACTTGCTAAAAATACAATAGTGAGAGAAGGAGAACCTGCTCATGTGATACTTATGAGAGATCCTGTGTTTTCTCCCTGAAACGTGTGTCTCCCTCTCTGACCTTAGAGTCTAAGGAATTTATAGATATCTCATAGAATTAGCTAGGAGCAATTTCCATAATTCCATCAACAAGAAAGTGGGGTAGAGAAGACTCGTTTCCCTAAGTCGCGGGGAGGCGATTTTTTATCCTTCATTGACATCCTTCCAATGTTATTCCATGTATGATAAATGAGGTATATTATGGGTGGTGGATCCCATCCCCGTTGAAAGAATCAACGTACACTTATGACGACCACATCCTCTCGGGCGCCTAGTGTTGCACCCTAAAATTTGGCCAACTGGTTCTACCTGCTTTGTGTTTTCATAGCTTTATCATTTGCATAGTAGGTCATATACATAGTTTATTCATTTGCATAGCATAGCCTGGGCAAGCCATCCAACAAGGGGTCAAGTGCCATTCTTATCTATGAGCATATCAAGAGGTTCTTATTCAAGCCCAAGTCTATTCAAGTCACTAAGAAAGAAATTGAAGCTTTGAGAAATTAATAGATCAAGCAGTGGATTTATAGCCTGTCTGGGGAGTATTTGAAGATCATCATATAGGTTGTGAGCTATGGACTGAGGCATGGAATGTGTTTAGACATCATGGAAGACCTAGAGGGTCATTTTGAAGATGATACAAGTTATTGGTGTGGTTACAAGAGCTACAGTTGAAGACAGTCAACTAGGGTTTCATCTGGGTCAACCCTAGGTCAAATGCTTGATTGAAGGGCATCAAGGCCTATTTGGAGGATGTGGGATTCATCATTTAATATGTGGATATGGATTTGGTGTTGTGCCAAGAAGAAATCACAAGAAATCAAGAAGAAGAGAAGTTTCTAAATTAGGGTTTCTGAGTAAAATCCCCTGGTTTAGGTCAAACTTCCAAGCAAGATAATTCAAAAGGGCAAGTCTCAAATGGATCCTTGGCCAACATGAAACTTGTAGAGTATCTCAAGACCTTTAATTTTAGTTGTGGAAGGCATCAAGGAGATTTATAGAACTCAAGTTATGGTTCTTGCAAGTTAGGGGTCCTCAGAGGCATCTGAAATTTTGTCTGTGAACGTTACTTGACTTCCAAGCAACTTTTACCCCTTAAGGAGTTTTCAATTGGATTTTTGGCCAACATGAAAGTTGTTACCCATGATCTTAGCTTTCTAGAAAGGTATGGTATGCCTCAATCTGATTTGTGAAGCTCTACTTATGGTCTTGACAAGCCAAGGGTATTTTGGTCATTTGGAGGTTATAAGTCATTTCAAGCATAAGGCCATATCTCCTACTTCCAAGCTTCAAATGGAAAAATCTTCAACATCAAACTTGCTTAGAATGATGTTTTAAGGCTAGTATGGAGGTCATGAGATGTTGGAAAGGCTCATATCAAAAAGTGATAAAAATGGCCTAAAAAAGGGGAATAAGTCAAATAAAGTGGTGAAAAAAAATCAAATTTTGGGTTAGAGGTCACAAACAAGCCATATGACATACCAATTTGATTGTAAAATGCATTTTAAAGACAATGGCATTGGCACATTTTTGAATTGAGCAATAATTTCATGACTTGCTTTGTAAAAGTGGTTACTTGAAATGTAAGTCACTAATCCAAACCACTTAACAAGGCATTTGGAAGGCTATTTTGGTTGGAAACTTCCAAGGGAAGATACATGAACAATCTAGAAATTTCCAAGGGAAGATACATGAACAATCTAGAAATTTCCAAGGGAAGATACATGAATAATCTAGAAAGTTCCAAGGGAAATGGATTTTATTATTTTGGGCTTGGGCTTCATTTCTAGAATATTCCAATCATCTCTATAAATGTTTAGAAACTCATTTGAAGCAAGGTTGGTGATTGATTGGAGTTGGATTGGAAGAGAGCATATCAATTTTCAAGAGAGCAAATCAAGTGGTGATTCGTCATTCAAGGCGATTTCGGTTCGATTCGAAGATTGTAGCACTTTCCTTGCATATTGTTGAACGAATTTGAAGCTTTCGGAAGTACGAAAAGAGCCGAAGATACTCCGTTTCGAAGCTCCGATCAAGGTATGTAAACCTTCACTTTCCCATGGATTTAGGATGAGATAATTAGAAATTCTCATGCGGTTAGGATCATGAACACCTATGGATGATTTTAGGATTGTTAATTTGGAGATTTTCTTCATTCCCTTTTTCTTTTTATTTTTCTGTTTTGAGGCCTGTTTGCTTTTATTGCGTCAAAAATAGTAAAAATCTTCAAGAAATTATGAAATTTTTTTCTACAGATCTTGGTTGTCTTAAGAAATTTTAGGCGCTGAGTTTGCATTTTTTAGATTTTTTTTTATTTAGTTGTGATTTTTCTTTCGTGCTAATATCCATTGGTGTACATAACTGTTCATCTGTTTTGTTTAATTTTGTTCTCTTTGATGCTTCATGATTTTGAGCTGATTTTTGTATATGTTTTAGATGATATGCATAGGGTTCCCCAGAAATTTTATTGGAATTTCTAGACGACTCTAAGTTTAGTTTTGAATCCTCTTTTTAGAGTCATCCCCATTTGAATGTTCCCTGGACACTTTATAGGTTTTCCTTTAGGAAGTGACCTTAACTTTAGAATTTGGTTTTAATTTTTTTACCATAGGTTGATAACATCTGCAGGAGATTGTATAATTTTTCTTAGATTTTTATGGATTGTTTTCCCATTTCTTTTGCATTTTACATTCTGATGAGTAATTTGCATGATGTTTGCTTTGCATATTTGATACCGCTGTTTTGTAGAATTTTGTTCTCTCAATTGGTGATGATTCTTGCTTAGATCTTTTGGTAGATTCTAGCTAACACTTGCATGTTCCCTTAGGAATTTTTGTATATTTTCTAGATGTAATTTGGTTCTGTTTTAGGGTTGTTGATTAGGACCTTCCCAATTGATGGTTAACTTTGACCCCTTGCATGTTAGGAATTGTTTAGACCCCTTAGAAGTTGATATAGGGTTTGATCTTCGATCTTGATAATATAGATATTAATATACTTTAGGGTTTCCCTTAGATAATATGATAAAACTTTAGAATAAAAATGGTAGCAAAAAATGTTGAAATAGATATGGTGTAATAAAAAACTTAGAACATTTTAAGGTTAAACCATAACATAGGTGCAACAAAACAATTTCTTTTTGGGCTTTTTAGGTTGAATTAAAAGATGAGACTATAGGGGTATTATGGGTAAGTGTAGTAGATCCCTTAGAATAAATATTAGAATTTCCCCTATTATATTAATATATTTAGTATATTTTTGTAATTGTTTGATTGTATGGTGTGCCCGTTTTGGGGTTATTGCTTGTTATTTGGGCTTGTTGGGCTTGCTTGGGGTTTGGGCTTGATGTGAAGAGCATGATGATGAAGCTTATTAAAGACAAAGACAAAGTCAAGGATCGAAGAACAAGTTCAAGAGTTGATGAAGATTGTAGCTTGCTTGTAGCTGTTGAAGATCACAGGAACTAGGAGCTAGGTAGAGCTTAGAGTAGAAATTTGATTCTTAAACATGGATGGCTTTGTTTGCCTCCATCCCTCTCTATGATTCAGAGTCTCTCTAGGATACTCACCCCCTTCCTTTGGAAGGCTTGGTGACAGTATCTAAGAGATAGAACTCTTGAGAGAAACATTCTACATTTTGTTAACAGTCTGTTTGCCACCTTTGGTGGTCAACTAACTGTTTAACATCCCAATTCATCCTATTAATTGTTCCTCATCCTGGAGAGTTTGATTTGAAGAAAAGCCATGAAAGATTAAAGATGGAAGTCATTGTTTGAAGATTGTGCTGTTGAAGTTGTGCATGTGACTGCTGCTGTTTGAAGCCCTGCTGCTTGAAGCTGTGAAAGATGATTACTGTTAGAGTTTCCCTCCTTGAAGATTGATGCTTGCTTGAAGCTTGTAGATGTTTGAAGATGACTTGAAGATAGAAGATGATGGAGCCTGCTGTGTAGAGTTGCTGTTTGCGGTTTATTTTTTTTTGCTGTTTAGAAGCTTTTGATGTATTGTTTGAGTTTCCGGGACTGTATTGTTTGCCAATTAATCTGTTAGGTTGGAAGTGAATTTTGTTCGCTTCTGCCTGTTGTTTTCGAGGTTCGAGGTAGAGTTGGACTCCCTTGCCTCGCTTGTATTGCTGCATCCATGCATTTTACTACTTTACTGTATATATGCTGTTCTGTTTCCGTTTATCCCTTAGGATCCCTGTTTCTCTCTGCGCAAGAGAGGAACATGATAGACATTAGGTCTTAACCCATGCATGATAACATTAGGTTAGTTTGATTCCCTTTTCAACCATAGGTTAAAGTCGCTGTTTCTCTTCTCATCTTAAAACAATCAAAAAACACAATAAGATTTCAAACCCAATAAAAGACACTTCTTCCGTAAAAGAATGTGAACTCATCAAAACGTCAATTTTTGTCCGCTTGGACTGTTAATCAGAAAAACCCTTTTTTAGAAGGAATAAAAACAATCAAGACAGACTTGTGTCGTACGTTGCCCGAACTACGTTTGCTCTGATCTTTCATGCTGTATGAAAGTACGTAGGCATAGGATGCGACGTCCTAGCGAGCAACCTTTCCCATTCACCAGTAGTTAGTCGAACTACGAAGACTCTGACTTTCTCTCTTGAGAATACGTAGGCATAGAGCAGCGAGGCTCTACCGAGTCCCTTTCTTTCTTTTTAACCCTTAACCCTTAGTTTAGATAGAAATACTAATCCGTACAAGAAAACAAGCGTGGATCCCGTCGAGTACGACGGACGTGAGGGGTGCTAATACCTTCCCCTTGCGTAACCGACTCCCAAATCCAGGTTTTGGTTGCGATGACCATTCCTTTCCCCGTTTTGAGGTAGGTTTACCTCGAGCGTTTCCTTTCCCCTCTTTGGGATAAATAACGCGCGGTGGCGACTCTTCTGTTCAGCCGGTGCCGATTTTCGCAGTAGCGACACCTAGGCCCATTTTGGGCAACTAGTCAAATTTGAGCGTCTAAGCCTTTTCATGTCTCCTAACCGATTCTTCCATAGATTATTTGGTCATGGACTAAACCCATATTCATGCCCAAATAAGCCATCCCAATCCATAATCCCTAAATCACAGGGACATGGAAATGACAAAGTCATTTAATTTTGGCGTATTAACATCTTGAACTTCCGTGAATTCCTCAAGTGAAGCACAAATGTGATTTCTAAAATGAAGCATGTGGCGAGTCCCTCAAGTGAAGGTTGGGGAGAGATACTTAAAATTAAAAAAAATTGAGTCTCAAGAAAAGCGTGAGGAGATACCATCAAGCATCTAGGGAATCATCTGCAACATTAAATGTTTTTCATGATGGACCTGTCTTGAAAAGCCAAGTCTACAAAGGACCCTTGGTTCACTAACAGGTGTCGGAGTGTGAGATGTGTTGCAATTCATTATGCAATTGTTGATTTTTACTCAGAAGAAGGAAACCATGGCCTATATGACCTAGGTTTTCTACCCTTATAAAAAGAGACACTCAACCTATTATTATCCACACTATTCCAAATTTTTCGCTCTAGCCAGTCAAGTTGCATTAAAAAGTTTTCCAGGCTTAGCTTCATATTATTTGCAAAAAGGTATAAATCATTCCCTCCCTTTCATCAACCTTATTTTTTCCAAAAATGGTGATTATTGGGGAGTTAGACAAAAAGGGTAATGCGATTGAACCATCCAATTGTATGGTGCTTATGAACTTCTATGAAAATTGCATGAACTATGCCATGAGAGTTGATGGAATGATCGATTATATGCTCATTGAATTAATAATGTTTGAGAGTTACAAGAGAACCTTTTATTCTACTAGTGATAATGACTCTCTTTCTTCCTATTTTTCCTCAGGAAATCTAAATTTTTCAATGGCGAGCGGTTCATCCAAAGCACTTAAAAGAGGAGGACTTTGAGATGCACTATACCTGCAAGCAAACTTTGACATCCTTCAAGAAAAATATTAACCTATCTAGAATGAGGGAGGTGATATTGGATCCTTGGTCGAAAATGGAGTGGTCTAACATGGTCTCCCTAAAGGATTATCGTTCACGACTTTGGAGTACTCATACCTTTCTTACATTTCGAATCAAAGGTTCTCGCGACTATTAAATTACTTCCTCACAAATATTTCTCAATGGTTAGGACTTCAGAAGGGAACTCGAGATTAACTGTTGGCACCTAGAGTTTAACACCACCATTAGAATCTTTTCTTTCTTTCTACGATACTAAGGAAGGACCCAAAAGTGGTTGGGTGACTAAAGGCGCCATGCCAGAAAGAATATTAATCACATCATATTCTAACCATTACATAAACTGGAAAGGTAGATTTGAGAGAGTGACGGGTGAGATGGGGCAGCTATGGTCTTCATCGAGAAAGATGGTGCATATCGTTTTCCCCTATATTGGATAAAGAATCCCTTAATCATGATTTGATTCTTAGTTCTTAATAAAAACACGCATAGAGGTGTTCAATGTCTTAAATGAGTTTAATACCATGACTTCTAGGGAGATTCTAGAGTTTGATTGAGGCGAGGTTGAAAAAATTGACAAATACATGCGTACATTTAATTTTTGTATGCACTCTTAACAATGGCTCTCTTATTAATTACTAATTACAATTTCTTTTCTATTTCCCAAAAACAATGGCTTATTTGAATGCTGATGAGATAGAATCATGCTTGGCAGAGAAGAAAGCCACTCAAATGAGCAATGAACTAACAACCCTAAAATCCACCCATGCGACATCATGATTAAGGGGAGCATGAGAGGCTTCAGGGGCACCATTGTGAGTCTCAGGCCCCTTAAGATAATGAAACATGAGGGGCTCATAGGGAGTTCATCCTATGCCCTAAATTAAAAGAACAATGGTGCAATCTGAACTAAAACTGCTATCTTGGAAGACAAGGCTAAATGCGATAACCAAAATGGGTCGCCCATATGGGAAGAGGCCACCAAAGGAAAAGTTGGGGGTGGTACGTCATTATGGAACAAGCGTTACTTGTCTCCCATTTGGCGAGGACTTTCCCAATAACTTCAAAGTTGTAAGTCGAATGGGGAGTCAATATTTATAAAAATATTATGGAGAGCTATTTACTCAAGGGCTTGATAGTGGAGTGTGTGATTTTTAGTACTTGTGATCAGTCGAATATGTCCGCCAAAGAGCTGAAGGCCGACTTAGATAGTGCTAGAGAGACACATTCTTAGGAGTAGGAGTCTCAGAAGATTATCACTAATGATAGTTATGAGTCAAAATGTTGTGAGGAAAAGCTAAGGTCATCCCAAGAAAATATGGAGAAAGATGCCAATGGATCTTATTAAAAACTCTATTAGGATGAGACAAAGCTAAAGATGGCCCTTATCTCCCCATAAAAGCTGCAAGGTAAATTGTTAGATTGTCAAGAATAATTAGTCGAGACCTTTGAAAAATATTTTGAACGTTCTAAACAACAGGTGTTTTGTTGCATATGACCTGAACTTGAGCCAACTTGATTTGTTAAAGGTGATCAAGTATGACCAACTAGTAGACGAGGAAGACAATGCTCTTGTCTCCATAGTAATTCTACTCAGGGAATAAAGGCTTCCTCCGAGAATAATGAGGGGTCCCCTACTTAGGACGAGGGACAAGTTGAAGAGGTGGGTCACTTGACTCATTGCATGGTTTTATTTTTATTTTGTTATACAATTTTTCCCTTTGGGTGCTTCTTGTAATCATTCCTTTTTGGTTTTTTTTAGTAAACGTGTCATTCATGGTTGTGTTATCAATGTATTTTTTATTTGATCTCTTTGTAAAGTTACTTAATTTTTTTTTGTTTGTATAGTGTATACTTATAACGCTCTATTGGTTGAGTGCATCCTTCAACAATGTCCAACTCATACGCTGCCTCCTAGGGCGGAGGGAACCCTTTAAGGAAGGTTCAATGTAAAATTGTCTCTTATAGAGGCAACACTTCTTCATTGAAGGTCCAACATTATTTTTCCTTTTAGGGCGGCAAGGATTCTTTAGAAAATGTCCAATGTAAAATTTCCTCTTAGCATGACAAAGATCATTTAGTGAAGGTCTAGCGTAAAATTTCCGCTTAGTGCAACAAAGATCCTTCAATGGAGGTGCGTTGTAAAATTTCCTCTTAGGGTGACAAGGATCCTTCAACGAAGGTCCATCGAAAATTTGCCTCTTTGAGCGACAAATATTCTTCAATGAATTCCCAACATAAAATTGTCTCTTAGGGAGGAAATGATCCTTCAATAAAAGTCCATCCTAAAATTTCCTATTGGGGTGGCAAGACTTATTCAATGAATGTCCAACGAGCAATTTCCTCTTATGGAGGCAAGGATCCTTTAGTAAAGAGCCAGCGTACAATTTCCTCTTAGGGCAACAAGGATTCTTCATTGAAGGTCCTACATAAAATTGCCTCTTAAGGCAACAGAGATCTTTCGTCGAAGATCCAGTGTAAAATTTCCTCTTAAGGCGACAAGGATCCTTCAATGAAGGTTCAATGTGAATTTTTATACACCACATGCAACGATCAAATAGTCAAGAAGAGAGGGCACCTCATTAAAAACCCACTTCCTTTGTAGGGTAAAAGAATGATACCCCTTAAATTAAAATCCATCTTAGAAGAATGTTCATACAAATGGAAGGATCAAAGACCCTACTTTAATCATAAAAAAACATCAAAATAACTAGTCAAACTAATACACTAGATTATTAAACTTCAAGATCCCTGGGTTTCGGTTGGCATTATTACTTGTTAAATCCATCTTAATCATAAATGGGGTAACCAATTCCTCCCTTATTGTGGCGGTGTCTTGATTTATAACACGAAGCTTATGGAGCTTTGCGTGGACCTCCTTAGGAATTTTAGTAGGCATTTTCCTTTCCTTCTTGGATTCCATTATGGGGCTATGGTCCACGAAGTTTACGCCCTATAAAATTGGTAATGAAGCATTGATTACAACCATCGTCACACTCTTTACACTTAGACTATCATGATAACACCTCTGGACAGTCACCTAGTTTCCTAGGATCACTCCAATGCATTAGTATAGTAGTAGATACTTCATGCATATATACAAGGTTGATGATAGGGTGGTGCCTAATAGGTTAAAAGCGTACCTCTCTATGATTATATTATACGAGGAAGTTGTGTCTACCACAAGATATCATACTTTGATCATCTTTGCATTTTCATTCAATCCAAACATTATCTTGAGGGTGATGTACCCATTCAGTTGCACCTAATCGCCCGAGAAGCTAACTAGTAAACTCTTAAATGTCCGGAGTCGTATGGATTCAATTAAGCCTTTCAAATGGGTTCCAGTAGAGAATATCTACAAACCTTCCTTGATTAATTGAAATTCTATTGATCTTCTAATAGTCACACAGTGCCTTTATAACCATGGGATCATTGTCATGGAGATGAATTTCGGTAACTTTCTTGTAAAAGAAGGTGATTTCAAGATCTAAAGCACTTTATGGGTATGATTTGGAACTACTAGATAAATTTTCTATGGTTATAACTTGTTAGGCGTATCTTCTTTGGGAAGAGCTTGATTCACCACCCCTAATGAATTCTCCACCTATGGTATTTAGAGTGTGCTAGACTATCCAATCTTCCTCGTGCTCACTTCCCTTTCTAAATCTAGGCACTCTAGTTTCTCTTGCCCTTTAGATTTGGATCATCCTCTTGACTGGTGAGACCTGCCCCAAATGTACTTTCTCATATGGCCCTCTTGAATGAGCCTCCCAATCTCATTTTTTAGTTGGTAGAAATTTTCCCTGTTGTGACCCTTCTTCTTATGTTGCTTGCACCACCTATTATAATTAAAGCCCATAGTATCATACTTAGGGGCCGGTGAAGGTGGGGTGTCGTGAGTGTGGAAGACTTTATACCATATCTATTAACGACGAATATTGAGCAATGTGAAATTTTCAATGGGTTTCTCGCTACATTTCAAGGTTGCCTGATTACTTACAAGCGAAATGTGGTGTCTTCTTTGCGGTTGCAAAAATGCATCTAGAGCACCAAATGCATGTTCCTTGGCTTTCTTTTGCTTTTTCTTTGTGTAACTATCCTCGACCTTCATTCAACATTCAACATGTACCATGATTTCTACCATGGAAGTCGTTGTCCACTGGGTGACGTACTCGTTGAAGTGTTCAAACCTCAAACTAATTTGAAATGCCCTCACGGATATTTCTTAGTTCATATGTATGAATTTGACAATAACTTCATTAAAATGAACCTGATACTCCCTTAATGACTCGATGAATCTCTAGCGGGCGTTGATGAGGCTTGTGGTTGATACCTTCACGTGCTTGCTTGCAGAAATCTTATAGATTAATTTTTTTCACCAGATCTTAGTAACTAGTGATCGACAAGCATGTTAAGTTCATGTATCATCTTAGTGTGACATCCTTAAAAGTGCTACAGAGTAGTTTGCACTTCAAGGAGTCATTGGTGCTGATGAAATTCCTCTGGGTATTGATGGAGGGAACATGTTTTAGATGTCCGCTCCTTCCGCCAGACTTTGTCAATGAGAAGGGTTTGAAATTTTGTGGCACGCCTCACCCCCCCCCCCCCCTTCCCCAATTTCATCAGAAAGAGGCTAGGGGTCCAATATATCAATTTTCTCAAGCTTACTAACCTCATGCTAGCGATGTTGAAGGTTGAAGATGTTGTCCTTAAAAGCTTGATTATGGTGGCCAATTCTTCCATAGTCGTTTACATTTCTACTATGGCTCAATAGTTATTGTTTGAACTGCTACCGACAAATGTGACATGTCTCACCCCCTCCTCCCCCCCCCCAATTTCATCAGAAAGAGGCCAGGGGTCAAATATATAAATTTTCTCAAGCTAACTAACCTCATGCTAGCAACGTTGAAGGTTGAAGATGTTGTCTTTAAAGGCTTGATGATGGTGGCACAATTCTTCCATAGTCGTTTACATTTCTACTATGGCTCAATAGTCATTGTTTGAACTGCTACCGATAAATGTGACACATTATGTTTGTACCATCTTCGGGGTGGTGACCGAGAAGGTTTCTAAAGTGAATATAGGCGTCACTTGTGTTAGTTTTACTTGATCTCCGCAGTGAACACCAATTATACTTGTTAAAAGTACAATAGTGAGAGAAGTTGAACTTGCTCACGTGATGATTGTGAAAGATCCTGTGTTTTCTCCCTGAAATTTGTGTCTCCCCCTCTGACCTTAAAGGCTAGGGTATTTATAGAGATCTCATGCTTAGCTAGGAGTAGTTTCCATAATTCCATCATCAGGAACATGGTGGCAAAGAAGACTTGTTTTCTCAAATCTCTGGAAGACGATTTTCCACCTTCATTAACATCCTTCCACTATTATTCCATGTGTGTTAGTGAGAGAGATTATGGGTGGTGGATCCAAGCCTTGTTGAGAAGCTCATTATACCCTTCAGGCAACCACATCATTATGGACGCCCAAACGCATTTCGAGCAACTAGTCAACTTCGACTCTATATATCTTTTTCTTGCCCCTTACTTGGTTCTGTCATAGGATATTTGATCATGGATCATCTCTTATTCATGCTCAAATAAATTAGAGTTTAATAAAGATGCACTGACAGTGTAAAAAAATTTTACATTATCATCCAATGAAAATATATCATTCTTTCATGTCATACAAGTAATTTAAAAATTTCAATATGACTTAACGTGATACATGATCGTTATTGTTTGATAGTGCAAAATTATCTTACAATATCGGTGCATCATCCATTTTTTCAATAAATTATCTCATTTGAAATATTAAGAAAGAAAGTGAAACATCTAAATTCTCCTCAAAATCTATTTGAAGTGATTTGATATTAAGAGGTAATTAAAATTCAATCCTAGTTTTTAACTATTTGAAAAGAAAAAAAAAGCATATGATTTTATCTTTTCAACAATTTATTATTAAAATAATATTTTACTATTATTATACTATCGTCCAATCATTTCTTTTTTTTAAAAAAGAAATTAGTTGTTAATGCTTATATCATTTCTTTAATATGTTGACAAAATAACGATAAACATAAAATAATTAAAAAAATTCACTCACACAATTAAAGTCTCTTATTCGAACTAGAATAAAAATATATAGTTAACCATGTTAGTATTTGTAATTATTTATTTATTATTTGTAAAAGAAACAAGGAAATGAAGCATATTTATACATACATATCCTGACAATAAATATAACCATAAAAGTCATGCCACATCGTCTCATAGTAGCTATTAGGTGACAAATTGAAGCAAAAAATTACGCCTTCATTGAAGCCGTATTTAAAGGTAGCTGAAAAAATATCTCATAAATTCAAATCCTTGTTGGAAATAATAATTTATTTCCATTAAAGTTGTTCCAAAATGACAGAGTGGGTGTTATAATAAATGCTTAGTCCCACATTGGAAGAGGAGTAAAATTAAATAGCATTTATAAGGCACTTGGAACAATGTAATTTCCAAAAGAGCCAAAAAGGATAAAGTGCCACATAGTCACATGTGGTGGTGCCAAAACTTATGTCACTTGTCTCATACAAAACACCCCTCGCCGGTGTCGCCACCGGCGACACCGGCTCCGGCTCCGGAACCGGAACCGGGGGCGTAGAGGCGCTAGTGGCGGCTTGTAGACGGCACTTGAGCACTTGAGCACTTAGGCACGACATCGCTCAGACTTATTCGCTGCCTAGAGTTTGATTTTGAATTTGAATTTGAAATACATGACACTTGACGAAGTGGTGCATGATATTTTATGTGAACCATTGCAAATGCTCATTAGAGAGTGTGTTTATGAAGAATTGCAACCTTCTGAAAAGACACATGCATGGCTATAAATATATGCTTCATAATTCGAAATCATTCTCTCCAAATTCTGAAATCCTCTTCCATATAATTCCAACATTTTCCTTGCATTCGAAACTTCATCAGTCTTGTGCAGTTTCGAGAAAAAGGCTGACTTATCCTGGGTATTCAGGCCGTTCCAACTCTAAGACAATCTGAGAGTGTGCTTGAAATACTTTTAAGGAAAGTGATTTCGTTCACGATTCAGTCTGGATCCATTCGACATAGAAGAATTATCTAACAATCTTAAAAGTATTTCTATCATGGATTCCGACGCTGCTGTTTCAAGTATCAAAGTTATGAATCAGGACCTTGTCAAATTGGATCGTTTCGATGGAAACAACTTTACCAGATGGCAAGACAAGATGACGTTCCTGCTTACTGCACTCAAGGTTCACTACGTCTTGGATCCCAATCTGACACCAATTCCAGAACCAACTGCAGATGATTCTGACGAACTCAAGAAGAAGCGCATGCTGCGAAGGGAGGACGAATTACTATGCCGTGGGCATATTCTGAATACGCTATCTGACCGCCTATACGACTTATACACAGACAATCCGTCCGCTAGAGACATATGGAATTCCCTGGAGTTTAAATTCAAAGCCGAAGAAGAAGGTACGAAAAAGTTCTTAATTTCTAAATACTTTGATTTTAAATTTATAGATTCCAAGCCCATACTTCCTCAAGTGCATGAATTACAAGTCCTGGTGAACAAAATCAAAGCGGTGAAAATAGACATTCCTGAAACCTTTCAAGTTGGTGCAATCATTGCGAAATTACCAAGTTCGTGGAAAGGCTATAAAAAGAAACTGTTGCACAGTTCTGATGACTTTTCCTTGGAGAAAATCCAGAAGCATCTTCGAATCGAGGAGGAATCGAAGGAGAGGGAAAAATCAGAATCTGCGGGTCTTTCCTAAGCCAATGCTGTGACCAGAAAGGAAAAGAAAAAACATGATGTCAAGAAAAGTCACATCGCACCAAAAAAGGAACATACCAAGTTCAAGAACTTCGGTGGTCCGAAGGGTCCGAAAAATGGATGCTTTGTATGTGGAAAACCTGGACATTATGCTCGAGATTGCAGGCATAATAAATCAAAAAAGGAGATCAATGCAGTGAATGCTAATGATGATATAATTGCTACTGTGAGCGAAATTATGGCAATCAAAGGCAAGGTCCAAGGTTGGTGGTATGATACATGTGCCACGGTTCATGTCTCATATGACAGGGCTGCATTCAAAACATATTCTGAGGCAAATGATGGACAAGAAGTACAAATGGGAAATGAAGTGCGATCCAAAGTTGTTGGAACCGGAACGGTCGAACTCAACTTCACTTCTGGAAAGAAAGTTACTCTTGTTAATGTGCTTCATGTCCCAGACATGAATAGGAATCTTGTTAGTGGGGATTTATTGGGAAAACCGGGTATTAAATCTGTGTATGAATCGGGCAAACTTATCTTGACCCGTAATGGTGTGTTTGTTGGAAAAGGATATTCCGCTGAAGGAATGATCAAACTATGTATTACTGATAACATGATTAATGAAATTTCTAATTCTGCTTACATGCTTGATTCAGTTACTTTATGGCACAATAGATTAGCACATATTGGTATTAGTTCAATGAAGAGACTAATTAAACTTGGCTTGATATCATGTAATATCAAAGATTTCAATAAATGTGAATTATGTGTTAAATCAAAAATGATTAAGAAACCTTTCAAAAGTGTTGAAAGAAATACAAATCTGCTTGATCTTGTACATTCAGATTTGTGCGAATTTAATGGCATGTTGACCCGTGGGGGAAATAGATATTTCATTACATTTATTGATGATTGCTCTAGATACACTTATGTATATATCTTAAAGCATAAAGATGAGGCTTTTAATGCCTTTAAGAGTTACAAAGCAGAAGTGGAAAATCAATTAAGTAGAAGTATAAAAGTCCTTAGGAGTGATAGGGGCGGTGAATACTTCTCCACTGAATTTGATGCATTTTGTGAAGAACATGGTATAATACATGAATGTTCGGCACCTAGAACACCACAAAAAAATGGCATAGCAGAAAGAAAGAATCGAACATATCAAGAAATGATGAATGCCATGTTATTGCATTCCGAACTACCTTTCAATTTGTGGGGCGAAGCTTTATTATCCGCTTGTCACATAATAAATAGAATTCCCTTAAAGAAAAGTGGAATTTCTCCATATGAGGTATGGAAGGGCATGACACCAAATATTGGCTACTTTAAGGTGTGGGGGTGTGTGGCATATTACAAAAACATGGATCCTAAGAGAACCAAGTTGGGTCCTCGAGGGATAAGATGTGCATTTGTAGGATATGCACAAAATAGCAAAGCATATAGACTGTTAAATTTAGAGTCTAATATTATTATTGAATCCCGGGATGTAGAATTCTTTGAAAACCTTATAACTAAGGATAAAGAATCAGAGTCGGCCATAAACAAAGAATCTTGTGAAAAGGACTCTTCTCGGATTGTAGAAATACAACCTGAAGACACATCTCGAATAAATGAACCACGACCCGAACCTAGGATAAGCAAAAGAGTCCGGAAAATAAAGAACCTAGGACCAGACGAAATTGATTCTCAATCCATTTCATTTTATCTGGTTGAAGGAAATAATACAAATTTTATTAAAAGCATTCCGGTAATTCTTCAAGTAGGGGAAGATCCTAAAACTTATAAGGAAGCAATAGCTTCAAGAGACTCCTCTTTTTGGAAAGATGCTATCCGAGATGAAATGGATTCAATTATGTCCAACCACACTTGGGAACTTGTTGATTTACCAAAGGGATCAAGACCCATTGGATGCAAGTGGGTGTTTAAAAAGAAATATCATAGTGATGGTACATTAAACACTTATAAAGCAAGATTAGTGGCAAAAGGATTTAGACAAAAGGAAGGTATAGATTATTTTGACACTTATGCACCTGTAGCGAGAACAACCACTATAAGGTTGTTGTTTGCTTTAGCATCTTTAAATGATCTGATTGTTCATCATATGGATGTTAAAACAGCATTCCTAAACGGAGACCTCGATGAGGAAATCTACATGGAACAACCAGAAGGACACGTCCTTCCTGGAAATGAACAGAAGGTGTGCAAACTTGTCAAATCTCTATATGGCTTAAAACAAGCACCAAAACAATGGCATCAAAAGTTTGACTCTACGATAATGTCAAATGGATTTATTCCTAATTCTTGTGACAAGTGTTTATATACAAAAGTGTATAATAACACTGTAATATTTTTGTGTCTTTATGTTGATGACATGCTAATAATTAGCAATAGACTTAATGGAATTCTAGAAACAAAAAGGTTTCTAACTTCCACTTTCAAGATGAAAGATCTTGGGCTTGTTGACACAATTTTAGGAATAAAAGTTAAGCAAAATAGTGGGGGTTATGAACTTAATCAAACACATTATATTGAGAAAATGCTTGATAAGTTCAAACACCTGAAATTCAAGGAAGTAACTACTCCATTTGATCATGTAATCAAACTTGAAAAGAATGATGGAAGAGCAGTGGCTCAATTAGAATATGCAAGTGCGATCGGATGTCTTATGTACTTAATGCAATGTACTAGACCCGATATATCATTTGCAGTTAGTAAAATGAGTAGATTTACTAGTAATCCAAGTAATGAACATTGGAAGGCAATCACGAGGATATTTGGTTATTTGTTGAAAACCAAAAATCTTGGTCTTCATTATGGTAGGTTTCCTGCTATACTAGAAGGATATACCGATGCCAGTTGGATCTCTGACGTGGGAAATCACAAATCTACAACTGGGTGGATATTTACACTAGCTGGAGGAGCAATTTCCTGGAAGAGCAAGAAACAAACATGCATTACTCTTTCGACCATGGAATCAGAATTCGTGGCTCTCGCTTCCGCTAGTCAAGAGGCAGAGTGGTTGAGGGATCTTCTTTTGGAAGTTCCATTGGCTAAAGACAATGTTTCAAAGGTAATGATACACTGCGATAGTCAGGCCACTTTGGCAAGAGCATTTAGCGAAGTGTATAATGGAAAGTCCAGGCATATAGGACTTAGACATTCGTTCGTAAGAAAACTGATTAAGGATGGAATCATTTAACTTACGTATATACGAACAAGCTATAATTTGGCTGATCCGTTTACTAAGCCGCTGGCCAGAGACTTAGTAAGAACAACCTCGAGAGGTATGGGGTTGAAACTCCTTGAGTAAGAGTTCCGACAATGGCGGCAACCCAATCTTAAGTTAACAGAACATTAACGTTAAGATTTTCAATGGGTAACAACAAGTCGTTGATTTGGATAATTGTCTAACATTTCATAATTATGTTGACATTAGAAAAGAGGGTTGAGTTTTATCTTAAACTCTTAATGAAGTTCAATACCGAGGGTACGTATCTATTGGAAACAGATACTATATGAACTTCACCTATGTGAATTATGAGATGGTGCCGTCTCAAAGTGAGAGTTGGAGTTTCTCTCATGAAAAATTCATGAAACAGGATAGCACATGGCCATAAATAAGTGCTAAGCGAGTTATGCAGAGGAAGAATCTTTAAGGAGTGTGTGTAAGGTAACACCGGTCTATTCAAATGGATTCATGGTTTAAAAGCATTGCTACCTAATATTCCGATTAAACCTTGTGTTATTCTTACTAAGGTTAAGTTTAAAATCGAAAGATACTTAACTGTATTAATACTTCTTATGTCCCATTTCTGGAATTATTATTTTGTCATTATTAGAACAAGTGGGGGATTGTTGGAAATAATAATTTATTTCCATTAAAGTTGTTCCAAAATGACAAAGTGGGTGTTATAATAAATGCTTAGTCCCACATTGGAAGAGGAGTAAAATTAAATAGCATTTATAAGGCACTTGGAACAATGTAATTTCCAAAAGAGCCAAAAAGGATAAAGTGCCACATAGTCACATGTGGTGGTGCCAAAACTTATGTCACTTGTCTCATACAAAACACCCCTCGCCGGTGTCGCCACCGGCGACACCGGCTCCGGCTCCGGCTCCGGCTCCGGAACCGGAACCGGAACCGGGGGCGTGGGCGTAGAGGCGCTAGTGGCGGCTTGTAGACGGCACTTGAGCACTTAGGCACGACGCATCGGAGCAATCGGGCTATTCGCGGCGCCGGTGGCGCTCCGGCCGCCTCCGGCGGGCGGACCGGCCTTCGGCCGGTATACTGCGAATTTAATTTTTAATTATCGCTCAGACTTATTCGCTGCCTAGAGTTTGATTTTGAATTTGAATTTGAAATACATGACACTTGACGAAGTGGTGCATGATATTTTATGTGAACCATTGCAAATGCTCATTAGAGAGTGTGTTTATGAAGAATTGCAACCTTCTGAAAAGACACATGCATGGCTATAAATATATGCTTCATAATTCGAAATCATTCTCTCCAAATTCTGAAATCCTCTTCCATATAATTCCAACATTTTCCTTGCATTCGAAACTTCATCAGTCTTGTGCAGTTTCGAGAAAAAGGCTGACTTATCCTGGGTATTCAGGCCGTTCCAACTCTAAGACAATCTGAGAGTGTGCTTGAAATACTTTTAAGGAAAGTGATTTCGTTCACGATTCAGTCTGGATCCATTCGACATAGAAGAATTATCTAACAATCCTTATGGAGTATAGTCATTAAAAATTCTAATTGAAGTATTAGTTTTGCTATTTATCTTTAAATGGAAAAATATTTTTATGTACACATTAACTTTCCATAGTCAAAATAGCCATTGACTTTGTTTAATCTTTTCATGCAAAGTTGGATAGTGGACAACATTGCCAAACATGGTGGATCTCTCTCATGATTATTAAGCACCAACGTGATGCTTCTAGGTTTGGATCTCATCAAGAAGGAACATGGCATATTCCAAGTTGTATTTTATGATATTTTTTATGCAAAATCCTCATGAGGATATTATTTTATTCTACTTGTTTTTGAAGATAAAAAATAAAATAATAATGCATAGTGTTGTCCCACAAGGTGTCCTCTGGCTATGGTTTCGTACTGTTAGATGTGTCGGTGGGATTAGGTTGTCACGCGGTGTTAAAAATCATGTAAAGATGATGTTATGTCAATTGATGAGAAATTAAGGTGGGAACAAGTGGTAGAAGTAACACGTTTGTTATTATTCTATCCATAAAGCTTTTTTTGACTGCATTCTATCCTTAAATATATATTTCATACTTATATTTATTATATTATTCTTTTATAAAATTCTGTAATTGATCTTTATAAGATCAGTTGACGACGAACGGAGCTGTTGGGATGTGGTGAAAGACGATGTTGATTCACAAGAAGAGATGGTTTTTTTTTAATGGCAACAACTATAAGTATTTACAAAGCACAAAAGGTCCAATACCATACTTTAAATTAAGACAAATATTCGATTTGTTATAAGTTGAAGAAGATGATAGGATTATAGAGTCACTATGTGAAGGTGTAAAAATTCTTTTCAGATATAATTAAAACTATTTTTAAGACAAAAAGATACTCTTCTCCTCTAATTTTCTTGTTGTTTTTGTAACTTTATTAAAAATGTCATTATTTTATATTTTTTAAATGGATTATACTATGATATGTCAAACTAGAAGATAACTACCCTAATATTTTATCACACCTCCTAGAAAAAGAACATACTTAAAAAACACCCTACGATTTTAATGAATAACTACATGTCACTCCAGTCACCTAAAAACTTTATACCATACAAACAAAAATACCTCACAAGTAACGAAAAGATGAAAAATTGTCTCAACCAAAACCCACAGAAGGGACCAAAAAGCTTAATTGAGTCAGAAAAAGCATATTATCAACAAATTAGGTCTAGTAGGGAGTCTGTCTTGTAAAAGTTGATAAAAGAAGATTAAGATCTTCGACGGAGCCTGACTACTCAAAATAAAGGATCTGACAAGAGAAACCCCTTCTTCTTCTTATTCTTCTTCTTCTTCATCATCATCTTCTTCTTCCTCTTCCTTTTCTCATTCTTCTCATTCTCATCCTCCTCCTCATTCTTTTTCTTCTTCTTCTTCTCCTTCTTCTTCTTCTTCAAGTACAAATTCCACAGATCTATATCCAAGTAAAAAAATATGTCTTTGAATTACCAAATGGAAATTTTCAGCAAAAGGTTTCTCATATAAATGAAGAAAGACCTTTTCCACCTGAAATCAAAATAAGAATCTCTTTTATCCATGTACCTATCTCTTACACACTCCCCTCAGAAACCCAATGGACCAAATATTAAGAGGGATATTCCCAACCCAAGGACTAGCTCAAAAAGAAGTATTAAACCCTGATTCCACTTTCTTAGTCATACCATCCACAAACCAATTAGAAGGATCTTCTTCTTTTGAGCCAATGGGGAAACTACTTCCCGCCAAGATGAAACATTTAAGAAACATCAATCCTTATTCCCTCTTAGAGAAGAGACAATAGAAGTACCACATATATCAACAATGATATAACGCCAAATACCAGAGGCATCCGAGATAAGTCTCTACCTTATTATAGCCAGAATGGATAAATTAACCAGACAAATATCCCAAACCCCTAGCCACCTTTTCTCTTAGGGTTACAAACATCATTCGATTTAACCTAATACATTTTTGGGTCTCCTTTCACAATTCCCCAAAGGTGATAGAAAAATCAATTCAAAATGTAGCGAAAACATTTTTTCCCTTTAGTTGATGCATACGAATGATGCATGAGCAGTGATAGAACAATTACCTCTAGTGGTTATTAAAAACTTTGATACAGATCCAGATGAATGAACAAAAGAGATGAACAATGATCAACGCCTTTACGCAGTCCACACGAATAAAATGTCTTCAATCTCACTACTAACTGATACGAATGAAGATTTTAAAACACGCACACACACACACGCACACACACACACACATACACACACACACACAAGCACGCACACACACACACACACACACACACATATGTGTGTGTGTGTATGTGTGTGTGTGTGTGTATATATATATATATATATATATATATATATATATATATATATATATATATATATATATATATATATATATATATCACAAACCTAATTTCATCAACTTTTAAACTTCTACACAAGGGCTTATTTATAGAACCACTTGTGTGGGCAATAAGCTGAAAAATCCCAACTTTAATAATAATAATAATAATAATAATAATAATAATAATAATAATAATAATAATAATAATAATAATAATAATAGTATACTATTATAATAACCATTATTATAATAAACATGCCTTTTTTATGATAATAATAATAATAATAATAATAATAATAATAATAATAATAATAATAATAATAATAATAATAATAATAATAATAATAATAATAATAATAATAATAATAATAATAATAATAACTATTATTATTATAGTATACAGTCTTCCATATTCCACTTAAATACATTTTATCTTACGTTGTTCCATAATTTTTTCAAATACATAGTACCTTATTGTGTTCCTTAATTATTCTATCTCTCATTAATTATCCTTATGTGTGTGGTAATGTAGGTTCTCATGACGTTGACAATTATATTAAACCAAACATTTAATATAATAAACAATGAACAGTATCTAGCAACACATCACTGCTACCCAAGTCACAAAAATGTCATGTGGTTTGACAACCATTTTGTCATAATATCATTGTGTACAATTACCTTTTTCCTCTCATGTCTATATTGAACACAAGGTATAGACCGTGTCACCCTTGTCCAATTTAATATTGATCCCTTGGATATTTATCCTATTACGAAAGATGAACAAATTTCATCTAAGTCACTCATGTCCCTTTGCATGATTTGTGGAGTACCCACCAACTGTCTTTATGATCATCATGTTACGAATAATATTTGATCAGCAATAAAGTACTTGACTCCACATCTAGGGTCTGTAGTGGTTTCAGGTTGAATGGAGGTATACACCACTATCACCATGAGAATAAATTATGGCACTTTTGCATAACATTCTATGTAGTATTCTCAAAGTGGGTCAATCCGGTATAAATATTACTACTAATATTCATACCTTTGTTAAGACTTAATAACACTTTATCTATGATCCATGAGATGTGATCATGAGTCTATCCACTTAATAGTCTCAATGTTTTAATGTCATCCCACCTCACAATAAAGCTCTACTATATATACTTTAAAAATAATGTTCTTATGTTTAAAGGAATCTCATAATTAAGTCACACTTAATATTGCATTAAACAGACTAGCTATTATATGAACTTTATTATTTTTAGAAAAACAAACATAATAAAGAAATGTCTTTTACTATTAATAAATAATTCGATACAAGTACCAAAACTATCAGCCTCTAGGGCTTATACCAATAATCCCCCACTAGCCCTAAAGCTAATCAGACATACCCATAATACACATAGGTCTAGCATGGACATCATGCTTTTGTTGCACAAGAAACTTTGTTAGTAGGTTAGCGACATTTCAAATGTTAGCACTCTGCATATCTTCACATCTCCTTTATCTATCATCTATCGAATGAGGTAATATCACCTAAGTATCTATTTGAATCGTTGATGGGATTTAGGCTCTCTGGTGCGATAGTACCATTATTACGACAATAGAGATCAATGAGATCCACAATGTTAGGGATTATGCCATGTTCACTAAATAACTTCTTGATCCAAACAACTTTCTTTGTTACATTTGAGGAAGCAATGTACTTGGTCTTGGTTGTAGAATCAACAACTGTATCTTACTTTGAACTTTTCTAGCTCACAACGCCACCATTTAAGCAGGACACATAACCAGATTGTGGTCTAAAGTCATCCTTATCTGTCTGAAAGCTAGCATATGTGTATCCAATTACAACGAGCTCTTTTGAACCTCCATATAT
Source organism: Lathyrus sativus (assembly GCA_963859935.3). Classification (NCBI taxonomy): domain Eukaryota; kingdom Viridiplantae; phylum Streptophyta; class Magnoliopsida; order Fabales; family Fabaceae; genus Lathyrus; species Lathyrus sativus. The sequence goes on from OZ012735.1 coordinate 649,788,733, forward strand.
CAAGAATGATTCCTTATTCCTTCTCAAGTACTTAAGGATATTCTTGACAATAATCCAATGAGCATCATTGGGATCAGATTGGCACCTACTCGTTGTGCTTTAAGCATACGAGACATTTGGTCGAGTATATAACATGGAATACATGATATATCCTATTGTAGATGTATATGGAATCTTATTCATGTGATCCATTCCTTCCTTAGTTTAAGGGAATTGTGTTTTTGATAGACTCGTGAAATGTTGCATATTTATGATCCTTTCTTAGAATCATGCATACTAAAGTGTCTCAGCACCTTGTCTACGTATGTACTCTAACTTAGACCAAACATTTTTTGTGATCTATCTCTATAGATCCTAATTCCTGATATACAGACTTCTTTACCCAGGTCTTTCATAGAAAAGCATTTCCCTTGCCAAGTTTTCACTTGCTGCAAGGTAGGGACATCGTTTCCAATGAGTAATATGTCATTTACATATAATATCAAGAAGACGATCATGCTCCCACTAACCTTCTTTTTGATACAAGGAGCATCTTCATTTTTGATGAATCCATATTATTTTACCAATTCATCAAAATAAAGATTCTAGCTTTTGGAAGCTTTCTTTGATCTATAGATTAATCATTGTAACTTGCATATCTTTTGGGCTTCTTATGGTATGTCAAATCTTTCAGGTTGTGTCATTTACACATCCTCAAGAATATTCTCATTAAGGTAAGTAGTCTAAACATTCATCTGCCATATTTTGTTATCATGATATGCAGCGATAGCAAGTAAAATCCAAATAGATTTAAGCATTGCAACTGGTGAAAAGATTTCATCATAGTCTACACCATGAATATGCTTATAGCCCTTAGTAACTAGTCTTGTCTTATAGGTAAGTACCTTACCATCCATGTCAGTCTTCTTTTTGAAGACCCGCTTGCATCCTATAGGATTAACTCCTACAGGAGGCTCTACCAAGGTCCAAACCTGGTTTGTGTACATGAAATGCATTTCAAACTTCATAAGTAATATGGGAGCAGTGGTAGCCTCTTGGTAGGTCACGGGCTCATATTAATCCATGAGTAATACATCACCTTAATAAGTTACGAGATAACCATATCTCTCAAGTTGGTGACATATCATGTTTGACCTACGCTGTTCTTATTCTACTTGAGTAGGTTGCTCTTCCACAACTACTTTTGCTTTCTACTTCAATTCCTTCATAGGTGTATCAATGCTTTGTAACTCTTGAGTTTTTTCAAGCATTACTTTCCTCCCACTGATTCCTTTGGAAATAAAGTCCTTTTCTAGGAATACTTTAGTTCGAGCGACAAACATTTTACCCTCAAAAGTATTGTAGAAGTAATACCCTATTGTTTCTTTAAGATAGCCCACAAATTAGCATTTTTCAGATCTGGGCTCAAGCTTAGTTGAAAATTTTCATTTCACATAAACTTTGCAACCCCAAATATTCATGTAAGACATATGTAGGTTCTTATTACTCCATATCTCATATGGTGTCTTATCAACATTTTTGGATGGAACACAATTAAGTATGTAGGTTGTTGCCAACAGAGCATGTCCCTAAAAGGAGTTTGGAAGATGAACGTGACTCATCATGGATCAGACCATATCTAACAAGGTTCATTTTATTCTCTTTGATACACCATTCCATTGTGGCGTTCCAATAGGAGAAATTTGGGATAAAATCGCATGCTCTTTTAGATGGTCACCAAACTCTAGGCTTAAATATTTATCGCCTCAATCTGATCGAAGGACTTTATAATCTTATGTAGTTAGTTGTGTACTTAATTCTTGAATTCCTTCAACTTTTCAAATAATTATGATTTATGTTTCATTAAATACATATTACCATATCTATTGAATTCATAAGTAAATTTGATGAATTATTGAAAACCTCCTCTGGTTGGTATGTTCAGTAGTCCACATATATCAGTATGTATGAGGTACAAAATATCATTAGCCCTTTCACCTTTTCCTGTGAATGGGGATTGTCATACCCTAATTTTTACCCCTAAGATCCCACCTTCATTTGCATCATTTTCATAGAATCAATCACTTTTTATGTGTGTTTTTATGTGTTACTTACCCCATGGAAATACAAAAAAATATTTCTTGCTTGCTTTGTTTATAAGTTAGGGTTTTTGCATAAAGGAGTTCAAGTGGTTGATCAATCAGGTTTAGTGTGATCCTCAATATCCTAAGCTTCGCTATTCATTCATGGTGATTAAGAAATTCCGTTCATCGATAATCAAGTTTGAGTTTGCATCAAATCAAGTTCATCAAGTCTCAATTCATCAGAAGTCCAAAATCAGGGTTTTAGTCAAAACTAACTTGATGTTGACTTTTTAACCAAAACATGATCTCATGGCTTATAACATGATTCAAGAGTTTCAAATACATCTTTTTGGTCCATTCATTTGATTTAATTAGCTCAAGAAGTTTGATTTATTGGTAATTGAAGAATTTTGATTCAATTGATGGAAATTCAACCAATGCTTAAAGTCAAAGTTTGACTTTTGACATTTTTGGTCAACTATGAATTTCTAAAGTCAAGAATCAAGAAAGTATGGAAAATGATTGAGTTTGATCAAGTTAAATCAAGAAAATAAAGAAAATATCGAAGTTGTCAAAAATTAGGGTTTTAGAAATTTCCCTAAGTACCAAAAATTCATGTTCAAGTGACCAACTTTCCAAGGCCATGGTGTTTGATCCAAGCATCCAATTGAAACACTTGAAAGCTGAAATTAAAAATGATGTTTGATACTACATGTTGATGAAAATTTGAAGCCAAAATTTTTCTTGAAGTGGAAGAAATTGATGGTGAAAGTTGAGGTTTCAAGTTATGGTAGGTTTCAAAACACTTATAAATTTTTTAAAGTTCTTTAACCTTTCCAAGTGCATGACTTTATGGATAAATTATTAACAATCCAAACAACCATTCTTAATACTTGAGGGTTGCATTTAAAAAGCATACTTCCTACTCCATCATGGTGGAAAATTTGATCCAAAAAGCTTTTGCCAATTGAGAGCAATGAGAGGTTAAAGTTGAGGTTTCATGTTGGTGATCAATAGCAAGATGATCCAAAGTTTCACTAAGTGCTAGATCAGTTTGTTTGGCAAGACTTTAGAGTCAATTTTGTGCACTTTCCAAGTTTTCCCCCCAACTTGTTGTCAACACAAAACTTGTTCATTTATGTGATAGCTTTACAATAATGTCATTTTTGTGTAATTTGAACCCCTACAATGAGGACAAAAACTTGTCCAAATTGTTGTACCTGAAATTGTATTTTGGAATTATGTAAAAATTAAACTTGGTCAAAACTTTCTACACAAGTTGTAGGCTTGTCTCAGTTGAGATCAGATGTTAAAAGCAAGTTATCCAACCCTAGAATGAGAGCTAAAAATGTTCATACAAGCCAAACCGAGCCATAACATGTAGTACTTCATTTTTCCATTTTTGTTTGAATTTATCCAATAAGCAACCATCAAGCCTTGCAGCTGACCAAAACATTGTTCCTAACCTAAATCAAACCTCTACATATGCAAGCTTGATCTCATTATCTCAGCATGAAAAACAATTGCACAAAAAAGATATTGAGCCAAAAAACTCAAAACTCCATTGAAGCATTTATTCTAATCTTACATTCCACTTACTTTCCTTCCAATATTTCTTCACAAACATCATCCACTAACCCCATAGAGCTTACTGTATGCATTAAAACACATCTACAACCTCCCAAAACACCATATCCATACCTCACTTTCTTGCATTTGCAACTTGATTCGGTTGGAACAACTCAGACGGTTTCAAGTGATTCCAAGCACACATACACGTTCCTAGAGGTGCAAGAAAGCTAAAGGGATCATTATTTCATTTCTAGAAGTGCATTTGAAGGGGAAACAGACTCATTTTGTTAGGTAATATATTCAACCTTTGATTCACCCACTTAAAAGCATTATTTTGGTTCATTCTTGTTACACTCATGTTCGTTTTGATGTTATGGTCTGAAACCTCATGAAAATGGACATTGATTGTTGATGTATGTGATTTAATTTAATTTTAAAGTTTTAGGGTTCTTCAGGTTTTTGATTGAATTCATGAGTTAGAGCCAATATCAATGTTAACTAAGACCATAGTTGTGTTCCTTGTGACATTTTGAGCATAATGGTATATTCACATGTCTGATTTGGTGCATATTTTATAAAATCATGATTTGAATTTTTGAGGTGTCTTAAGGTAGAAGACGAAGTCATGCGTGCCATTTTTCTTTCTTTTTTAAATATATTTTTTCATATATTTTGATTTGAGTTGAATATGATGATAGGCCAACAGGCCATGGCACAATGGTAATGAGGTTTTGTTATAACCACCAGGTCCTGGGTTCAACACCCATTGACCTCTCTTTTTCTCGACCACACAGATCCTAGGACATGTGCTAGCAAATCTTAAATTAAAATTTGGAAAATGGTGAATACTTCGACAACTCTCATGATCTAACAGTTATCAAACTTCGGAATTTAAAGAAAGTAAATTGCATAAACTTAATCAAAAGCAATTAAGTGCATCAAAAAATAACTTGAGTAATAAAAGATAAACTTGTGTAAAAAGATGAAACTTGAATTAAAGTGTAAAAAGTATGGTGTTTGTCAAACGTACATTTTCTCGATACACTCTTTTCTCTGCACATGGATACTTTGAGTAATTCTAGAAATTTTGTACAACTTTGAACACACCCCGATCCTAACGATAAGACCTTCTATTTATAATGATAAAAAATAACTGGTCCTAACGATCTTCTTATAAACATAAGACAAGTGGCACTCGACATGTCTCCTTTCCTTGAAAAAGCTCCATGTGTCTCCTTAAAAAATTTGGATAAGAACAAAAATTCTCTCCTTTATTTGAATTCAAACCTCATGACGAAACAACATCAACAATTTTCTGTTGAACCAACCTCTAAGACTTTAGAATATTTTTTCTTCAAATCTTATTCAACATATCCTCCTTACACAAAAAGGTAGCTTTGACCAAAACAAGCAAGTTTTATAACTTTGTCGAAACATCTCACAACTTCATGTAACTCTCTTTATTGTTTCCATCAATTAAAACTAGAAGTCGAATTTGGGAGCTAACAAATTTCCCCCCAAAAATGTCATTTTCGATAGCACTGAAGAAAAAAATATTTTTTTGATAACCTTATTCGACGCCTCAGATGATCCATGTATGATTCGACATCTCTGATGAGTCAATGTTATAAACGGTTTACCTTCTATAGCACGCCTATGACGTCATGGTTATGATTACCTTTTCTAAAACATCCCTTCAACCCCACATGAGAATATTTGCCATCATCGTGTATCCTAGACCCTAGGAGATCATGGGGCTAGGAATTAACTTCCACCGTTTCATCAAGGATAGCGGGTAGAACACATGTCCCACTACCATTTTAACCATTAATGCCACTTCAGAACTGTTTCCACTTCCATCCTTATAAATACCCCCTTTCTCATTTCTTTCCACTTTTTACGTTTTATGAATCCTCAACTTCACAATTTTCTTCTTCTTTAAAGAACCCATATCAGTTCTATTTTAACAATGGCTTTCTCACCCCGTTCCACCAAAGATGTCACCAAAGCCACCAAGGAATCTACTAAACCTGTGAAGGCTCCTAAGAAGATTTCTCATCTTCCTCCATTTGACACGATCACTGGTCCAACTATGGTGGGAAATCAACAATACCTACCCGAACCACTTGCTGAGGAGAAAAAAAGAATTTATGATTCCTAGGTACTTATTCCTCTCACTGTTACTGGTAAGCCTTTGGCTTTATTTGGTATTTTATCTGATGTTAACGTTGATCCTAACAAACTTAATGATTTCTTCCCAACTTACCATAAGTACAAACCCATAGGTCATGCTAAAAAACCTATGGCTAGCAATGAGGACCCCAATCCCGCTAACCAGGGCAATCCTCCGACTGAAGAGGCCATTGACCTTAGGTACATGAATAACTTTAGGGTATTTCGGGCAAGCCCCTCTTTTAAGGATCCTTCTAATTATATAGGATGGCTAGAGAAATTAGAGAAAACAAACTCCCAAACCTGGAAAAACATGAACATTTTTCATTTAATCATGCTCTCGAAATTAAGTTCCGACTATTGTTCGAACATGCTTTTCTCTTCCTTTTATTTTTGGGATAACACCCATTACACTCTCCATCTTCCTTGTGGAATAATGTCCCCCACCTTGTTCGACGTAGCCGCTATCACAGGGCTCAAACCAACTGGCAACACATATGACCCTGACTATATGTCTGAGGATAGCATAAGTTTTGCCACTTCTATGGCAGCATATTCAACCCACATAGCATATTATCATGACAAAGATATCGAGGATGTATCTAATATAGAACATATAACCTTCCTAGCATTATGGTTATCTCGTTGTGTCTTTTGTTCAAAGTTGCTTCAAGTAGCCAGGAATTTTTTAACCATGGCAAACCAACTCCACTCCGGCCACAATATGTGTTTAAGTGAAATGATCTTGGCCAGCCTTTACGAATCCATTAGTGAAGGTGTCACCCAACTGAAAAACCTAGGGGACAAAGGAAACCTTCTCCTCTCTGAGCTTTTCTGGCTTCTGCAATTGTGGCCGAATGCTTCATTCAAAGCTTGCCTTCCTTACAGAAACCCGATCAATGAAGATGCTGAAGAGGTGAAGAACAGAAGAGTCAGAGGACCATGTTTGGCCAAATTAATTTCTAGCGATGATAGTCGGCCTATTCAACAGACTTTTACTAGCTACATCATGATGTTTGCCAAGTGCTGCGACTTCTCACCCAACATGGCTCCCTTTGCTGCAAGAAGATGTGGTCCTGAATGGTTTACCATGCCATTTCCAGCTCCATCAAAAGCCCAAGAAGTGGAGTCTATTGCAATCTGGGAGGCTTTCCTGACTCCCAGGGTTTTAACTCTCAAATTCAATCTTTCAAGAGTCTGGTCACCCTGATCGCTTATCAGCCCAATCTTGTCATTCGACAATTTGGCTGAGTTCAAGTCCTACCTAAACCCCTATATAAGAAGAAAAACTTCCTCCTCCTTTAAAATGCATCCCACACTGAAGCTACAACTATCAAACAAATTGCTCAATATGCTGGCCGAACACAACTTCTGCCTTTTGCTTTCGAAGCGAGCTTCCTTTGTACCCAGCAATTCGATGAATGGTAGAAAGCTTATTATGCTGAAGAATTTTTTGACGCGGCTGCTTTTACTCAACATATTAACAAGGCTTTCCTCTCTGTACAAGAAAAGGTCAAGAAATGTATTTTGACACACATCAAGGAAATCCAAGCATTCAAGAAATACTTTGAAACTGCTTATAGACCTGATGATATTGATCGAACCGTCTGCGACGCAACTGTTACTTTAAAAGAATTTTTTTAAAGAAAATGGAGAATCTAAAGATCCCTTCGTATGTTCCTCCCAAAAAATGATATGAAACGACTTTTAACATGTATCCTCCCAAATTCCCTCGACTACCCAATGCTAACTTTGGGTGACCTTTAGATCTCCATTCCCAGACTGGTTTGTCTATGGGGATTTTATAAAAATCCTTCGACAAGAATCACAAAAGCGTGTTCAGCGGGTGGTTGTGACTAAGCATACATTAGACAATTTCAAAGGTCATCTTCATATTAGAATCGAAGATATTCACATCGAGTCCAAAATATATGAAGGTGTGGAATGGGGAAGATTTTGACTAAACAATTTCCATTACTCATTCTCTTTTACTTATAATAACCATTCTTGTTTTACTTTATCCGTGAAAATTCCAGCGAAGAAACCAACGACCAAGAAACTAATCAAAAGTAAGACAACAACAACAACAAAGGTATTTTATCTGCCTTATTGATTTTGTCGCTTTTTATATGCTCCATCATATTTCTAACGTTTCTTTTTTCAGGGTTCTCAAAAACTCCCCCAAACTCCCCCAAAAAGGAAATCCAAAGAAGTTGAAGTCCTGGAAATTGAGTCAGACGATGAAGACTTGTCTCCAACTGCTGAGCAACCCCTCATAAAGAGAAGAAGACAACTCAAGATGGCTGAAGCTCTGGCCCAACCACAGACAAAAGGTATGAAGGTCTCGACCACAAAACCTACTACCTTTTCAATACTGGAACCAACTCCTGAGGACTTGTCGAAGAAAGCTGCAGATCAACCCGAAAGCGACAACTCCATCCCTGGGGCTAATGTTCCCAAAGTAAAAAATCTTACCTCTTAAACTTTGTTCTTCTTTATATATATATATATATATATATATATATATATATATATATATATATATATATATATATATATATATATATATATATATATATATATATATATATATATATATATATATATATATATATATATATATATTCATCAACTACTCCTTTCAGGATGATGCAGGTATGTCTACCCAAATAGCCACTAAATTGACCAATACTACAATCTTCAATAGCGAGGGAGAACCCACATATCATCCTACCTATGCCAGAGATTCTGAGAAAAGATCTATGAGTAAGATCAATCAGACGGTCGAGGAACAGCGCGAAACTTCGCTTTCTAAAACCACAACTCAAAATTCCCATACTAGTGGGTCTGAGCGCGAATGAAACCTGGAGAAGGAAGCCTAGGCTGAAATAGCCAAGGATGATATGGAGGTGGAGCACACTGAAATCCGTGTCGAAGATGAAGCTGAGGATGGCTTTCCAATAGTCAAAAACCCAGATGTCATCCTGCAAGATCAAGATAAAAATATGGAAGAGGTAGAAAATCACTCCTTATTCCAAAACTAATACATGCCTCTTATTGGAGAATTTGAGGATGAAGAAGACATTGTTGAGGAAGACAAAGGTGGAAACGAAGAATAAAATAAGGAAACTCGAGATGGAATTACTAATCAACCAAACCTTTATCCCACTCTGGCGAATATAAAAGAGTCGACTAGAATCACTACAACCTTTTCTACAAAAGAACTGGCTGCTTTAAAGAAGAACAACCCTCGTGAATACCTAAAAACCACGATTAGTTCTAAAGGGAGTTCATTTGAGAGGAGTCTTAGTTCTTCCTCAATGTCAGGCGGCCAAGATTTTTAAAGGTGACCTATTTCGTCTTCTGGAATTTGACTCCACTTTTCTGGTTGCTGCAAAAGGTCTTCTTAGAAAGGTTGATATTCTGACCGCTTCTCCTGAAGTTATGAATGTCGTCTTGGAATTGAGTTTCCTAATCGAGCAGACTAGTGTTAATTTTCAACAGCTAGCGCAAGTTTCAAAATAGATTGAGAGTAAGGCTGGTTCTGCAATAGCTGCATGGGACTTCGTCTCTGAGTCAACTAATTGGTTGGCGGATTTAGAGAAAGTTCAAGAACAAAATAAGGCTGAGATCGAACGTAATAATTAAGATATCACCTCTTGGGAGGAGCAGATAAAAGAGCTACAAATCAAAATCTCTAAGGCCAAGAAACGAAATACTGAGCTTTTAAAGTTCGACAATTCTAAGGTTACCGAAGAGCTCGATGTTGGGTTGAAATATGTTGATGAAGCCCAAAAATTAGAAATCGAGTTAAAGACACTGAGGTCGACTAAATCTGTCTGTGATAAGAGGTTAGAGCTTCTAAGGGCGAAATATCTCAAGATGAAGGCTAGTATTCCCTTTTAGCCCTGGTTCACTTTTATTTATCATAACTCTGGATTTATTATGTAATAATTTTGAGCCCTTCGTGGTTCTTTTAATGTAACGTATTTATCCATTCTGGAAAAATTTTATTTACCATGTTGGCTTCGACTATTTCATATGTGATTATTCTTTTACTATTTTTATCTCTTGGAGTGTATGCTTGTATTTCTTCAAATACTTTCCATTCACTCTCAAGATCCTTTTATCTTTGCTTAACTCTTCGATCTCATATGCACCATTAGAAAATACTTGAATTACTTGTAAAGGACCTTCCCACTTAGAAGACCATTTTCCCAGAGTCCTATTTTTTTGATCCATAGGAAGGATTACATTCCAAACCAAGTCTTCAAGAGAGAAAATTTTAACTTTAACTTTCTTGTTATAAGACTTTTCTACTCTCTTTTTCTGTCTTTTTAATAAGACCAAAGCATTGAGTCTCTCTTCGTCCAAATCAACTAATTCTTCCAACATCATATTCCAATATGTTACTGATGGAATTTCATGATGTTTTTGAATTCTTGTTGATTGTAAATAAACCCGCAGGTAAGACTGCATCATGAACAAATGTCAATCGAAATGGAGTCATATTAGTAGCCTCCTTAAGGGATGTTCGACATGCCCAAAGGACTTGGTCTAAAGTCTTATGTCAGTTCCTAGGCTTCTTCCCCACATGTTTCTTAATTAAACCAATGACCACCTTATTTGCTGCCTCAACTTAGCCATTAGCTTGGGCATAAAATTGTGTATATGTTAACAGTTTGAAACCCATTTCCTTAGAAAATTCTTGCATCTTTCGACTAGTGAACACCGATCCTTGATCTTTTGTAATAGTTTCTAGAATTCCAAATCAGTAAATGATATGCTTCTTGATGAATTTGATCACATCCTCTTGGTCAACGTTCACCAGTGGTACAACTTCAATCCATTTTGTAAAATAATCAATACTGACCAAGATGTACCTTTGGATTTTATATGATGCTGGTCAAATTTCTCCAACAAGATCTAACGCCCAGCCTTTGAATGGACATGGTTGACTATAGAATGAAATTCGCTTGCAGGAACTTGCTGTATGCCTGCATGCATTTGGCATTCTTGACACCCTTTGGTAAACTTAATACAGTCCTACTATGGACACTACTATGGACACTAGACAGGGCTAAATAAGCCTCTGATTCACTAAGACATTTAAGAAAAACTCCCTCGGGAGTCTTTTTAAATAATTCATTTTCCAAAAGAACGTAACTTAAAGCTCGATACCTGATCTTTTATTCAGTAGACGCCGTTGGGTTTACAAATATTCCACTATTGGTTTTCTCCAATATTCTTCTATCAAGCTGTCTATTTCTAGTATCTCAAAGTTTTCTTTATCAACATATCATAACTTTTTTGTTTCTAGGTCTGAGGGGGATAGTCTGGCCGACACAACCCTCCTTATGACTTTGATTGCTTCTTGTAACTTTTCTTTCGAAATTTTATATCCAGAGGCAATCTGAGCCAAATCATTAGCTACTTGATTCTCTATTCGAGGAATGTATCGAATGTTAAGCAACTCAAATCTTTTTAAGAGTCGATTAGCTATTACGAAGTACATGATGAGATTTTGCTTCACACATTTGTACTCCTTTATGATCTGTTTTATGACCAACTCTGAATCACCCATTATTTCTACTCTAGTTTCCCCCAATCCCAACAATAATTTAAGTCCGGCTATAAGAGCCTCATATTTAGCTTCATTATTCGAATAGAGACCTTCGACTTTGTACTTGAATTTTGTTAGAATTTTGTTGGGAGAAATAATCAAGACTCCTACGCATGTCTCACCTTTATGACTCGAACCGTCGAAGTACAAATTTCAAGGTTCTAGTTCAAGGTAATTTGAAGATTCCTCATTTATAGAATGGTCAACTATAAAGTCTGCCACTACTTGTCCCTTAACAACTTTTAAAGGCATATAATTTAAAGAATATTCAGTTAAAGCTAGTGCCCACTTGCCAATTTGACTATGCAAAATTGGTTTCGACAACATATGCTTTATAACATCAAAATGTAAGGAAACAAAAACGTCAACATGCTTTATATAATGCTTAAGTTTTACACATGATAAATACAAACACATGCATAGTTTTTTGACTGTGTTATACCTAGTTTCTGCATTGTTCAAGACCCTACTAAGATAATAAATGGTTCTTTCGACACCATCTACATCTTCTTGAGCTAACATGCTCCCTAAAGTCTTATCTGACGCAGATATGTACAACCTCATACTCCTATTTCTACAAGGAGGAATTAGAATTGGAGGGTGAATTAAGTACTCCTTGATTTTGTCGAAAGTCTCTTGTTGAGCTTGCCCCCATTCAAATCCTTCTTTCTTGAGTCGGAGCAGAGGTGAGAAGGCTTGAGTTTTGTCGCTAAAGTTCGAGATAAACCTTCTTAAGAAGTTAATCTTGCTCAGCAATAACTACAACTCCTTCTTTTTTGATGGCGTTTTCGCCTCCATTATGGTCTTGGTCTTGTTCTGGTTTATTTCAATTCTCTTTTGTGGACCACAAAGCCTAAGAAATCCCCCGCCTTCACACAAAAAGCACATTTGAGAGGATTCATTTTCAAACCATGTCTCCTTATCCTTTCAAAGGATTGTCGAAGATGTTATATATGACTTTTCCCAGAATTTGGCTTTATAATAATATCATCAATATAAATCTGCATGAAAGTCTCAATGAAATCATGAAAAATCGAATTCATTGCCCTTTGGTATGTTGCCCCAGCATTTTTCAAGCCGAAAGGAATTATCACCCATTCATAAATGCCTAATTCTCTATAACATCGAAACACTGTTTTTGGAACATCCTCTTCAGCAATGAATATTTGATTATATCCTGAATATCTATCGAGCATACTAAGGTATATGTGTCCCACGGTAGAATCGATCATCATTTCTGCCACAGGTATCGAATACTCATCCTTTGGGGTTGCATAGTCTAAATCTCTAAAATCTATGCAAACCCTCAAAGTACCATTTTTCTTAATAACTGGCACGATATTTTAAAGCAATTCAACATACCTGGCTATACGGATGAATTTTCATTGTAGAAGTCTTTTGACCTCCTCTTTGATTTTCGAGAGAATATCAAGTGCAAACCTCCTTGGATTCTTCTTGATGGGCTTCTTCCCATGCTTGATTGGCAATTTTAATTCAACCAGCTCTCTGTCCAAACTAGGCATCTCGTCATAATCTCACACAAAGCAGTCTTTGAACTCCTTTAGCAATTGGATCACTTCAATTTTGAGTTGAGGATTGATATTGGCACTGATATACATTGGCCTCTTCATGGCCCCGTCTCCCAAGTCAATCTCTTTAAGAGGATCTTGCACTAGCATTTTGATGTTGGTTGCCAGCAGATCTTTCTCGAACCCCAAAGGCTCGTTATCGTAAATGGTGTCGAGCCTCTGGCCTAACACGTCATCTCAAACCTTATCAGGTGGTTCAGGGTCGAAGTCCTTGTAAGAACACAGATTGTTTCTTAGTAATATCTCTATGTTTTGATGATAACTCTTATGAAATTTTGTATTAAAGAATTATATACTCTAAAATTTGTTCATGAATATTTGCTGCAGATGATTAAAGTATATATATATATATATATATATATATATATATATATATATATATATATATATATATATATATATATATATATATATATATATATATATATATATATATATATATAAGAGCAAATTAATCTGAACATGGAACTATGGAAGGCTCTGAAGAGTGAGAATCATCTTATAGAAGAATCTGAGCGCTGTCTGCAGAAGAATCTGAAGCAGAAGCTACAGAAGAATCTGAAGCAGAAGCTGCAGAAGAATCTGAAGCAGAAGCTGCAGAAGAATCTGAAGCAGAAGACTCTAATAGATCTGAAGACTCTGAAGCATTGAAGAACTTTGTATGAGAGTTAAGAAGCACAGTTTTTCAGAAGACTCTGAGAGTACTGCACGCTGCATGTACTGAGGATCTGATTCATAAAACTCTGCTCTGATAGAACTACACGCTAAAGCACACTTGCTGCATTACTCTGATTCAGCAAAATCTGATGGGCACCCAAGACTCTGATCATGCAGACTCTGATGTTTACTTTGCTAAAATGAAATACTTGTTGAAGAAGAATTCAAAGTGATATCTTTTGATTTGGCTCAACAACTCTTTCCTCTTTCATGCTTGACACTAGAACACAAACCAAAAGCATTTCTCTGTGCATTCTACTTCCAGGAAAGGTCATGTAATGTAAAGACAAAAAGGTTCAGGCCTTTTCAGTACACAGCCTCCAACGTCAAGACTGTGTGGACTACTGTGCATATAAAAGCAAGTATTCCTCATCTTCTTCAAGAGATTGAACAACTAACGAATCTTTGATAGAAACTCTTACAAGCTCTCATAAAATATTCTTATTGCTGAGTTTCTTTTGTCCTTAACATTAAGTGAAAAATCACTATTGTGATAAAGCTTGTTAGAAGCATTCAAACACTTGTATTAATCTTACATTTCATTGTAATAGTTACTTGAGAAGATCCAGTTGGGATCAGTAGTTCTTGAGAAGACTTTGAACAGTTGTTCTTAGTGCTTACTATTGTAATCAGTTGATTAAATAGTGGATTAAGTCCTTGTTTGAGAAAGGCTAATCACTCTAGATAGGGTGGACTGGAGTAGTTGAGTTCAACGAACCAGGATAAAAATACTTGAGTTTTTAATTCTAAGTTTTATCTTCATACTTATTCAACCCCCCTTCTAAGTATTTTCTCACCTTCAGTCCTTACCAGGACTTTCTTGATATGACTCCTTCTTGGCTTCGACAACCATGAATTTTACTTCGGCCTCCAAAGCCGCTTTTAATTTATTTTCGGCTACATAAGCCGAAATCCATTCGAGCACTGGAAACTCAATCATCATCGCCAAACTCACTCCCCTAACCTATTGGATCGATTCCATATGTCCCTATGTATGCAAGGTCGTCTTCGCCAATAACCTCTTGATCCCACTGAAAACCATTAGTGGGGTGTAAATACAAAGAGCAATACACATTGTCATCTGGAGTAAACACGAAACTGGCCGGATTGCAAGGAGCAATATTAGCCAAATGTTTGTCGAAACTTCCCTTATCGACATGATTAACTAAAGCCATAAAATAGCTCTGACCGGCTTCAATATTTTCCATAATATCATCCGTTTGCTAGATGGTAATTCTCTGATGCATTGATGATGGTACGACCCCTATGTCGTGAATCCATTCACACTCTAACAATAAATTATAGTTATCTTTAGTCTTCACAACCACAAACATGGTTGGTCTAGTAACGGTCCCTACCGTCAAATCGACTTGAATCACCCCTAATGTAGTGACTATTTTTCCTTTATAGTTGGGTAGCACCATATTGTGAGGCTTTGTGTCGGTGTCTAACTTCCCTATCTTCCTTAGCATTAAATGTGGCATCAGGTTTACTGCTGCGCCACAATCCACCAAGATTTTGTTGACTGGTACATCTTCGATTTTTCCCATAATAAAGAGAGGATTTAAGTGAATTTTCATAGCCTCATCTAGTCTCTCGAAGAATGCATTTTTCTCTTTCATGCAACTGTTGTTTATAACATAATAACAAATTGGCTTGTGAGTGGCCATCTCTATGCCAATATTATCTTCCAGCTCTTCGAACTCAGTAACTTGGTCGAACTCCCTTGGCAGCACAAATACCATATTAACCATGATGTCTAAAGATGCTTATAAATTCATATCAAAGTCATCAGTGAGCATCTCGTCTTCAGCGACCAAGTGATCCTGCTCTTTTTTAGCCTTATCCTCTTGAGTAGGAAATACCTTTTCCTCTACAGGATTCTTTTCAATGGGTTTCAATTCCATTTTCTCACCCTTTTCAGCAGGTACATTGGTGCTTGATTCATCTTTCTGATTCTTTCTAGCCTCTCTTTCTGCCTTCCTTCTCCTTTTTTCCCTTCTACATTGAGATCTGGTAATTTGATTCTTGCCTTTGTAGTTCTCAGAGATATAGGCTAACTTCTTGGAAGTCTGGAATTCCCTACGGTACCCAATTGATGAACCCCTATTGACCTCGAAGTTCTGCCATCTTTGTTGGCCTCGCTCTTTATTTTCGACTGGTTATGCCCATTTTCCTTTGGAAGCCTCTACAGTTGGTTTGAAAGTGGTAAATTTGGCACCTAGGAATCTTTCCTTTGCTTGATTTTGCCCCCTGTATGGCTCTTTTCTTGTCGAAAACTTGGTGGCTACCGGAGTCTTTCCAGTTTCTTATGGCCTTCGCCAATCGAACTCCCTCCATGTTTTGGGCCGCTTTTTTGTCGAACACAGCGCTACACCTTGGGTAGAGTATGACCTCTGACTTTTTCTTCTGAAACCTATACAGGAAATTGATCAAACTCTCCTCTTCCTTTGGGAAAGCTATTTTGTTATATTCCTCTTGACGTCGCTCTTCATCAGTTTCCATTGAAGTTTCTTGTGAAAGTTCAACCATGTTAATATCCATAGCGACATCCTTAGTAATGTCCAAATATTGAAATTCTATTGTAAGCCCATCAGCAGCCTTATCCATCCGTACAAAACCATCAACGGTCTCTTTCATTACCATTACCAGATTGGAATCCTCAGTAATTCCCGTGGTATCGAAACCATCAGTAGTTTCATTATTACCGCCCTTGATGGTTCCTTTGGTGAGGCCATCAGTAACCTCACATATGTAATTTTTCATAGCCTTCTCGTCAAGATCCTCAGTAATCTTAACCATGACATCATCATTGAAGAAGTCACTGGTGACTTCGACCATGTTAACATTGTAAGTGAAGTCATCAGTAACTTCAATCATATTGGCAACAACTGGTACAGTGAAATGAGCATCAGCCACTTGTAAAGGGTCAACATCAATTTTCATCTGAGTCTTCACTTTCTCACTAAACCTTAATCTCCCATCCTTGATGGCATTTTGAACAAGATCCTTGAAAATAAAACATTGAGATTTTTTATGACCCAAAAAGTTATGATACTTACAAAAACCTCTTTTCTTCCTTTGCTCTAAGGGAGGCATTTTAGCATCGAGAGGCACTATCATTTGACCATCCTTGACTAACAAGTCAAAGATTTTGTCACACTTGGTGACATCGAAGGTGTAAGTTTTCTTAGGGAACATATCGTTCTTGTCTGGTTCGAGTGGGTTCTTCCCGTTTGAAGGAGCTAAGACCTTACAAGAATAAGAGGGGCCTTGCTTTAACTCAGGGAGATCGATCTCACTTTTGTCAAAGTTTGAAGGTTCATTATAGTATCCCTCATCATCTTCATTAAATTCGATGTAGGCCACCCTCTTGTTTTTATTTGCTCTAGCTTTTTCCTCCTTTAAGCGTTCTAATTGTCGAACCCTATCAGCCAGTTGGGCCATATCTTTCAAGTACTGGGTATCTAGTTTCTTCCTAATAGAATAGTCTAGACCTCCAGCGACCATTTTTACCAATTCAAGCTCTGGAACTTGTGTAAAACACCTGGCTTTAAGTAAACAAAGTCTATTCAAATAATCGTCTATTAGCTCAGTAAAATTTCGTTTGATGTTGGCCAATTCCTTCAGGCTAATATTGGTTTGTCCCATATAAAAATTTTCATGGAACAATCTTTCTAACTGAGTCTAGTTATGGATCGAATTTGGTGGCAAGGTTGTAAACCACATAAAATCATTTTTGGTGAGAGAGCTTGGGAAATATTTTATCCTAAGATTTTCATTATTCGAAATCTCTCCAACCTCTTTCAAATATCTAGCCATAAGTTCTATAGTGGATTCAGTGGTATCCCTAGAAAACTTATTGAACTTAGGAACTTTCCATCTAGGAGGTAGGTCTGATTGTAAAATATACTCTGACAATGGCTAAGTATAGTCTGGTCTCTAAAAACTAAAGTTTACCCCATTACGCGCCATTATCCTTTCGACCATGGCTACTAGATTGTTATATGTGGCCATATCATCACGTCGAATCTGATGTACAATGTTATCAGCATTCTGGTCCCTATTCACCATAACTACCCTAGGTCTCTCCTAAGTGGAAAATTAAGGTTGGGCTCTAGGAGGTTCAATTATAGGTTGTTCGACCACTACTCTTGTATTGGCTAGATTTGCATGGGGCGGGTCTCTTTGGTTTTGCTAAACCTGATTAATAATAGGATCTTCTTCGAGGAATATTCCCTGATTTGCCAATACGTATTCTTTCAGCGGATGTCGAGGAGGCTGTGGCACTCCAAAAAAATTCATAAGACGTGTCATTTGTGTTGTCATTTGTTGGTTGGATTGAATGGTGCTTTGTATTAGGGGATTAAAAATCGTCCCCATTGTTTGGGTCAACATTTGAGCCATTTCATGGTTACTCTCATCCATTTGTTGCCTAATGACTACTGCAGAATTATTAGTCAAGTTTGGCATTTGGGTGGAATAACCAATTCCTAAAGGTTGGATATTTCGACCCATGTTTATCCCAGATCCTTATCCTTGTAATAGCGAAATAAAATTCATTACAGGTTGTGAGAATGTTGAAACGCTGTTATGCAAATTCTCCATTATGGATGTTGGCATTCCATAAGGTTGATCTCGATTTCCTAAGGGCATAGAGAAACCTGGGGGCATGAAGGGCTTATCCGAAGCATTCCCCAATGATGAAGGGGTTACTGGAGGGCCCCTTGGCCCAGTATAATTTAGAATGGGCTCACTATGGGTAATCGAATGCGTGGGCATCAAACTTGCCATGGATGACATTGGTTATGACATAGTCGATGGGACCGTTATTCCCCTAATCAAAGATACTTAGAGAGGTTCTTGATTGTTACTCGATGAACTTTGAGGAATCGAAACATTTGGCTGATTTGAATTCGTCATTCTCCTAATATATCTTCTCCTTGGTCTATCCTCATTACTGGTGGCTACTTTTCCACTTCTTAATAACATACAATGAAGTTTTCAAAGAGAAAAAACAACAAAATGAAATCGTAGAAAGATAACTTGAGCAATTAAATGCATCAAAAAATAACTTGAGCAATAAAAGATAAACTTATGGTAAAAAGATGAAACTTGAATTAAAGTGTAAAACGTATGGTGTTTGTCAAACATACATTTTCTCGACACACTGTTTTCTCTGTACACGGATACTTTGAGTAATTCTAGAAATTTTGTACAACTTTGAACACACCCTGATTCTAACGATAGGACCTTCTATTTATAATGATAAAAAATAACCGACCCTAACGGTCTTCCTTTAAACATAAGACAAATGGTGCTCGGCATGTCTCCTTTCCTTGAAAAAGCTCCACGTGTCTCATTCAAAATTCTGGATAAGAACAAAAGTTCCCTCCTTTATTTGAATTCAAATCTCATGTCGAAACAACATTAAAAATTTTATGTCGAACCAACTTCTAAGACTTTAGAATATTTTTTCTTCAAATCTTATTCAGCACATCCTCCTTACAAAAAAAGGTAGTTTCGACCAAAATAAGCAAGTTTCACAACTTTGTCGAAACCTCTCACAACTTCATGTAACTCTCTTTATTGTTCCTATCAATTAAAACTAGGAGTCAAACTTGGGAGCTAACACTTACCATGTCCCATGATTAATATCATGTTGATGTTATACCTTGATTGATGTTTTGTCTTGATAAATATGTGAGTTTATTCTTGAGGCATGTATGCTTGCATGATTCATATGTTGCTGGTTTGATATCCTTTGGCCATGTCTTAGGTTTGAACATCTCGATGGATTATGATAATGTTACTTGATGCTTGGCTTCATTGTTTTTTTATATGCTTCTTTTGATGCTAGGCATCTTAATTTGTTTTAGTTAATTTTAGGGTTTGACTAAAAATGAATGTCTATGTGATTCAAAACTCTAATGACTTGAGTTCTTGCATTGATGTAAACCTTTGTCATGTATTGATGCCTTGCCTTGAAACTTGAAGAGTGGATTTAGGATTTTGATTCTTAATACATGAACTTTCCATGATACACTTGAGATATTTACTTGTGAGGTTGTGTTGATTGTTGAACCATTTCTAAATGCATTGATGTTTGCCTTACCATGTCTCATGTATGGTTTGATAGTTTATATGCTCATGTGATCCATGTTTGGATGCTTCCTTTTAAGTGTTCTCTCACCATGACATCTCTTGCTCCTATGATTTGATTCTAATCCACAGCATGGCATGTATTTTCTTTTGCTTAAATTCTTACTTGTGATTAAGACTTGCCTTGTATTTGAGCATCTTTTCCATTTAAGCCCTTGATTAGTAGTTGATTTATGATTTGCTTATGAACCTTTTTTTTGAAACTTGAGACTTGTCTTGTGACCCTTGATTTCTATCTTTATGTTACTTGTGTTTAAATCCAAGGGAAAGGGATCATAGTTGACTTATTGTCATATGCATGTTCATTGTGTTTCTTATTGCATCCTTTACTCATTTGCTTCATGTTTAACCTTATGTTTCCATTTTCTAACTTGAACCTTTTTTAATAAAAAATACCTTGACTTAGGTCATTGCATTTTCAACTTTATTTTCTTTTATAAATGCTTCAAGACATCTTAAGCATATCAAACTCTTTTCATAAGACTAAAAAAATACAAAACTCACTCAAGACTTTTTGCCATTTGACTTTTCCTTTTAAAACTTTTTTCTCAAGAGATTAGACATGAGTCATCTCTATAGTTGAGATATAAACCTCTTATCCCTATATTAATGATGTTGATTCTTTTCCATATGAAGGATTTAGAGGCATACTTGTAAATTCTATATCCAAGTTGAAGCCCTTCCTTCATGATGATGCAAAGATCCATCTTCTCATACTTATGGGTTGATTAGTTGAGTATTTTCCTAAAGATAATGAAATATCTCTTTATTAAAATTAACCAAAACAAACCTTTTTTATTTGTACCCCAAGCTACAGGGTTTTGATCCTTTATTGGTACGTAGGCACAAGATTTCATGTCTTTCCAAATCAAAACTATAAAAAACACTTATTTTCTCATCTGCCTAATATTTTTTTAGCAAACACTTTTAACCAAACACAAATATTTCAAGAGGTTCCTGTAGAGTACTACAAATTCTTAGGATGCTAGTACCTTTCCTTAGCACAACCAACCTCGTACCTTTGATCTATTTATTGCTTTGCTTTTAACCTTCCTTTTTGCTTTGCATGTTTGTGGGTTTGTTCGATCTTTTCCACTTCCCTTGGAAAGATAAATTTTCGATGGTGACATCTTATTTTGCGAGTCAAATTATCCAATAGCTTGGTCTTTGATTCTTCACCGTGATAGGGACTTTGTCATCTATCCAATTAAACAAGATCCGCATGTATCATATGATTCGTTATCAAAAGAGTCCAATAGTCCATCTTTATGGATTTTGGAAATGCGCTTCTTATTTATATGGTCTAAGTGACAATGCTAAAGGTAACTTGGATTTAACTCGTTAGGTTTCATCCTTTTAGTATTAATGTTATAAATTGTTATTTCAAGATCAAGGTCATACAATACATTGTTCATTTGTGCAGTAGCATAAAATACATTATTCAAAAAAATAGAGCAACAATTATTCTTTATTATGAATGAAAAATGAAACTTGTCCAAACAATAAACGAAAATAATCTTCCTGCTAATTGCAAGCACACAACAATAATTCTCTAAATGAATTATTAAACCACTAGGTAAAGTCAATACATAAGTTCCTACGGTTAAAACATCAACCTTTGCTACATTACCAACTCGTAGATCAACTTCACATTTTCCAATTCTCTTCTCCTTTTTACCCCCTGCACATTAGTACAAATGTAAGAACCTTGTCCAATATCCAATACCCATGATGCAGAAGTTGATAAATTTACTTCTATAACAAAAATACCTGAAGTTGAAGTCTCTACTCCATTCTTCTTGTCTTCTAGATGCTTTGGGCAGTTTCTCTTCTAGTGTTCGATCTTCCCGCAATAGAAGAAAGTGTCCGCCTTTGTTATACCTCCATTAGGCTTCAAAGCATGAGAAGTAGGTTTGGTTATGACAACTTCCTTGCATTTCCATTTACCACCCTGCTTGGTGGGCCTTTTTTCTACTTCTTTCCATTATTGACCATCATAATGGACTTCCCTTTTGACTTCAGATTCTTCTCAGCAGTTCTTAACATGCATAGTAGCTCTGAAATACTTTTGTTCATATCATTCATATTAAAATTAAGGACAAATTGACTGAAGATTTTTGGCAACATTTGCAGGATCAAATCAGTCGCAAGCTCCATTTTTAGGGAAAACAAAACCTTTCCAGGTTCTCCACATACCTAATCATCTTGAGTACATGAGGACCTACTGGGGCTCCCTTTGCTAGCTTGCCTTGAAAAAGGCTTTTGAAACTTCAAATCTCTCATGCCTCGCCTGCTCTTGATAGATCATCTTCAAGTGTTCGATCATATTGAATGTTTCCATGTTTTTAAGGTGCTTTTGTAATTTAGAATTCATGGTAGCCAATATGCAACAAGCAGTTTCATTGGCATCACCGACGTATTTTTTATACGCATCTCTTTTAGTCTTAGGAGCAAAATAGGAGGTTCCTCATCGTGAAGAGGTGTCTCTAAGGCATATAACTTTTTTATCATGTGTGAGGATAATCCTCAGGTTTCGGTACCAATCCAAAAAAATTGTCCTAGACAATTTTTCCTTATCAAGAATTGATCACAAAATATTGTTATAGGTGTTTGTTGTCATTATAATCTACATGAAAATTATTAAAATATAAGTATCATTAAAACTAACATATTCAATTAGGTCTTTAATTAAACATGATCCCACTATTTTACTCAAACCAAATGATCATCACCATTTGATTTAGAAAATCCTGTTGGAAGATTTTACAGTGGATCAAGATCCAAATTTCACTTTGTTTTGAGTCGGCATTAAGCTGGTTGCACAAAACTAGGTTATTTAGGTAGGAACTCCTTCAAATTTCATCTAATACAATTCTCGAATACTATCAGTTGGGTGAATAACTCCTTATTTTAATCCATCACATGTGTTGCTCCCAACTCTTGCTTCTAAACGTATATAATCTTATTATAATTTGTTTAGTTAAGTTCGATCCAATATTTTAGCAATTGGATATTACATTTATCTCATTGCATCTTACTAATATAGAACATGCACCTCTCGTTAGGAAAAAACATACATTATTGGATACTAGTCTTGATGAGTGCTATAATTTTGAAAACTTAAACTTAATATTTGATTTGAGGGATATTAGTTTGATCTCACCGGCTTATTTATCATATAAATCGTCTCTCACATGCATCAACATACATTCATATGTATCAACATACATATAATATTAAAATAATACGATTATGGTGCATAGCGCAATTATTCCCTCGAGCCAATGAGAGAACCTAAGTTAAACCTAATAACTATCTACGCTTCACCAAGCTAGATCTCCATGGTTTTTCCTCCTTTGGTATTGTCTTATTCTTTTATTCATTACACTACATTACATCAAAGAATACTCATTTTATATATGTTGGAGTGAGATGAGAAAATAAGTTACATAAAAAAAATAAAGAGAAAAGCACAACACGCATGTCGTATTTTAAAAAAATTCTAAAAACAAATTTAAAGGAAGACTAAAATCATAACTGCTCACCACAAGCCAACAATAATAAACACATTTTACTATTATTATTATTATTATTAATTTAAATTCTGTTAATTAAATAAATTAAATTAAATTTGACAAACTAATCACATTATTCAGAGTTATTTAGGGTTTCATTGTCAGATTATAAATGTTTACCAAATTATTTAAAATACATAATAGTGACTATTTATTAATATATTAATTAAATATTAAAATAATATAGCTAATACCATATTGCTTCAACATGTTTCATTAGGACGTTGTAGCTAATATATTGCATTTGTGTATTGTTATCATTACACACAGAATAACCATCTTATTTGATATATGTTACGACAAGATAGGTACAAACGACAATAAGTAGTGTTCTTCTTTTAAAATAATAATAACTATTATTATTTTATAATAATAATAATAATAATAATAATAATAATAATAATAATAATAACAATTATTCTTAATATTATAAAGCTTTGCGAACACTAAAAGCACAACTCTTGTGATGTTACAAATCCTAATTCTATAACTCTTGACAATACTACTCTTGCACTGCCATAAACTCTAAAGCAAAACATTCATACCATAAAAATATAATGATCGATTATTCAATTTGAAACATCGAAATATCATTCTTTTACCATACAAACATCGAATTACGAAGTAGAATGAACATTGACCATTCATACGAAATACAATGATCACACTAATTGAATCGACGGAATAAAAGGCGTATCAAATATATCGCCGCTGCATCTGAATTATTCATATCTTATATGAAATTGATCGATAAATATTGTGTGACTTATGAATGATCGATGTATCACCGCTTCATCATACATAAGTCGGATTCTGAAGTATAGTCAACATCGATTCATCTAAATCGCACACAACATGATGGCAAAATTTAATTTATTATTATTATTTAATTTATTATATGGTTTACTCAAATTAACACACAAATTACGGAAATTAAACAATTATAAGATCATGGTTTCGTAAGTGACTCTGATACTACGGAAGGAAAAAAAACAATTCAAAACGCAGCGGGAAATGATTTTTTTCCCTTTAGTTGATCATTACAAATGATGCATGATCAGTGATAGAACAATTACCTCTTTTGGTGATTAAAAACTTTGATGCAAATTCAGATGAATAATCACAAATGGTAAATGATGATCAATATCTCTACTCAACCCACACGATCAGAGTGCTTTTAATCTCAGTGCTAGCGGCTACGAATGAGGACTTATATATATATATATATATATATATATATATATATATATATATATATATATATATATATATATATATATATATATATATATATATATATATATATATATATATATATATATATATATATATATATATATATATATATATATATATATATATATATATATATATATATATATATATATATATATATATATATATATATATATATATATATATATATATATATATATATATATATATATATATATATATATATATATATATATATATATATATATATATATAGAGAGAGAGAGAGAGAGAGAGAGAGAGAGAGAGAGAGAGAGAGATAACGATGAAGTTTCACAAACCTAATTTCATCAACAGTTAAAGCTTCTACACAAGGGCGCTATTTATGAAATCACTTGTATGGACAAAAAGCTGAAACAACCAACTTAAGTGCACCATATAATAATAATATTATTATAATAAACACGCCTTATTATTATTATTATTATTTTATTATTATTATATTTAATAACTATAATAATAATAGTAATAATAATAACTATTATTATTATGTTATATAGTGTTCTATGTTTCGCTTAAGTATAATGTATCTTACGGTGTTTCATAATTCTCTCAGTTAGGTTGTATCTTACAGTGTTCCTTATTTATTTTATCTCTCATCAAGTGTCCTTATGTGTGTGATCCTGTAGGTTCTCGTGACGTTGACAATCATATTAAATTAGACATTTATTATAATAAATAATGAGCAATATCTAGCAACACATTACTACTATCCAAGTCACAAAAATGTCATGTGATCTGACAAAACTTTTTTGTGATAATGTTATTGTGTACAATAACCATTTTCTCCTCATGTCTATATTGAACACAAGGCATAGACTATGTCACTCTTGTCTAATTCAATATTAGGCCCTGGGAAATTTATCATGTTACGTAAGATTGGAAAATTCCATCTAGGTCACTCATGTCCCTCAATATAATTTGTGAAGTACCCATCAACTGTCTTTATGGTCATCCAATTACAGACAATGTTTGATCAACAATAAAGTACTCAAATCCACATCTAGGGTCCATATTGGTTTTAGGTCGAAGGGTGGTATACACCCTTATCACCATGACAATAGCTTATGACACTTTCACATAACATTTTATGTAGTATTCTCAAAGTGGGTCAATCCGGTATAAATATTACTACTTGTAATACCCCAATTTTTGCCCTAAGATTAGTCGAATCATCTCGCATTCTGTTGCATTTTTGCATTTAACCAGTCACTAACAAGTTTGTGTAGTTGGTTGGTTTTTGCAGAAAAATATCATGTGACGCGCTCTTTGGAATAACTAGGAATTAATAGGAAAAAAGGGGTTTTCATTTCAATTTTTATTTCCTATTTTAAATTAATTTCATCAATCATGTGTCATTTTTTCATTCATCATATTTCATTTTTTAAATTAATTTCATTGCATTTTTAAAATTAATTCATATATCATTTTTTAAATTAATCCCATTTTAAAATCAATCATTGTTTCATTGTTTAAAGAAAAATCAATTTCATTTTTAATTTTAGTCTCATTTCATTTTTAAATAATTTCATTTCATTTCCATTTTTCATTTTAAATTAATTTCATTTTTCTTTAATATTATTTTCATTATATACATTTTTATGCTAAGTTTTAATTTTTATTATTATTTGCATATCAAAAAAATAAAAAAATAATAATAATGTTTTAAGAAAAATAAAGGATTTTTATTAGAATTAATAAGAATTCTTTACAAAAATAATAATAAATAAATAGAGCTATTAATTTCAATTTTATTTTAATTATTTAAAATTTTGTAATTATAACTAATATTAATTTAAGTTGGGCTTTAAAATGGGCATTAAGTTAGAGTTAACCCTAATTTGTTACCTATATAAACATAAGTGAGGGGAGAAAACTTCATTAACATCGAAAAATCAAGAACAGGTCATCAGAAGAAGAAGAAGAGAGTTTTGAGAAAAGCTCAGAAGATCCACCAACAAGGATCATCCAACGGCGGTCGTGGAACCTTTGGAGCCTCACTACCACCGGCGGACAACAACTAAGCAAAAAGTCTCAGAAGAAGCTTCATCACCTCGCCGTTGAAACACCGTCATCAAAAATCCAAAACGTAAGATTATGATATTAATGGGCTTGATTTTGTTTTATTTGGTCTCAGGTATGAACAACGAAAGCGAAGCAGGAGGAGAAGAAGAAAAAGCTTCAAAGAAGGCAACAATGGAGGCCAGCGGCACCGCGTGTGAAAGGAAAAGAATTGGTCAAGCCTTTTCCTTTTTTTTTCCAATGCAATTTAGTTTAATTAGATTAAATTAAAACCTTTCTTAAACTAAAAACTTCCTTTTCTCGAGGACGAAAGCGAAAGCCTTTGTGTTTCAAAAATTAAAACCCTTTTTTTATTAAAACCTTTTTCAAAATTAAAACCTTTTTTAAACTAAAACTTTCTTTTTTGAGGAAAAAGCCAAAGCCTTTGTGTTTCAAAAATCAAAACCCTTTGTTAAAATTAAAATCTTTTTTTAAAAAACCTTTTCTTAAAGGTAATTAGGAACCTTTTTTTTAAAGTTGATTAGAATATTTCTTTAAAAATATTAACCAAATGAACTTTTCCTCCCAAAATTAAAAATCTTTTTTAAAATAAATTAAAGTTTTTAATAAATTGCTAACCTTTTAAAACATAAAAATTAAAATGAATTTTCCTATAATTCTAAATTTTTCTTTCTTAAAACTAAATTTCTCACCTAAAAAAATTTCTAAAATTCCTAACCTTTCCCGTTTAATTTTCATCTAACTTTCATTGTTTCTCCTTTTTTGTCCTTGGTTACTAATTTCGCATTTTATCGTATTTTCATTTTTTTTCGGTTGTAATTATGCGAGGCATCGTCACAATTTATTATTCTTGCGTATTGTTTTTCATGGATGTAATTTATGCGAGGCCATGATCGCAGTTATTTTATTTTTTCGCATTTTTTTGGGACTTGTAATTTACGCGAGTGATCATCGCGATGCTTCTTTTACCGCTTTCTTTACTTTCTGCATTTTAATTCTGCCATACGATATTTTGCCATGTTTGCATGTTTTACCGTTATTTTCCCCTCCGAAGGAATTAGGTCTAGCCGTTTGACCGCCGAGTCAATAACCCTAATCTTTGACCATTTCAAACCCTAATCGCCTAGGCGTCCCGCCGTGGACAAAAACGCCCTTTACCCTAACTTTAGGTCAAAGAGTCGCCGTACTCTGTTTTAGGGTTTCCCGCTGTAGAATCCCTAATTTTAACCCTAATTTTAATTCAACTTTTCAACGTAGAAATAGAAGTTTCAAAACTCCACGTAAGTGTTTCCTTAAGAAATGCTTACTCCCCATTGAAACCTTGACCATAGTCAAGAAGTTTCTAACCTCCCTTTCAAGGGGAACTATGATTACTCTGATTCCATTTCCTATCCAGGATACGTAGGTACAAGATGCGACGTCTTGCCGAGTAAACTTAGGACTAACTCTTAGGTCTTTAGGTCACTCTATCCCTTAGCTCAATATATATTTCGAACAGATAATAAAATAAAAAATATACTTTCAACAAAATGTTCGTGTAGAGTACTACAGAAGTTTATGGTGCTAGTACCTTCCCTAAGCTTAACCAACCCCTTACCTAGATCTCTCCCTGCATTGTGTTTATGATGCAAAAATAGGTTTTCCCTCTTTTGACCTTTTCCTTCGGATAAATCAAAGAGCGGTTGTGAATCAAGAATTATGATTCAAACTAATTAATAGTTTGATATCCTATTTCCACCACAACAAGAAATGGTGACTTCACTGGGGATCAGATGATTTTTAAGGGTTATCCCTACCTTGTTTATTGCATACTATTTACTTTATTATTTGTTTGCTTGTATATAATATATTCATATTGTACCTTGTTTGGGGGGTATCTATTTTATTGTGAGATAAGTCCTACACCCGGACTTGAGTGAACTTATTATAGGAGGTGATAGATTCGACGAGGCTTATAGGGAGTTGAATCCCGACCAAGTCGACTTGAGAATCACCGCTCAGTTGAGGCCCTTTTGAAAGGTAGTTCTGTTGAACGAGTAATCGTGAAAACACTTACTATCTTCGATAGGAGCCTATGATACTGGGGACCATAGTTACCTTAACACCACTTTGGCCTTATCTAAGACGTAGTGCGGGAACTATGAGGGAGTAATTCCAAAATGGTTGCTACGCGATACTACACTCAAAAGAGGTTTTCTTGAGGATATTATTAACCACCGAGTCAATTGGGAAATTGATAATATCCGAAAGATGGACTAATGACTTTGGGAACTTTTTTAGAACCTTGTTCGGCAGGTACAACTAACCTTAGTACATACCTTATGGGGATGGGTAGACCCTAACTCCTTGCATATACCTTTAACCTAGGACTTTGTATATATGCATTGCATCCATAAGACATCACATTGCATCACATTTCATGGAATTCAAATTTTATTTATGAATATCGCAGGATTATGGATTACAATCGAAGGAAAACTTTGAAATATACTTTTAAAAGTCTTAAGCTAGATGACCTAAGGAAGCTGGGATTTTTAATCAAAGATCAAGAAGGATTCTGTAACCAGTATGGAAGATTGTTATCTCTGTCGGAATTTAAAGTGAACGAATGACGTCTTTCGATCTTGCTACAGTTCTACGATCCCGATTTATTACCTACTTTGGAAGAATATTTTCAGCTTGTAGGGCTCTCTAGGGTGGATAAGACTCATTTCCCTTTCTTGGAGAAGGACCCTAAAGAACAGGATATTGCTAAAGCCACATGTTTGAAGATATCTGACATCAAGGGCAATATGATCACCAACAGTTGTGGAGACTTTTCCCATGTACCCTTGCTTGGATTCAATGGAGGATTTATTTTCCTCCAACTCTCGATCAACCTTTTAAAGATAGGTGCATCCTAAAAAAAAGGCCCAGCTAGAAGAGCAGAGCAAAAGGCAAAACAAGAAGCTTCCTTAGGGTCATTGTTAGCTTTCGTTTAGCTGTTTCCATTAAAGACTTTATATTTGATTGTAATCCATTATTGTCAATTTAAATAAAAATTTCTTCGTTATTCAGCAATATTCATAGATATTTTGAATTCCATGAAGTTATTTCATTCACATTTAGCATCATATTTTTGCATCGCATATGTCTCCCAATGTCTTATCCTCGATTCTCTCACCTTCCAGTTTTGTCACCCTGGGTCCTCCGCATCAGTACAATACTAGAGCCCAAGCTCGAAAAAGGATGGAAGAACAAGCTCAAGAGATCGACCGTGTCAGCCATGAACTTGAAGATCTTCGAGGAAGTGAGGGGTAGATTATGGAGATGCTGCAAGCCCTTAAGGTGAAGATGGATAATCAACCTACTGTTGTTTCTGAGATTACCAGCACTATTGTGGGTCCTCACCCAGCTGTTACTGTTGAGAACATACCGCCTCATGGTCTTCAACCCATTTTGGTGCATCCTACCATCGCTCAACTAGTTTGACGAGTTACTTCTCCGAAGTGCAAAACTCCAAGCTCTGACCAACATAAAAGAGCTACACGTTCGAGGAATCGCTCAATGGCTGCTCTTCAACATCAGCAAGGTTATGTTCAAGGTTATCCGGTTCAGTATGCTCAACAACCCCATGTAGCTACTATTGCACCTCCTTTCAGTTCTCAATTTCCTAACTATCAACCTGTGCCACCGGCTCCGGTCTATCAACATCCAGTTTATCAACAGCCTCCTGTTTATCAGCCTGCACAAGCTCCTGTCAACTATCAACGAGTGCCCAACACTACCGTGGGCCAGCCACCAGAGGAGACGATACCTCGTCAAAATAGGAGATCATACAAGCCTTGTCCTCCGATCCCAATGACTTTCACCAAGTTGTATCCTTACTTAGTGCAACGAGGTTTGATTACCACTAGAGTTGTGGGCTCACCGCCTAATCCTTTGCTAGCCAACTACGACGCTGCCGCTCATTGTTTATTTCATGAGGGTGCGCCTGGTCACGATTTGGAAGGGTGTTACGCACTTAAGAACATTGTCAGAGATTTGCTAGAAAAGAAGGTCTTGTCTTTTGATGATCCACAGCCGAAAATCAAGAATCCTCTCAGGGCTTTCCATGGGCCAGGATCAAGCTCTGTAAAGCCTGTTTTCAACATATCTCAGCCAGTGACGCATACAGTGAATCATCTGAAGCCGGTAGTTCTTCAGATGCCTAGTCCTTTTCATTTCAGCAATCCTCAAGATGATATGGCCCCGATTAACAAAGAATCTGGGAGAGTTATTCTGAGTGAAGATTTGAAGACTGATAATGAAGTAATGACAAATATAACTGGGCAAGCAAGGTGGTTTGCAGTGATCATACTCCCCATGTCATTGAGGCTCCGCCAGAGGAAACCACCATTACCATGCCGGCTAAGATACAAAGACTTCATAAACACATTGAGACAGTTCATGTCGTTATTTATATGTTTTATTTTCTTTGATTAAGCATAGTTAGCATGTACGAACTTGTTTATTTTGAAATAATTAATGCATAATGTTTGTCTTGAATTAATCCATTTGTTTCATTCACAAAAATAATTTTTTTTTCTTCTTAAACTTATAATGCCAACTTTACCCGATCTCTTGCTTTGATAGAGAATTGGGAGGAGGATGATGAACCAAAAACATCAAATCTCTTGTCATATGCTTTCGATTGAAACTTGCTGATGATGTAAGGCATTGTTTCAAATCCCAAACAATGGAGATATAAGGACGATAATCCCTCTTTAACCCCTCTGAGCCTTGAAGTAGGAGTTTTCTTTGCCAAACATTAAAAAAAAACCTTTACTTTAACCTGGGGCAGGGTAGTGTTTTAGTTAAATGGATTGAGCGCTCAGACTTTCAAAAAGAATGAGCGAACCTTCGAGGATCCATTATATCCTTAACATCTTAGGAAGTTTAGAAGTCAACGACTATCCCTCTACTACCTAAAGAGTGGAGCAGTTACAAGCCTTTCAAAAGAGTCACACGACTTATTCAGCAAAAATAAAAATAGCCCGCTAAGTCACAACCTATGAAGGAGACTTAGGCAAAATTGGGGCATCCCGCTGGACTCCGAAGTCAAAAATCCAAAAGACGTTGTCCAGGCAAGAGTTAGGGAATGAAAAAAAAACAAGGGATTACCATAAAGAATCCCTAATAAGGAGAAAAGTCGTGTGATCAAACAAAAAGATAGGTGAGTGACTTCCATGTCCAAAGCCCTGATGAGTTCCCGACCATATCAGATCCGATTGAGATATGAGTGCTCGCATCCGGTTAACTGAATTAGGATTGGAGAACATCAACAAGAGGGGTGGGTATAAATAACTTCGAGCCTTTATCCTTTGTTTCTTAAACCATGAACTAAGCCACGATACAACCATTAAAAGACCTAATTGAAGTATGGATTCTTTTGAAAGCATACTAGACGAGATAATGTTTCCTGACTCCTATGAGCTATGTTCAATGTTGGCATTACAAATCAAATTCATATCCTAACTAGTGATTTTGGTCACGAGTTATAGCGATATCCTTTTTCAAAATAAAAACAAAATTTTCAAGACAAATATTGTTGCATTGATAGTTTCAGAATAGGCATTTCATGCGTGTTGATTTTGCTTGATATCTTGGAAATTTACATACGTACATCCACGATGGAACTCGAAGATCCTGCTAAACATGGGCAGGTGGTTCTCCAATCGCTTACCAATGCGAGCCTGGCGTACTTAAGAGCTATTCTTGTCGACTCAGTCGTAACACGGTTGATCCACGCCAGTTACGTTGAGATCCGACAAATCTCTCCAAGAGTTTGAAAACAGTGGGACATCTGGACTCCATGTTCTCTGTAAAATCCTCTCGAGATGACTTTCTTACGAAGCAGGTACTCTGGGGCATATTGTCTTTCAAAATGACGACTATCCCAAAGCCCATTAAGATCAAAACTAGCTTGTTTCACAACATTCGTCATGCACCCGATGGATCTTACTCCCGGTGGTCTTCATTCCCCAGTAAGTCATTGTTGCAGAAATACATCTTAACCATTGCCTCAACACAGTCCCCAGAGAGACTTTAAGCCGACGCAGTCCCCAGCGAGACTATAAGCTGACAACACTTTGGACCGAGCCGGTAATTTCCAAGACTACAGAGGTCATACCAGCATCTTCCCAGTGATAGTCCCCAGCGAGACTTTAAGCTGACAACGATTTTGGGATCCATCATATAAATCCCCAGTGACTCTCAAGACCGCAGAGATATCCCCAGTATCCTCCAAGTGATATATGTTCTTGAAGACCCATTCTCAGTGGAAGCATCTGTTCCTCAGTGAAGTTGCCTTACCTTCCTCAAGAATGTTCCCAGGAGTCTGCCATATTCTCCTCAAGAGGTTAAGATACCTTCCCCAGGAATGTCTGTGTATTTCTCCCCAGTAGGACGGATGAACTCTCCGCAGGGAAGTTTGATATATGTTATCCCCAGTCGGATGTACCTGTCCCCAGGAAGCCGAGGTATTATTCCCAGGAAATCACTACACTTTCCCCCAGGAAACTGCCTAATTCCACACCTTCCCCACAAAGCGGATATTTATTTTTTCCCCGAAGTCTCTGATCCCAAGAGTTCTTTGGCTAATTATGGTTCATGATAGCAATCCCTCCCGTGAAGTCATGACATCGTATCCTCGTGCAGAGGTCATAGATCCCCAGTTGAAGTCATGATATCGTACTCTCTAGTGAATTCGTATCGTATCCCCATGTGGAAGTCATGAGATTTTCACCCCAGGGAAGTTATAACTTTGAAGCAAGATTTTGTTCTACCATCAACTCTTCTTATCCCTCGATAGTTGTACTGTTGTAGAGGTCGTAGGGTATTCCCGTCGAGATGTTTATTTCATCTCATGTCTCCTCTCTCTTCTGTTTTGTCAGCATATACCTAAGCATTGCATACTCATTGCATGACATTTTCCACACACATTAACATACACATTAGTGTACACTTTGGCATACGCATTAGCATCTACATTGTTTGCTATTTGTCGTCATCCTTTGTCATTACTGCCGAGTAACTGGTTTTGTCCGCTCTCTCCAAGTAGATCGTCAGCCCTAAGCATAAAATACCTACTTGTTTCAAGTTTCCTCACAGAGTTCAACCCTCGTGGACGATGGTTATTTCAGTTATCTTTCCGCGCTTAGATAAGATAATCCCCATTCGAGCTCATTTCCTCGATGGAGTCTTGTTTGTCAGTTCTTTCTAGAAAATTCTAGATCTTAGAACCTACCTGGACGTGCATTTATTTTACACTATCTTTCAAGGAAAGCATTTAAAATCCTTTGTAGACAAGCAACAGTTCCCAGCCGAGGAGCATATCACCTACATTTAAACCTTAAGACATTGAGTCGCCGCACTCATTCTTGGGCATCCCGCCGTGGATATATCATTTAAACCTTAAGACGTTGAGTCGCCGCACTCATTCTTGGGTGTTCCACCGTGAACATGTCATTTAAACCTTAAGATGTTGAGTCGCCGCACTCATTCTTGGGCGTCCTTCCGTGGACATATCCTTTCCTAAACTTTAAGACATTGAGTCGCCGTACTCATGCTTAGGCGTTCCTCCGTAGACCATTTTATCCTTTAGTAAAAGAAGGAGCTGAATCGTATTCAGAGCGCCGACCTTGAGATATGAAGAAGTTCATTTTATCCTTTAGTAAAAGAGGGAGTTGAATCATGTTTAGGGCGCCGACCTTGAAGTATGAAGAAGTTCATTTTATTCTTTAGTAAAAGAGGGAGATGAATCATGTTCATGGCGCCGACCTTGAAGTATAAAGAAGTTCATTTTATCCTTTAGTAAAAGAAGGAGTTGAATCGTGTTCAGGGCGCCGACCTTGAAGTATGAAGAAGTTCGTTTTATCCTTTAGTAAAAGAAGAATCTGAATCGTATTCCGGACGCCGACCCTATATATGAAGAGGTTTATTTATCATATGAGCGACAATTCCCTCCATTGGAGCTTATCAATCAATTATCCACAGATAAGCGACAGTCTCTTTATTTGAGAGCTTATCCAGTTTGGCATATAAGTCCCTTCCGACGATAAGTGGCAGTTCTCTCTCGAGAAAGCTTATCAGGGTGTTTCACATTTGAGACCATTTATTTTGGCATACAACCGGTTTTTACCTTGTATATCTTCTACGGATTTCTGAAAATTTTGTCTGATCCTGTCACGAGGGAGAGGTTCCAGAAGCTCGGATGTTATTCTTTGCTCAATGCTCCAGCATCTTTTTAATCGATCCTACAGTCGTGCAGATCCTAGTTTTACTTTTTACTCTAGAGTGTCAGCCGGTCACGCCTGAACCTGTTGAACAATTACTCTCGGTATTCCCCAGTGGAGGCCGTCTCACCGGTGTCATCTCCATTGTGGATCTAGTTCTTACCTTTCCTTGTCTAAAAGTGACAATTGGTCGTGTTAACACCAGTTGACCATCATCTTTATAATTCCCCGTGTCGCGTTGTTTCCCCAGTGCGTCATATCTCCCAGTGTGGTTCATTCATCGTGCTTGTCCCTTGTGTCGTCATGTCGTCTGTATCATTGAATTTATCATCCCATCATACTCATCATACTCGATTCCTGGCATTGTCAGCATTATAATTTTCGTTTTGTCCATATCATTGCATGTCACTGCATCTAAGGGCAAAATTTTCGGTTATCTATATTTAAATCCCTTTCACCATGATTTCTCGAGCCTCTGTCACTCAAATCATCCGGCGAAGCCATTTAAATAGGGGCAACTGTAATACCCCAAATTTTACCCTAAGATTAGTCGAATCATCTCGTATTCTGTTGCATTTTTGCATTTAACCAGTCACTAACAAGTTTGTGTAGTTGGTTGATTTTTGCAGAAAAATATCATGTGGCGCACTCTTTGGAATAACTAGGAATTAATAGAAAAAAGGATTTTTCATTTCAATTTTCATTTCCTATTTTAAATTAATTTCATCAATCATGTGTCATTTTTTCATTCATCATATTTCAATTTTTAAATTAATTTCATTGCATTTTTAAAATCAATCATATATCAATTTTTAAATCAATCCCATTTTTAAATCAATCATTATTTCATTGTTTAAAGAAAAATCAATTTCATTTCTATTTCATTTTTAATTTTAGTCTCATTTCATTTTTAAATAATTTCATTTCCATTTTTCATTTTAAATTAATTTCATTTTTCTTTAATATTATTTTCATTATATACATTTTTATGCTAAGTTTTAATTTTTATTATTATTTGCATATCAGAAAAAATAAAATAATAATAATAATAATAATGTTTTAAGAAAAATAAAGAATTTTTATTAGAAATAATAAGAATTCTTTACAAAAATAATAATAAATAAATAGAGTTATTAATTTCAATTTTATTTTAATTTTATTTAAAATTTTATAGTTATAACTAATATTAATTTAAGTTGGACTTTAAAATGGGCATTAGGTTAGAGTTAACCCTAATTTGTTACCTATATAAACATAAGTGAGGGGAGAAAACTTCATTAACATCAGAAAATCAAGAACAGGTCATCAGAAGAAGAAGAAGAGAGTTTTGAGAAAAACTCAGAAGATCCACCAACAAGGATCATCCAACGGCGGCCGTGGACCCTTTGGAGTCTCACTACCACCGGCGGACAACAACCAAGCAAAAAGTCTCAAAAGAAGCTTCATCACCTCGCCGTCGAAACATCGTCATCAAAAATCCAAAACGTAAGATTATGATATTAATGGGCTTGATTTTGTTTTATTTGGTCTCAGGTATGAACAACGAAAGAGAAGCAGGAGGAGAAGAAGCAAAAGCTTCAAAGAAGGCAACAACGGAGGCCAGCGACACCGTGTGTGAAAGGAAAAGAATTGGTCAAGTCTTTTCTTTTCTTTTTTTCTCTAATGATGCAATTTAGTTTAATTAGATTAAATTAAAACTTTTCTTAAACTAAAAACTTCCTTTTTTTGAGGACGAAAGCGAAAGCCTTTGTGTTTCAAAAATTAAAACCTTTTTTTTATTAAAACCTTTTTAAAAATTAAAACCTTTTTTAAACTAAAACTTTCTTTTTTGAGGATGAAAGCCAAAGTCTTTGTGTTTGAAAAATCAAAACCCTTTGTTAAAATTAAAACCTTTTTTTTTAAAAACCTTTTCTTAAAGGTAATTAGGAACCTTTTTTTTAAAAGTTGATTAGAATATTTCTTTAAAAATATTAACCAAATGAACTTTTCCTCCCAAAATTAAAAATATTTTTTAAAATAAATTAAAGTTTTTAATAAATTGCTAACC
The DNA here is from genome assembly GCA_963859935.3 of Lathyrus sativus. Taxonomy (NCBI): domain Eukaryota; kingdom Viridiplantae; phylum Streptophyta; class Magnoliopsida; order Fabales; family Fabaceae; genus Lathyrus; species Lathyrus sativus. The sequence goes on from OZ012735.1 coordinate 649,825,805, forward strand.
TTTTAAAACATAAAAATTAAAATGAATTTTTCTTTAATCCTAAATTTTTCTTTCTTAAAACTAAATTTCTCACCTAAAAATATTTCTAAAATTCCTAACCTTTCCCGTTTAATTTTCATCTAACTTTCGTTGTTTCTCCTTTTTTGTCATTGGTTACTAATTTCGCATTTTATCGTATTTTCATTTTTTTTTCGGTTGTAATTATGCGAGGCATCGTCGCAATTTATTATTCTTGCGTATTATTTTTCATGGATGTAATTTATGCGAGGCCATGATCGCAGTTATTTTATTTTTTCGCATTTTTTTTGGGACTTGTAATTTACGCGAGTGATCATCGCGATGCTTCTTTTACCGCTTTCTTTACTTTCTGCATTTTAATCTGCCGTACGATATTTTGCCATGTTTGCATGTTTTACCGTTATTTTCCCCTCCGAAGGAATTAGGTCTAGCCGTTTGACCGCCGAGTCAATAACCCTAATCTTTGACCATTTCAAACCCTAATCACATAGGCGTCCCGCCGTGGACAAAAACGCTCTTTACCCTAGCTTTAGCTCAAAGAGTCGCCGTACTCTGTTTTAGGGTTTCCCGCCGTGGAATCCCTAATTTCAACCCTAATTTTAATTCAACTTTTCAACGTAGAAATAGGAGTTTCAAAACTCCACATAAGCGTTTCCTTAAGAAATGCTTACTCCCCATTGAAACCTTGACCATAGTCAAGAAGTTTCTAACCTCCCTTTCAAGGGGAACTACGATTACTCTGATTCCATTCCCTATCCAGGATACGTAGGAACAAGATGCGACGTCTTGCCGAGTAAACTTAGGACTAACCCTTAGGTCTTTAGGTCACTCTATCCCTTAGCTCAATATATATTTCGAACAGATAATAAAATAAAAAACATACTTTAAACAAAAGGTTCCTGTAGAGTACTACAGAAGTTTAGGGTGCTAGTACCTTCCCTAAGCTTAACCAACCTCTTACCTAGATCTCTCTCCGGATTGTGTTTATGATGCAAAAATAAGTTTTTCCTCTTTTGACCTTTTCCTTCGGATAAATCAAAGAGCGGTTGTGAATCAAGAATTGTGATTCAAACTAATTAATAGTTTGATATCCTATTTCCACCGCAACACTACTAATATTCATACATATGTTAAATGTTGATAATTATTTATTTACGACCCGTGAGATGTGATTAGCAGTCTATCCATATAATAATATCAATGTTTTAATATCATCCCACTTCACAATAAAGTTCGACTACAAATACTTTAAGAATAATGTCCTTATGTTTAATTGGATCTCATGATTAAGTCACACTTAATATTTCATTAAACGGACTAGCTATCCTAGGGACTTTATTATTTTTAGAAAAACAAACATAATAAAGAATTTCCTTTTAGCCAAAAAGGATAAATTAACCAGACAGGCACCTCTAACCCCCTAGCCACCTTTGCTCTTAGGATTGGAAAAATCAACCCATTTAACCTAAGTCATTTTTGTGTCTCCCATCACACCTCCCCAAAGGAAACTTCTTTGAATTTGAACTATCTTTCTCCAAGCCTTCATAGGAAATTTTAGAAAGGACATGAAAAAGATAAGAATATCATTAAGCATAAAATTAAAGCATAACAACCCCCCTAAGTTAACATACATATGCTTCCAAGATTTAAGCCTTTTAGATAACAGGTTAACAAGAGGATCCAAGTAAGGGACTCAAGCTTACGATGAAGGAATTGTCCAGCAAAATCCAAAAAACTAGGGTATACATTAACCCCTATTAGATTATTCTCAGAAAAATTCACCTGAAGGTCCAAATCTAAATTAAATTCCCTAAGAATAACCTTAACACTCCAAATATTATCAACCAATGGATCTACTATGATAAGAGTATCATCCATATGCTGAAGATGAGACACTACCAAATTGGAGGCTTCTACCATAAACCCTAAGAGAATGTCCAACTCTATGACCCTATTGGTCAAACCACTTAGACCTTCAACCATAACAAAGAAGAGGAAAAGAATTAAGGGGTATCCTTGTTTCAAACCCCTTTGGACATTTATCTATTAGGTTAGGCAAGCATTAAACAACAACACAAAATTCCTTACAAACATACAAGTTATCACCTAAGACCCCCACTTATCCTTACACCCAAATCTATCAAGCATATAATTCAAAAACTCCCAACTAACTGAATCATACACTTTCTCAAAATCTACTTAAAAATGAGGCAAGACTTTATAGATCTCTTATCTAAATCTATCACCTCGTTAACAACCACCACACTATTCACCAACGATCTACCATTTAGGAAGGCTAATTGATTTGGAGAAACAAACTTATACGTGTTCTCCGTGAAAATTGATGAACAACCGCTGGTCTTACAAATTGAAAAAAATTTGTTTTACTTGCAGGATCAACCATACAAATTCTAGGACGTGTGCTAATTGATTTTAAATAAAGTTTATAAAAACTATGAACACTTCAACAGAGTTCATAATAAAGCAACTTATCTCTAACGTAAATGAATTTAGGTGACAATAAGTAAAATCAGAGTATTGGTAAATGATGAAGACACGAACTTGCATATAGAAAGAATAAATTCTTAAAGAAAGAGATTTATTAAATTGGCATGCATTTTGGTAAAACTAGGTGTAATCACAAGATGTCCTACAGGATGTCGTGACATCTATCTATCAGGATCAGCAGGTTGCTTTGTACCTTTTAACAGGTCTTTTCTCATGATGTCAAACAAGATGTCTTGACACTCATGGACTAAACATTCTGTATGAATATAGTTGTGTGTCCATTTCTTTATGTGCAAGTTTGCTGCACTATTCTGGTGTAAAATCTGCGTGTTTTTAGTGGTGTTCTAAAAGCGTTTCTGATACACTTATTGTGGATTAGATTTGATTTTATATAGAGTTTTTCTCATAAGATTGATTGCGGATTGGAAGAATGATTTGATTAAATCTGATTGATAAAATCAAATCTGTTTCATTGTTGATATTGATGAAGATTGAAATCTTCTCAAAACTTGTTGTTACTTGCACATGAAGATTGAAAAACTTGCACATAAAGAAATGGACACACAACCATATTCATACAGAATGTTTAGTCCATGAGTGTCAAGACATCTTGTTTGACATCATGAGAAAAGACCTGTTAAAAGGTACAAAGCAACCTGCTGATCCTAATAGATAGATGTCACGACATCCTGTAGGACATCTTGTGATTACACCTAGTTTTACCAAAATGCATGCCACGTGTCTCCTTTAAGGAATAGATGAAAACGAACTTTCCCTCTTTTATTTGAATTCAAATTAACTTGTCGAAATACCCTTAATGAAACCTCTATCGAATCGAATCTTCCAACTGCTGAGAAATATCTCTAAGTCCGTAACATAGATTCTCCTAGAGAAAGGACGCCTTCGACTCCTATTTCAAAATATGGCTCCAGTTGAAATAATTAAATTTCTTCAGGAACTCTATTTCCTACTTTTAATTTCGTTCAGGCGTCGAAATTAAGAGCCAACAATTTACCCTCCAAAAATGTCATTTTCGACATCGATGAAGAAAATGACATTTTTTAATAGTATCATTCGACGCCTCGAACGACTTTTGCATGTCTTTTATGTCTCTTACTATTCCAAAAACTCATGACGTCATGACCATCATAGAAGTTTCTAAAAACATCTCATCAAAGCATGCCACAATCTCTAGCCATCATCATGATTCCTAGATCCTATGAAATCGTGCACTAGGCATTAACTACCCACGTTTCAAAAAACGGCCCTTGTGGGACACGTGCCCCACTAACTATCATCTCTTTAATGCTGATTTAAGGTCCTTTAAACTCCCACAAGCTTATAAATTGTTCCAAACTTAAAAATTTTAACTTTTACACTCCCAAAAATCTTCAAACACCCTCCTTCCCTCTACACTTTCCAAACTTCCAAACAAAACCCAAATTCTCTTCAAATCTTAACAATGGCGTCTTCAACCACTAATGTTAAAGATTCCAAGAAAAGCCACCAATCTAAAGACCTGAAGAAGATTTCCCAACTTCCTTCATTTGACACACTGTCAGCACCTATGATGATGGGAAACCAACAGTTCCTCCCCGAACCACTTGAGGAAGAAAAGAGGAAGATATATGAATCTCAGGTACTCATTCCCCTTACTGTTTCTGGTAAAATACATGTCCTATGTGGTCTTTTGCCTTCTCTTAGTTTTGATCATAATAATCTAGGGATATTTCCCCTCTTACCAGAAATTAAAACCCATAGGTCAGGCAAACAAAACTAGCGTTGAGAAAACTTCATCTGATGCGGTAGTATTGAACAACATAGATTGAGGTATATGAACAATAATTTTAGAGTTTTTAGAGCAACCCCCTCTTTCAAAGAATCTGACGATTATATGAACTGGCTAGCAAAAATATAGAAAGTCAAATCCCAAACCTGGAAGAAACTGGGAATCTATGACTTAATTATGCTATTGAAAACGAGTCTTCATTATTGTCAGAATATGTTGGTTTCTTCCTTGTACTTTTGGGAAAGCACCCACTACACTTTCCATCTCCTTTGCAAGATGATGACACATACACTCTTCGACATAGCCTCTATCACAAGGCTTAAACCCACTAGAAACCCCTATGATCCCGACCTAGAATCCGATGATTCCATAGGTTTTGCATTTGCCAAAGCCACATAGTTTCACTTCATAACACACTTCTTAGACAAAACAACTGATGATGTTTCTGATCAAGAACACATAGCTTTTTTGACTGTATGGTTATCCCACTATGTCTTTTTCTTAAAGTCCCTTCAAATAGCTAGGAGATAATTAACCCTGGCCACTCAAATTCACAAAGGCCATGATATCTGCCTAAGCGAAATGATCTTAAGGAATCTCTACGAGTCTCTAAGTGAAGGAGTAACCCAACTTAAATACTTAGGAAAAAAAGGAAACTTTTTACTGTCTGGTCCCTTCTGGATATTACAACTCTAGCTGAATGCCTCATTCAAAGCCAACCTCGCCAATAAAAATTCAATCAATGAGACTGCTGAAGACATCAGGAATAGGAGAGTCGAAGGGACTCGCTTGGTCCAAATCACTCCCAACGAAGAAGGGCAAACCCTCAGGCCAACGTTCTTAAGTTATGTCATGATGTTTTCCAAACGTCATGAGTTCACATCGAACATGGGTCTATTTGCTGCAAAGAAATATGGTTCTAAGTGGTTCACCAGACCTTTCCCAACCCTAATCAAGGCTCAAGAACCAGAATCCTTACAGATCTGGGAGGCTTTCCTGATTCCAAGGTTGCTAAAGCTTCGACTAAATCTGTCGAATTCTCAAGTGGCTTTGGTTGCTTACCAACCAAATTTGGTGACTCGACAGTTTAGGTTGGTTCAAGCTCTCCCCAAGTGTCTCTTTGAAAAGAAAGGTGCTCTTCTGCTTCATCATGTGAAGTATATTGAAGATATGACTTCGACGCAACTTGCCCATTACTCCAACAAGGCTCAACTCATCCCCACTGGTTTTGAACCGTGTTTCTTTTGCACCCCAGAATTCAACCATTGGTGGTCAACATACTATGTAGAAGAGTTCTTCAATGCTTCTTCTTTTCTCAGCTTATTAACCAAGGTTTCCTCTCCGTGCAGGAGAAGACCAAGAAAGGTACTTCGACACACATCAAAGAAATCCAAGCATTCCAGAAGTACTTTAAAATTGTTTATCAACCAGGTGATCTTAGTTGAACCATCCACGAGGCAGCTATTACTCTAAAGGAAAAGTTTTTACAGAAAATGGAGAATTTAGAACTCCCTTCGTTGGTTCCTCCTAGGGAACGGTACGCAATGGCTTTCAAAAAATTTCCTCTCAAATCTCCTCGATTACCAAGTGCTGACTTTAGAGTTGCCTTTGCCCCTCCATTTCCAGACTGGTTTATCTGTGGGGATTCCATAAAAATCCTTCTCAACAGTCGAAACGACAAGCTCAGCGGGTGGTTGCGACTAAGGATACTCTAGATAGTTTTAAAGGTCCTCTTCATATCGGTATCGAGGATGTTCGCATCGAATCCGAAATATATGAAGGTATAGGATGAGAGGTTTTCGAACTAGATTTTCCCTATTTGATTTTTTATCATCTTACTTGTATTGTTTTTGTTTAAATTTTAGCTATCAAGGTTGCACCCAAAAAGAAGAAACAAATTGAAGAAAAGAAAGAAGAAAGCAATCAAGTTGCTAAGGTAAATCTCTTATTTAATTCTTCTTTACTGCAAAATCTCATGTTGTCTGATACTTCAACTTTTTTCTCCTCAGAGCTCTCGAAGGCCACCCCTCACTCCAAAGAAGCAAAAATTGAGAGGAGCTTCCAGGAAAATCATAATTGAGTCGGATGAGGAAGACCAATCTCCTTCTGAAGAACATACCCTGAAAAGGAGGAGGAAGCAGGCAAAAATAAATGAAGCCTTCAATCAACCGAAATCAAAGGTTGGTAAACTCTCGACAAAAGCATCCCCTGTTTGTAACACAGCGTAGACTGAAAGTGACAACTCTAGCCCTGGGGCAAATCATCCTAAGGTAAATACTTCTCCTGCAACCTTGCAAATTCTTCACCATTTATCCCTCTAATTCTTTGGCTTTTCTCTTTTCAGGTTACCACCGACATCAGAGGTCAACCCATGGCGCAGTAGATTATTCCAAAAACCAGAAGTGACCCTAGCTACCATCCAACAACTCCTTCTATGGCTTCTGTGAAAGGCTCTAAGGAAGGGATCCAATCTACAGGTGCTCCCAAGAAGACACCATTCGTTCCTGTGGTGGAATTTCCTCATGTCGAAGTAACCATTCTAAAAGAGGACTTGGTCGAGAGAGAAATTGTTGATCTTTCATGGGACACTATGATGCCCAATATAGAGCAAACTGCTGAGGGTAATCTTGAGGAGCAACAAAGCGGAGATGACAAGCTTGTTCAAGAGGAAGAAGATAAAAAAGAAGAAGAAGAAAAAGAAGAAGAAGGAGAGCAATCTTCGCCTGAAACAGAAATTGAAGTGGAGGTTCTAGAAGACAAAGTGAACCAAGAAAATCAATCCAAGGATCCTCTAACCACCGCTTCGACTGGCCCTCAATCGACCAGCCTTTCCCATGAAGACCTGGAATCTTTGAAAGTACAACGACCATTGGAGCATTTAAAAGCTATGCTCAGTTCCCAATACAGCTTTGGCGACAAAAGCAACAACACTTCGACCGCCTCAGGGAACACTCCGACTGGGAAAACTGATAATAACTTGCTTGTGCAAATAAAAGAAAAAATCTTTGCAGTGGACTTGTTTCAAATCCTGGAACAAGACGTTTTTGTCAGTTTTGGTCTCAAGAAACTTCTGAAGTAAATCAATGTCTTGGAAGTTTCCCCAGATGTGGTTGATGTCATTATGGAGCTGAGCACGATGATTGATCTTGTTGTTGCTGATCTCAACCGCCTTAGAGACTGGCAATCAAAAAGCTGCATGGGAGGCTGTCTCGGTGTCTACTGAAATTTTTTTGACACTCGAGAAACTTCCTGAACAGAATAAGAAAGAGGTTGAAAAATTTGACAAGAGCATTGCAGAATAGGAGAGATAAATTATCATTTTGCAAAACAAAATCTCTTAGGCCAAGCAACGCAAGACTAATCTGCTCAGCTCTGCCGAAGATGAAGTGGAAAAAGAGATCCAGGATGGCCTTCAACATCTTGAAAAAGCTCAACAACTTGGGAAAGACATTGAAGCTCTCTCGACCAACAAGACTCTTTGTGAACGCCGCCTGGTGCTTCAAAAGTCGAAGTACAAAAAGATGAAAGGCTCTCTTCCCTTCTAAAATTGTTCTGTAGCATTTTCCTTCTTTTGCAAATCATGACTTTTGGCCCTTTGTGGCATTTTTCTGTAACGAATTAAGCCATTTTACCACATTTATTTACCATATTAGCTTTATTTTTCTCGCATGATTATTCTTTGGTTATCTTTATCTCTTGAAGTGCAGGCTTATATTTTTCAAATATTTCCCATTTACCTTCAAGATTCTTTTATCTTTATCTAATTCTTCAATCTCATATGCGCCATTAGAAAATATTTGTATAACTTGAAAATGGCCTTCCCATTTAGGGGACCACTTATCTAGGGATCTATATTTTTGATCAATAAGAAAAACTACTTTCCAAACCAATTCTTCTTGCAAAAATATTTTAACCTTAACTTTCTTATTATACGATCTCTCTACTCTTTTCTTCTGCCTTCTTAACAATTCCAAGGCATTACGCCTTTATTCATCCAACTCATCCAACATCATGTTCCAATAGGATTCTGATGGAATCTCTTGGTGCCTTTGGATCCTCGTTGACTATAATTAGATTTCCACTAGTAACACTGCATCATGGCCAAACGTTAATTAAAACAGAGTTACGTTGGTCGATTCTTTGGGAGAGGTTCGACATGCCCAAAGCACTTGATCAAAATTCTTGTGCCAATTTCTAGGCTTCTTCCCCACATGTTTCTTGATTAGACCTATCACTATTTTTTTTTGTTGCTTCGACCTGACCGTTAGCCTGACCATAATAGGGCGTGGAAGTCAACAATTTGAAACCCATTTCCTTGGCGAAATCTTGCATCTTTCGACCAATAAAAACTGATCCTTGGTCTGTTGTAATGGTTTCTGGGATTCCAAGTCTATAAATAATATGGTTTTTGATGAATTCGATTACATCTTCTTGGTCGACATTTGGCAAAGGTATAACTTCGATCCACTTTGTAAAATAGTCAATACCTACCAAAATGTATCTTTGATTTTTGGATGACGCTGGTCGAATTTCTCCAACCAAATCCAAAGTCCATCCCCTAAAGGGCCATGGTTTAACTATAGAATGTAATTCACTCGCAGGAACATGTTGTATACCTGCGTGTACTTGGCACCCTTTAGTGAATTCGATATAGTCTTTTAATATGGTGGGCCAATACATGCCTTGTCAAAACAACAACCATTTCATCTTATGGCCTACCTGGTCTTCCCCACATGCCCCACTATGGACAGTTGAAAGGGCTAAATATGACAATGATTTACTAAGGCACTTAAGTAAAACTCCCTCAGGAGTCTTTTTAAATAACTCATTCCCCAAAAGAACATAACTTAAAGCACGATACCTGATTTTTCGCTCTGTGAATGTCGTCGAATTTTGCAGATACTCTACTATTGGTTTCCTCCAATCTCCATCCGTCAAGCTATCTATTTCGAGGATTTCAAAATTCTCTTTATCAGCGCACCCTAGCTTTGTCGTTTCTAAATCTGATGGGGACAATCTGGCTGACACAACTCTTCCTCTAACTTCGACTACATCTTGTAATTTTTCTTTCAAGATTTTATACCCTAAAACAATCTAGGCCAAATCATTAGCCATTTGATTCTCTAATCGAGGTATGTGTTGAATATTAACCATTTCAAACCTTTTCAGTAATAGATTGGCTATTACAAAGTACATAATAAGATTTTCTTTAACGCATTTGTACTCTTTTGTAATTTGTTTTATGACTAACTCTGAGTCTCCCAGTATTTCGACTCGAGTTGCCCCCAACTCCAACAATATCTCAAGTTCGGCTATTAAAGCCTCATATTCAGCCTCGTTATTTGAACAGAGACCTTTGACTTTATACTTCAATCTTGTTGGAATTTTGTCGGGAGAAATGATCAACACTCCTACACCAGTTCCATCTCTATGACTAGAGCCATCGAAATATAATTTCCAAGGCTCATGTTCAAGATAAGTTATGTTATTTTCACTTATTGAGTGGTAGACTATAAATTCTTCTACCATTTGTCCTTTAGTATCCTTTAAAAGCATATATGTTAAGGAATATTCAGTCAGAGCTAACGCCCATTTACCAATTCGACAATGCAAATTGGTTTGGACAACATATGTTTAATGATATCAAAATGGGACGAAACATAAACATCAAATGGTTTTATATAATGCTTTAACTTTGTACAAGAGAAATACAAGCATAAACACAAATTTTCAACTATGTTATACCTAGTTTCTGCATCATTTAAAACTCTACTAAGGTAGTAAATGGCTCTTTCGACACCATTCTCATCCTCTTCAGCTAACATGCTCCCTAAGGTTTTATCTGACGTAGATATATATAACCTTCAATCCTAACACTAAGACCTGCTATTTATAATAATAAAAAATAACTGCCATTAACGGCTAGCAAACAAAATCAAGACAAGTGTCGCTATGCATGCCTTCGAATCCTAGGAGCGTTCCACGTGTCTCCTTTAAGGAATAGATGAAAACGAACTTTCCCTCTTTTATTTGAATTCAAATTAACTTGTCGAAATACCCTTAATGAAACCTCTGTCGAATCGAATATTCGCACTACTGAGAAATATTTCTAAGTCCGTAACACAGATTCTCTTGGAAAAAGAACGCCTTCGAATCCCATTTCAAAATATGGCTTCAGTCGAAATGATTAAATTTCTTCAGGAACTCTATTTCCTACTTTTAATTTCATTCAGACGTCGAAGTTAAGAGGCAACAATAGGTCACCACCACAAGTCTAATAGCCAACACTTTTTAGCCACCAATTTATATAAAGAATTAACTAAAGAAATAAGCCTAAAACCACTAAATTGGCAAGAGATTTCACCTTAATAGTCAATGTCACAAAATAAGATGCAAAGGTACGAGGTAACAATGCAAAAAGATAAAAATTTTCAAACATAATCCTTAAATCTTCCCTTAACAAATTCCAAAATATTCTAAAAAAGGAGAAAGAATAACCATTAGGACCAGGACTCTTGTTACTGTCACACATGACCACGACACCGCCTAACTCTTAAAGAGTAAAAGGAGTAGTCAGAGTAAGATTATCCTCATCGAAGAGTGTGAGAAAGACAAATCCATCAAGATAAGAATTAACAATATTAGACACTTTAAAGATATAAAAAAAATAATTAAAAATTTCTTGTTTAATCTCAAATACCTCTTCTATATCCAACTATCATCAACCTGCTGAGATGCAAATATGAGTTGGGAGTCTCACATTATTTGAAAAAGTAAAGGTTGAACTCTTTATAAATGAGATGACTCATATATCAAATACCTATAAGATTTTTTATAAATATATGATATCTCTCTCAATTATGTGTTGTTCTTGACCTAATATAAATATTTCTTATCATGTCCACATCTCAACATTCAAGACGAAAATGACATCTCTCCTGCTCATACTCTTGACAAAAGCATGGAAGAAACTAGAATTAAAATCTCCTTTCTTAAACCACTTAAATTTAAAATTAAAATTTCGCAATAGTTACAACTTTGCAATATCTCATTGTATAATTGTTGCGACACAACTTATTATCTAACTTACCCACTTTTTACTAAAATCATAGGCATAATGACAATTATAATTTCTTATATATATATATTATATATATATATATATATATATATATATATATATATATATATATATATATATATATATATATATATATATATATATATATATATATATATATATATATATATATATATATATATATATATATATATATATATATATATATATATATATATATATATATATATATATATATTGTTGATGTTTAGGGGTGGAAATATGTCATGCCGATAACAGGAGCCTGCCTACGGACTAACCTACACAGGTTCAAGCCATGTCAAAATATATTTTTTCAAATAGAAAAGATCTAAACTTTTTTATAAGCCTATTTAGTTAAAAAAAATTAGGCCTCAAACCATAAAAAAAATCTTTTAAATCTAATAGACCAATCTATTTAAATAAATATGAATAATTTTTTATTATCATTATATTATGCTTTGTACTTTGAGTTAAAATACATAAATAAAAATTAATTATATTGGAGAACTTATGAAAATAAGATGAAAAACTCTTATGAACAATGTTATAAATTGTTTTTGTAAGTTATCATAAACAAATAGTCTCAGAAAACTTAGGCTCATATATCTAAAATAATATGCTTTTGTGTAGGCTAGCAGGCTAATCAAACTTTAAAAAAGAACAGACTTAAACTTAAAAATAAATCTATGACACACTATAGGTTAGATTTAGATTTCAGTTATTTTAACAAATTAAATTTAAATTTGGCAAAGTTTAACTTCGTCCAACTTATTTTCATCTCTAATTGATGTTTATCTTAAGAATTAAGATAATTCTATATTTCTCTATCATAAGTTTTGTTGATGTCTATCTTAGGAGTTGGTTCTCTGTTTCTTCCTGTTTTACATGTGTGAGGATGAATAATTTGAAAAATTACTCATTTTATAAAAAATTAAACAACCACTTACAAAACATGATTGTTCAATTAAAAAAACATATTTGTCAATAACGTGTTGAATTTGCTGGCTAAGACCTTTGACAACATTTTGTAAACCACATTACATAAGAAAGTTACATAAGAAAATATCGAACAAATATTTATATGTATACAAATTAGAATATGACGAATGACATTGACAGCCACAAGAAGGTAAAGAAATAGAATACCACATTGAGCCTCTTTTCATAATTGTTGACGAAATTAAATTTTACAAATTAGTTTGTAGAGTGAAGACTATCTTCACTTATAAATACATATTTAAATTATATATTATTTGATATGAGATTTTTAACACAACCTCTCACGTTTAGAATTGAATATTTAAAATGTAAAAATAAATTGTGAGTGATCCGATACTAAAAATTTGATAGGAGATGATCTATTAGATATTAAATCAGTTTCTAATACCATATTAAAAAATGTAGTTGAATCTAACTCAATCTTACAAAATCGGTTTGTAGAGTCAAAATTATCTCATTTATAAACACATGTTCAAAGACCACGTATTATCTGATGTAAATTTTTAAACTTTTATATATATATATATATATATAATTGTGACTAAAAATAAAGAAATATAGAGCACACGTTATTTATATTAGGTCAAATACAAACTATTTGACTATTTGACTTTATTCTACAAGGATAATCAAAGCCGGCTCAGCATATTTAAAAGTCAAATACATATTTTTGAAATAAGGTCGAAGGTTCTTTCGATATTATCTTTCAATTGTACATCGAAATTGATTTAGTGTATATACCATTGAAATTTAAAATAAAAATTGTAGAATAGTTAGGATTTGATCTTTGACTAAAAATAGTTTCAACTATGGAACACAAACCAAAAACCTTCTTTTTTAATTCTTTGAGGCCTAAAACTCATGTATTAATAACTTGGACACTGAGTCTATTCTAAGTATGAATCATTATTATTTTTATTTTATTTTTTAAAATAGTATATTAAATATTAATAAACTATTTTTAATTTTTTCCATAAAATTTTGATGATAATTTATAAAAAAAGTGTTATATATATATATATATATATATATATATATATATATATATATATATATATATATATATATATATATATATATATATATATATATATATATATAAATTAATGATATAATAACATAAAATAATTATTTATATTTTATTAAATTATTTGATAATTAATAGATAGAGTAAATAATTGCATATTATAATATTTGATATGTGTTAGGGTTGGTTGAAAATATACATGTTAAAGAAGTCTCACATTGCTTAGTTTTGTGAATGAAGAGAGAGTTCAAGGCTACATATATGATACAACTTATTTGAAGTCTCACATCGTTTAGTTTTGTGAAGAAAGTGAGAGTCCAATATTATATATTGGATTCAAGTTCTTCATTCCAAGATATACCATTCAAAAGCACTTTAAGCCTATATTTTACTTTTTTTAATTTATATTTTCTATTATACTCTTGATTTAAAGTGTTGTGACTTGTGAGAGGTAGTTAAATATTTGCTTTGGAGAGTGTAGGTGTATTGGGCCTTGGAGTGGTTGAGGGTAGTCTATGTGTTGTAACAATTTTCAAACAGTATTATTATCTTGTTGTCATTTGACAACGGTCGTGGTTTTTTCTCCGGTTTTGGAGTTTCCACGTTAATCTCTTGTGTTGTTATTCTGTTCCTCTTTTTTCTCTCTGCTTTCTTTTATTTTTTTCCAAACAAGTGGTATCAAGAGCCTTGATTTTGTGGGACATAAATTTTTTAGTATGCTCTGTGGTTGCAGTTTTGGCTGATCTTCCACATCAGAAAAGAAATTTCATACTCTGTGTTGGTTGAAAAAATTTTGTTTTGCTACAGGAAAGGTTTAGGTTAAAATGTCAAAATTTTCAAGTGCAGTGAAGATTGACTTAGAGAAATTTGATGGAATAATTTATTTTGTCTTGTGGAAAATTCAAGTCAAAGATGTTTTGATACAATTAGAATTACACAAGACGTTGAAAGGAAACATTTTCAACATGGACAACGAGAAGTGGGAGGAATTAGATTTGAGAGCTTAAAGTACAATTTGCATGTATTTCTATAAGAATATTCATGTGAATTTTCTTGGTACATTGTCAGCCAAATAGCTTTGGGAGAAACTTGAAGGGTTATATCAAGGAAAAGGTATATCACATCGTTTATTGTTGAAAAAGCAGTTTCATAGCTTGCGTATGGATGAACATACGAAAGTATCTGATCATCTAAGTGTTCTAAACGGTATTGTTTCTGAATTAGAAACTATTAGAGTCAAGACTGATGATGAAGATAGAGTTTTGAGATTCATATGGCCTCTTCCATCTTCCTATGAGCACATTAAACATGTTTTAATATATGGGAAGGAAACTTTGAGCTTTGAAGAAGTTGCTAGCAATATTATTTCTGAAGAAAGAAGATTAAAGGACAAGGAGAATACTTCATCAAACTCAGTGTTGGTTGCTAGCGGAAGATCGTATGTGAAGAAAAATAATGAAATGGGTGTGAGATTTTGGAAATGTGGAAAGCTTGGACATATAAAGTATAAGTGTCCTGATGGGGCTGCGTTAGAGAAGGACTCTGAGTCAAATGCTAACAACGTCTCTCTCGCTGTGAGAGAGGATGATCTTCTCTGAAAATTGAGAAGTGTGTCCTCATGACATTTCTGCTTTCATGGAAAAGGACGAGTTATTGCTAGCGGATTAACACATGGGTATTAATGCAAAGTGTATTGTGAGACTATGTCGATGGTTGAAGAGCTTCTTGCTAACAAGAAAGTTGCACCATAAGGTTTCAACCTGATTTTCGACATGGAAAAGTTCTTGAAGTGGTTTAACTTCAAGTGAAGTATACTCTTATTTATGTGGAGTATGATAGTTTTTGAAAACTATGATTATCGGTGAAGACAATGTGAAATTCTTGGAGTGGTGTAGCTTCAAGTGACTATACTCTTTATGGCGGAGTATGATTATCGGTGAAGACAATGAAAGTATATGTATTATTTTCAATCAAGGTGGAAATTGTTGGGGTTGGTTGAAAATATACATGTTAAAAAAGTCTCGCATCGCTTAGCTTTGTGAATGAAGAAAGCGTCCAAAGATATATATATATATATATATATATATATATATATATATATATATATATATATATATATATATATATATATATATATATATATATATATATATATATATATATATATATATATATATATATATATATATATATATATATATATATATATATATATATATATATATATATATATATATATATATATATATATATATATATATATATATATATATATATATATATATATACACAACTTATTTGAAGTCCCACATCGCTTAGTTTTGTGAAGGAAGTGGAAGTCCAATGATATATATAAGATTCAAGTTCTTCATTCCAAGATGTAACAATCAAAAGCACTTTAAGCTTATATTTGACTTTTTTTTATATTTTCTCTTATACTCTTGGTTTAAAGTGTTGTAAGGGGTAGTTAAATATTTGCTTTGGAGAGCGTGGTTGTATTGGGGTCTTGAGATGGTTGAGGATAGTCTATGTGTTGTAACAATTTTCACATAGTATTATTCTTTGATTGTCATTTGACATCGTGGTCTTTTCTCCAGTTTTGGAGTTTTCATTATAATATTTGATATGTTTATATATAGAACAAAATAATACTACCTCCACCCCTAATTATAAAAATCTCTTGAGTATTTTCTAGCTCCTTTTTATAAGATTCTTTTTAACTTTTAAAATGTATTAATTTTTTTCTTCAAACAAACTTCTAATTATATGACATGTGGTGTAAATTGATATCGTCAAGAACAAACTAAAATATGAGAAAAAGATTGAGTTTCTTGAACAAACACAAGATACCCTATTAGATTTTACAAAATATAGAGAAGAAGCAAGAAGAAGAAGAAGAATTGGTTAAAAATGTTTTATAATTCACTTACTTAATAAGGGTTCAAATATTACAAGTGAATACCAACAATTAACCTCTTTCAACAACTTAAGATAACTAGTCTATTTATCGACTACGAAACTAACTTAGGCTACATGCTAACTTAACAAGTGGGCTTACAAGTAAGGCCCAATTCGACATACTAACTTAAATGATAAGTTAATATATTTCGACATTATGCTCGAACAGACTTTGACTACAACATACAGAACTCCTGTCGAACCATGAAGCTACCATTATCCACACTAGAGTTCAATCCAAATACCACAAATCTCCACCTCGGAACAAACTCTATAACAAGGGAACAAAATAGATTTCATCTTCATAACATTTTTGACATTGTTGCTTTCTATAAGGATATCGTCCACATAAAGCAAAAAAAATAAAAAGTGAATTTTTTGGTCAAAATCTGAAGTAAACACAATGGTCGAACTGGCTCCTAGTAAAACCAATGTGTGCCATGAACTTGTCGAATCTCCTACTCCATTGTCAAGGAGATTGTTTCAGGCTATACAAAGACCTATTCAAATTGTACACATAATCTTCCTTTCCCTTTTCTGCATACCCTCAAGGTTACATCATCATAATTGTTTCGTCTAGATCACTATATAAGAAGGTTGTTTTCACATCCGCCTGTTCAAGTTTTAGGTCGAACTTTGGAACCATGGCTAACAACATTCTGATGGGTCTATGCTTTACAATAGGTGAGAACACATTGTTGAAGTCGACACCTTCTTTCTGAGTGAACCCCCTAGAAACCAACCTTGCCTTAAAATGCTTCGACATGTCTCCTTTGATTCCTTCTTTAAGCTTGAAGATCCACTTACAACTGACTAAACTGGACCCTGCAAGTTTCTCGATCAGCTCCCAAGTGTTATTATCATGGAGAGATTTCATCTCATCATCCATGACTTTTAGTCATTCAGTCTTATCTCTACTTCTTATAACTTCCTTATAGTCTCTAGGTTCTTTGTCGAGAACCTCACTTGTAGAGATTAAGGCATAAGCTATGAGATCGGCATAACCAAGTCTCTGTGAGGTGGCTTGATGACTTTTCTCGACTTGTACCTTGCTAGCATGTAGTCATTATCAGTCTCCTCATTTTTGACAACAACTTCTACTTCTTCTTCGACTTCATCTGGGTCATGCAATTCAGCATCACTATGCTCTACCTTAACAGGAATCTCTTCTAGTTTCATCTCTTCTTCATATATCTTCAAAATTCAACCAATGTCATCAGTTTTCTTGAAATCCATCTCAACTTCAGTGAAACTACATCTTGACTTGTGATACACCTCCTGTGACCTAACTCTAGGCACCATAACCTATAAGCTTTGACTCATTTTGTGTATCCAAGAAACATACATCTCGGAGCTATATATTCGATCTTGTCTTGCCTAATATGAGCATAGGCTAAATAACCAAGTACTCTAAGTCTATAGAGACTAGGTGGATGTCCCGACCAGACTTCTGCAGGTGTCTTCATTCTCAAGGTAGTCAAAGGACACATATTTATCAGGTATGCTACAGTCATGATTGCTTCAACTCAAAACACTTTCTTCAATCCTGCACTGACTAACATACAACTTACTCATTCCAAATGGTTCGATTAAACCTTTCAGCCAAACCGTTTTGTTAGGGAGTTCCTATAGTAGTTATGTGCCTTGCAATACCAAACACATCACAAAAGTTGTCAAAAGCCTCATTGCAAAATTCAAGACCACTGTCGGTCCTCAACCTCTTGACCTTATGCTCGTTTGGTTTTCGACCAGAGTCTTCCAACTTTTGAAATTTTCAAAAGTTTCATCCTTAGACTTCTGGATGAATACCCATAACTTTCTAGAATAATAATCAACTATGGATAAAAAATACTTTGCACCTGAGTGTGAAAGATTACTTACAGGTCTCCAAAGATCAGCATGAATGTAATCAAGGGATCCATATGTTCTTTGTTTACCTTTTTTTAAACTTTATTCTACAGGATTTATCAAATACACAAGGATCACATAACTCCAGTTTTTCGACCTTGTCACCACCCAACAGATTTTGTTTCGACAATTTGACCAGGCCTCTTTCACTGACATGGCCAAGTCTCTTGTGCCATAGCTCAGCCTTCGATACAGGTTTCATGGATGTCACATCGGCTGAACCACTTACAACCTCACCTTCAAGGGTATATAAATCTTGTTTCTTCATGCCTCTCAAGACTTCCTTCGACTCCTTCATTACCCCTAGGATAATTTGCTCTCGTTTGAAAAAATATCCTTTCTTATCGAATTCACCAAGAGAAATAAAATTCTTCTTAAGATCAGGTACATACCTAACATCAGTCAATAGCCTTATTGACCTATCCTAGAGCTTGAATCTCATAGATCCAATACCTGCAACTTTGCAAGCTTTGTTGTTTCCCAACAAGACTGATCCACCATCTTGATCACATAATTCTTCAAACACGTCTTTGTTTGGAGTCATGTGCCAAGTACACCATGAATCCATAGTTCACTCCTTGTTAGAGTCACTGCTTGAAACCACTAGGACATCAGATGATTCATAACCATCTTGTACAATGGTTGCATTACCATTATTCTTTCCTCCATGATTGTTCAGTCGATCAGGGAACACTTTTCTTGTATGACCCTCTTTCTTACAATGATAACACTTAATAGTAGGAGCATTACCACCATAAGAATTTTGTAGAACTTTACCATTCTTCTTCTCAAACCTACCATTTTTCTTCAAAAATTTCCTCTTAACGGACAAACCTTCACCAACAGAAGATGACTTGTGCTCCTTTTGTTCATTCAAATCCTTAGTGTACAAGGCAAATTAATCATCCTCAAAGGTTAAAAACTCTCTTCAATACAAAAGAGTTTCTTTGAAGTGAGCATAAGACTTAGGTAAAGAGCACAATAGCAACAACACTTGATCTTCATCATCAACCTTGACCTCAATATTTTTAAGATCAAGAATTAACTTGTTAAACATATCCAGCTGCTCAGCCAAGGCTTTGTCTTCACTCATTTTGAATGAATACAAATCTTGCATCAGGTAGAGACGATTAACCAACAATTTCTTCATGTACAAACCTTCAAGTTTCGCCCACAGACCTGCTGCAGTTTTCTCCTTTGAAATCTGCCGTAGAACCCTATCACTAAGGCTCAATACAATGGCACTGTGGGATTTTTCGACCATTGTTTCCTTCTCCTTCTACGATAGGGCAGTGTCCATCTTCTCTGATCCTTTTAGTGTTTCTAGCAAACCCTGTTGAACAATAAGGGTTTGCATCTTCAAGCGCCACAAACCAAAACCATTCACACCGGTGAATTTCTCAATCTCATACTTTGTTAACGACATCGTCTCCTTCACGCTCACTCACTAGTTTATTGTAAATTGATGTCGTCAAGAACAAACCAAAATATGAGAAAAAGATTGAGTTTCTTGAACAAACACAAGATATCCTATTAGGTTTTACAAAAGATAGAGAAGAAGGAAGAAGAAGAATAAGAATTGGTTAAAACTATTTTACTATTCACTTACTCAATAAGGGTTCAAAGATTAAAAGTGAATACCAACAATTATCTTCTCTCAACAACTTGAGAGAACTAGTTTATTTATAGACTACTAAGCTAACTTAGACTACAAGCTAACTTAACAATTGAGCTTACAAGTAAGATCCAATTCGACATACTAACTTAAATTACAAGTTAATATATTTCGACATTATGCTCGAACAGACTTTGACTACAACATACACAACTCCTGTCGAATCATGAAGCTACCTTTGTCAACACTTAAGTTCGATCAAAATACCACACATATATATTTTTTAAAATATGTAATAAATACTCCTATATAAACATTGATTATTTATCTCTCTTAAAAAAATAAATAAAATTATATAAATAATCAATAAATTTAATACTCTTATTAACTTTCTTAATTATTAAAACTTAATCTATGAAAATTTGTATTTAGAAACAGAGATAGTACGTTTTTCTCTAATACTATGAATTAATATTTTTAAATATAAAAATTAATAAATAATTTATATGAGAAAAAAATGTATGAAAGAAAAATTAAATATAGTGAGAAAGAGAGAGAGATATATTATTTTAGTTTTGTGATATTTTGTATTTAGAGATAAAAAATTTTATCTCGTGATTTAATAAGAGACAAAATTCATATTTTTGTTTTACTCTTTGATTATTTATTTTGTCCAATTTGATGACCAATTAAAAGTATAAAAAAATTGTTCAGTTTAGATTTTTTTTAATTTTTTCTTTTTTATCAAATCAAATATATCTAAATATTTAAGAGAAAATGAAAAATTACACCGACAGTATAAAATAATTTTGTATTGTAAATCAGTTACTATTATATATTTCATCATATAAAATTATAAATTTTAAATTAATTATATAACATAATAAATTAATAATAATAAATTTCTATTAAATGACTACGTAAACATTATCAATGTATATCCATTACTCGATCTCTAAAGAGTTCAAGTCACACCAATAAATTAAACTTACCACAGTACTATGATCGTGGCTGTGATCATACATTCATTTATAACATGAAATCTTAACATTTTTTAATAAAATGACAATATAATTGTGAGCAAAAAGTCAACAAGTCATGTTGTTCATGTTGTAATAGGAAACAACACCATATGTTTTCATGTTACTGTACCTAAATTTTCTTCAAAGCTTTCTTATAGCCCACTAATTAATTTTAGCCTTAAATATGATGTTGCTCATCAAATATACATGATACTTTGATTTAGTTTTTTTTCTTCTTCTTATTGTCTCTACAATTTTTGTAAATATAATTTAGGTCTCTTAGAGCATCTTTAATGAGAGTAAATTAAATGGGTAAACTAAGATATTTTTTGTGGGCCCAAAATGTTTTGTACGATTTAAAAAATTTATAGTTGATTTGAGTAGTTTTTACTTTAATGATGGTTGTCTATAAGAAATCAAAACTTGACGACACATTTTATATTTTTTATTCAAATTACTATTAAATAATGTTGTTGGAATATTTTATTAATATTAAATAATATTATAATACGTTTCACATTGAATAGTTAACGTTAACGGTATAGATAATGAAAACTAAACTTTAATTCACTAAATGTCATGTCAGCTCTACTATAATCAAATTCTTTATTACTAATGTAAGCTATACAAAATTTTGGTTTAACAACCATGCGTTAAAGTTGTTTTTAAGTGGTTACTTTTTAATGACATTTAGTTGTAGAATCGATGCTGACATATGTTTTAGTTTTGCATAGAATGTGTTGTATTGACTAATTAAAAACAAATACTAAAAGCTAGTAAACAAATTTATAAAATTGGAAATCATTCTTCAAAATGGTCTTCTTCTCCAACAATGTGAGCTCCATAATGTCTAATAGTATCATTCAATAATAATGTCAAAGCACATAAGGTGTAATTGATTGCAAAATTTGTTTCAAAATTCCTCAAGTTTTAATAGAAAATGTAACAACCTAATTTGACTCATAGTATTAAATTATATTAGTTGGAAAATAATTGGAGTAAAATTGAATTAATTAATATAGAATGAGAAATGTGTAATTATATTTTAGTGTAATTGAATGACGTTTTGTAATTAAATGAAAAAATAAAATAGAACATAAGAATTACTCTCATCTGAATTAAAACAATTTTAATCATTTTGTCTTTCTTTTCAATTGAACCATACTCTCATCTATAGTTAAAATTCTCGAATTTTAAATTTTAACTAAATATCACAATTCAAGTATGAAACTTCATCGATAAACTAAACTCATTAAGATAGAAATCTTGTTATTTATTTTTTTCATTGTACTCCCTTTTTCCTATAGTATAAAAACCTTAAACTTAAAAATTTTAAAATATTAAAAATTCAAAATTTTCATGTATTAGTAGCATCATCCTTCAAGATATTCTTGTAGTAAAGGAGGGAAAAGTGGGATTTTTAAGTGTTTTTTTAAAGAGTTGTTGATTGAAATAAGTTTTAAGTGATTGTTCAAAATTTCATTCCTATTCAAATTGGTAGGATGCATGTTCATTTTATTAATTATTGGGACTATTTTAAATGTTGGACATGAAACTCTACACACAAGAAGATGAATTGTTTAGATTTGAAAAAATCATTTTTAAATAAAAATATTTCACAAAATCATAGTTTAAAAAGATTTTATAAATCAAACTGAGTAATGACAACAAAAATAAGAAAATCATAATGCAACGAAAATAAATAACTTGAAAGTAAAGAGATAATGAAAGAGAGAAAAACACCAGAGTTTTATAGCGGTACAATTTAATTAAGTGACATGCCCTTCTCTCTAAGAATTTTTTTCTTGAGAGTTTTTCCTATGATGAAATCTTTTGATAGGCTTTGCCATCAAACCTCCTTATACAAGGTTGGAGTTTTACAATGGCTAATTTCTTAACCGACAACATATTTTTAACTAAGGAGACCTCCACAATCAATTGAGAGCTTTTAATAGCAAGTTAAACTCGCCAACCGACTGAGAGTATTAAATGTGGAGACCTCCCCAACAACAACAAGGTTTTAATTGGTTTATTTCAACAACAAAAAGAGAGCTTTTCACTTGGTTTAGATCACAACAAAACTAATTTTCTCCCAATGATAAACTACATTAATGCCCTTACACTAGATCAAAACAGCGCGCGCACGCGCACACACACACACACACACACACACACACACACACACACACACACACACACACACACACACACACACACACACACACACACACACACACACACACACACACACACACACACACACACACACACACACACACACACACACACACACACACACACACACACACACACACACACACACACACACACACACACACACACACACACACACACACACACACACACACACACACACACACACACACACACACACACACACACACACACACACACACACACACACACACACACACACACACACACACACACACACACACACACACACACACACACACACACACACACACACACACACACACACACACACACACACACACACACACACACACACACACACACACACACACACACACACACACACACACACACACACACACACACACACACACACACACACACACACACACACACACACACACACACACACACACACACACACACACACACACACACACACACACACACACACACACACACACACACACACACACACACACACACACACACACACACACACACACACACACACACACACACACACACACACACACACACACACACACACACACACACACACACACACACACACACACACACACACACACACACACACACACACACACACACACACACACACACACACACACACACACACACACATTTCACTATAAAAAGCACTAAGGAAAATGTGAGAAAATAGAGAGAGAAAAATGAGAGTGAAAGAAAGGTATTTCAAATATGTTTTTTGGTGTGTTGGAAATGAGAAAAGCCTTTTTAATGCTAATAATCGATTATGCTACCCCACTACTAAACGTAATTTATTTTATGATAAAACTTTCATCCCACCCAACAAAAAATCAAAATATAATTCTAGAATGTGTAATATTTTATTTTTTATTTTTAAAAATATCAGCTATACCATCGATTTTTTAATATAACCGAGGTGAAAATAAATTCTGGACATGCTTCGAATTCCAACAAATGCAATTTATATTTTTATTTCTTTATAAGTGATTATTTTTATTTTATTTTTGTAAGTTAAGTGATTTATTTTTTCGATTACTTTAATAACCAAGGGGTTATATGATCAGATTTTACTATAAAAACACATGTTTATTAAGTTTTACCCTAAATCCAACTCATTTATAGCTTCTCCAAACCCGTACATCATTTGCTTTGGGATGAATTGTAAGACAGAAAAAATCTTCAAGGTTTTGTGTTGTATGTTGTTCTTCTAACACTAACCTTGAACAAAATATTTTTTCTACTCTTGCAATCTATCTCACATTATGGTATTTTTGTTGTTATTGTTCCCACCTCTTACAAGGCCATTATTATATTTTGGAGTAACCTTCCTATGTTGTCAGTCAAAGAAAATACTACATAATTTATAGCTTTTTTGGTATACAACATTGAAAAATTTATTTCTAAACACACTATAAATTACAAGTAATGTTGTTGTTTCATAATACAAGATCTTGAAAAAATTGTTTTCAATATTGCAACACATAAAGAAAGTGATGAATGGTAAACAAAATTGAAATAGGAAACAATACATGTTCCTTTCAATTTTTTACCATTCACCATTTTTTGCAAGTAATATATTACATCGTCTCCTTTATAAAATCGAGGGGAAAATCCTTATTTTATTTTATTTTTTAATTAAAAAAGAAATAACCTTTCCTCTCGGTTTTAACAAAGAATCGAGGGTATAGTTACTTAGTTAATATATAATGAATCAATGCCCTACATTCATAAAGTAACAATGCTAAAGATATTTCCAAACACATCAATTCACAAGAAACCCTCTACATTCAATAAGAATGGGAACACCACCTATATATATCTTGGACGCTATCTTGTGAAACTCAAACATTGATAATAAAAATATTTCCCCTGAAAACAGTGAAATATAAAGAAGCTTGGAAGATCTTTGGGGTGGACTACAAGTGCAGAAAAAATTTGTTCCAAGGTTGGTGTTCTTCTATAATATCTTATCTTTTGACTAAAATTTTATGTTATGGACCTAACCTTTTTTTTTAATGTTATATAAAAACATTGGATGAATGCATAACTGTTCTGAACTGGGCCAGTACCTGGCCCACGGTTGGGCATGCCCAACCAAGTTTCACATTAGTGAGGCCCATCAAGGCCTAATCTTTCTCGCTGTCGGGCACGCTTAGTGTTCCCTGTAGTCGGGTAGGTCACCACCTAGTGCAGAGAGAGCTCACGCGTCTTTCCCACGTTCTCCATGTGTTCCCCACGCGGGGACACGTGATCAGGCAACTACCTGTGTCCTAAAAAACTGGTCTTCTACCTTCCGAGGATGACGGGGAAGTTAGACCAGGGTGAAGACCACGTGCTGGTCTTCCTTATGCCACGTAGACCCTAGCAATTACTTGTGTTAGGCCTAACAATCCAGCCCAATGTGATGTAACTGTTGGCCCAGCGCTGGGGGCACACTATAAATACACTCTTTCACTAGAGGGTCAAGTATTCTAAACCCTACACCTATTTTCTGTACTTGCTCTCTCTAACTCTATTACTCACTTTAGCATCGAAGTACCTTATAGATACACCCCATCCTCCTCTTCAACTCCGGTGAACACAGAAGCTTACATCACGTGGCAAGCTACTGATCCCTTTCTGATCCGGTAAGATTAGTGGCGCCGTCAGCGGGAACCCTTTGCTCCCCTATTCTTTCTCCTATAGAAGCATATAAGCTTAAGAACCAAAACAATATTCAACTTTTGTTTGATCATGGCCAGCCCATACAATGACAATGCTCTGAAAACCGCCTTCATTCAGTTCATCAATGGTGACGGCCACGACCCAAATGTGACCATTCACGTCGAAGAAGGCGACTCCAGGGACGACCGCACCGCCTCCCCCTCCTCGAAATATGAGACCTTCAACTTCGCCCGACACTTTGATAGCCCGACTGTCTACCAGCCGATCCCGGTGTCGCCCAACATCGATCCAACCATGGTGGCTCTATTTGTAGCAATCAACCAGACAAATCTGATGATTTTCCAACAAAATGAGTGAATAGGAATACTCGAGAAGAAGAGACAATCATATTCTCCCCCGTGGAGACATCATCTCCCCGTTTCTAGCGGTTTCTCTCCTCCCTCGCGGAGGACACGACACGATGACTCTCAGAGCTCTTCTCCTCGACAGATTGGGAGTCGTCCTCACTTGGAGTAGTCTTAGCAGTGGGCACTCAGAAGCGCAACCGATCCTCTCCCCGGAAGGAGCGACGCACCCCCATTCATAAGAGGAATAAAGCTGACGGATGTATCGAGAAGGCAAAGAGCCGACCGAGGAGTCCTCCCCGACAAAATAGGAATAATCGGGGTGACCTTTCCCCTTCTCAATCACATGTCAGGAGTGACGAGGACAACCAGCGCTCACGACTGTCCAGGGAGACTCCCTTGCCAGTCAGGATGGAAAAAACCCCGACCTTAGTGACTTATGATGGTATAACCGACCCGGACGACCATATCGAAAGTATCATGCAATGCTCGACTATCGAAACATCCGGGGAGCCATCAAGTGCAGGCTTTTCCCCACTAACCTAAGGAAGAGTGCTATGGTGTGGTACAAGCGTCTCACGCCCGAATCCCTCACCTCCTGGGGGCAACTAAAGAGGCAGTTCTCTAGGCACTTCATAGCTTCCCGGCGCCACCCGAAGACAGAAGCATCCATGGAAGCCATTATCCAGGAAAAAATGAACCTCTTTGAGATTACATAGAGAGGTTCAACCGAAAAGTTGTCCAGGTGTCCACCTCGGACGATACGAAGAAACTTTTGATCGTGCGAGGACTGTGACCTCGCACCAACATCGCCAAGGCCTTCGGTATTGAAAGGCCCGACACCTTAAACACCCTTCTCCATAAGGCATAAGCATACATCTAGTATGAGGAAATAAAGGCCTACCATGGCACCCGCGGAATCAAGAAAGCGTCAGGGGCACCAGGCATGAGGACACCGATGTTCCCCGACGAGCTAGGGAAAGAAGAAGAGAAGACCGACCCAGAGGACAGAGAGGCCCAGCAGGTCGGTTCACTGAGTACACGCTACTCACAGCTCCCCGCAAGCACATCTTATCCGAGTGTATTAGCTCAAAATTTCAGAGAGGTGGTGTCAATTTTCTGAAACCGACACCCCTTAAACCCAACGTCGATAAGTCCAAGTACTTCCGATTCCACCAGATTCATGGACATGTCACTGAGGATTACATCCACCTCAAGGATGCAATCGAGATCCTAATCAAGGAGGAGCACCTGAATAGTACACCCGGAGAAGCGAGGCTCCTCGACAGGAGACTCGTGAAGCCAAGAGGCTCGAGGAGGTGTCACCATCCTCTGAAGAAGCCAGATTGCAAGTCACCCTATGTGTCTCCTGGTCAGAAGACTTTCTCCTTCTCGGCGAACCCGACGCGTCTTTGTTTGTCCGCAGTCCATGGGAGCACTTCCCCGCCACAATGTTCATATCAGACGGGGTCCCAACAAGCTCTCAATCAGGTCGATCAAGATGAAATCTGAGGAGATGATTGAAAAGAGCTCAAAGCAGAGCTCCACCCTCGATAAGTTCAAAGGTCAATCAAACCCGATTACCTTTTACCTCGAGGAGCTTCCCGAGGGTGCACCTGTTGCACCCCAAAATTTGCCCAACATTTCTTCACCTAGCTTGTGTTTCATTTCATTCACATTAGCATTATCATTTGCATTTCATTGACATGTGTGCAGGAGATCAAGAGGTATGATTACCAATTAAGATCTATACAAGACTATGAAGTGTTCAAGGGTTGATATCCTTGTCAGAGAAGTTGAAAGAGCCTCAGAAAGAGTGGTTGAAGCCAAGTGTGTAGGTCTCCTAACTTGAGAGTTGTGGGAAGCCATCAGATGATTCTGAGGTCATGGATATGAACTTGAGGTCTTGAGATAGCTCATGATAAGTGTTGAAGATCACTTTGAGGCCTAGACAGGTCATTGTGCAAGATTGAGAAGGCTCAACCATGATTGGTGCAGCTAGGGTTTGACTGGGTCAACCCTAAGTCAACTGAGGATTTGGAGAAGGTTGAGACTTAATTCAAGAGAAATGTGATCATGGATTGACACATTGAGATGTTATAAGGATGATTTCAAGGTTAACTCATCATGATTGAAGAGTTTGAGAAGTTTCAAGCTAGGGTTTCTAAGGCTTGACAGTGTAAAATCCCCTAGTTTGACCCCTATCTTCAAGGCAATTTAGCTCAAGATGTGATTGTCATCTCATCTTTCCCCCAACATGATTGTTGTAAAGCATGGTCTTAGCTTTAATTTGAGTACTAGAAGTCCTTGATAGGATTTGTAGAACTCAAGTTATGGCTTTGACAAGTTACAAGTCATCTAAGGTATATGAATTTGGAGCTTGAAAGTTACCCAAATTGCATGAAACTTTTGCCCAAGAAGGATGATTCCTATGAACTTTTGGTCAACATGAATGTTGTTCCTTATTATCTTAGCTTTCCATAGAGAGTACTATAAGTACTTGATAGGATTTGTAGAACTCAAGTTATGGCTTTGACAAGTCAAGGGTATTTTGGGAATTTGTGATTATAGGTCATTTATGATCATGGGTCATTTTCACCAACTTAGACACCTCAAATGAAATTTTGTTCAACTTGAAAGTTGTTCAAAATGGGGTTTTAACCTTGACCATGTATCAAGGAGAGATTGAAATGGCTCAAGGAAGGATGTGGTTCAAGGAATTTTGAAAAAAGAAGAATTAAAGGCATTTAATGGTCAAAAATTGAAATAATTCATTTTATGTCCAAACAAGGCAAAATAATAGGTCATTTTGAATGGAAAAGTCATTTTAAGAACTTTGGCAATGTTGGAATTTTGGTTTGAGTCCATTTTCATACCATTTCATGTTGTTTCTTCATGATGAAGCAACATATCAAACTCACACCATTGGCTTGCAAACAAGGAAATTAACATAGCAAACTAATTCAATATCTCATGAGATGATAATTGCAAGCATTTTCATGCCCAAAGAGAGCCAGAATCGTGACTGTGCACATGAGACTTTGAAGGAGAAATTGAAATTGCAAAATCTCCTATGGAAGGTTACAGAACTTTCTAGACATTTCCAATGAGTTCTATATAAGCATTAGAGTGTGTTCAGCCATTTTTTTTGGTGAAGATTGAGCCCTGAAGCAGAGAGTGAGGTTGAAGTTTCACAACTGCAAGTTGGAATCGGTTTCTGAGTTCAAGGCAAAATCAAGGAAAAGTGAAGGTTGCATTAGCTTCAGAAGGTGATTTAGAGTGAATCTGCATCATCGTGAAGGTTGAATCGAGAAAGAAGTGCATCTGTTACAAGCTCAAATACAGGTTTTAACTTCTTGAAATTTCTCTCTAATTATGTGTTTTCAGTGAACTAGAAGCATGTGGTTAGGTTCCCCTATTGACATAAATGGATTTAGGATGATCAATTGCAACTTTAGAGACAATTCAAGTTGGAGTTCATTTTCGGTTGGGATTGTTATTTCAAGATTCAGGCGTTTTGAGGATGAATTAATGGCATGGTTGAATTGCTTGTGAAATTTTGAGCAAGGTTCGTTTAGACATCGTGGCCAATGGTTGAGTGTAGAGAGACTTAGGGTTGCGCCAGGGGTGGCCGGAAAAGCCACCGGCGATGGGCCCTACGCGCGCAGACTTGCAGGTTTAAAATGGAGAAGACGTAATCGTGTCCGTTCATGCACGAGGAAGACTTGACTCAGTCCATGGATCCAAGCGCTCATGATGAGCCACATACCCTGTCCCATGCGACGCTGCATTTTGATAAGTGCCTTGTCTGCTTCATTGTGTAGACCAAGAGGGAACGAGTTCGAACCTTGGTGTGTATGCATTTCATTTTTCAGTTTGATAATTGAAGTTGAGATAGGCGTGTGGGCTTTGGACTGAGCTTCTATCCACAGCCCCCTCTGGGCCCAACCCAGGATTTGAACTGCAATGAATTGCTATTAAGCACGCCAGTTTTATTATTTTTCTTCTTATTTCTTTATTTTGTGCATTTCATATAGTTTAGAAAATAATTCATAAAAAATAGGAAAATAATCCAAATTGATCCAAGTTTTTTTCCATTGACTCATGAATGAGTCTTGAATTTTAAGAAATTGAAATATTAAGAATTCATGCATTTGTGATTTTAATTTCATTTTTTGTATTTTAATTGACATTAAATCCATTATGGTTGATACCTTGTTTTGCTGAATTTTGTGTGATCATTTGATGATGATTCTTGAGCTGATTTTTTTGTGTGTAGCTAGTTTAGATATGCATGCTCCTCTAGTAATTTTCTCACATTTTTGTGATGAAATTAGGTAGTGTTTTTGAGTTGAACTTTAGGTGTTCTAGTTTTAGGGTTTAAGCTTAGTGCCTTATGATTTAGGATTTATTTCTAGGACTTTGTGGATGATTCAACCCCTGGATTTTGTATGGTAGATTCATGATTAAATTAGGTTCCCATAGTTATTTTTTTAGGAATTTACAATTGGTTTTAGTATTTTAGTTAGGATTAACTTTAGTACTAGGTTTTAGGTGATCCTAACTTGCTAATTCAACTAGAATGATTTCTTTAGTTCCCTTAGATTAGGTTTTTGCCTCTCTTGCTCTTGGCTGATGATGAAGACATATGTGGGATACTATGGAATGCTTGAGGGAGCTTGGACTTGAAGTTTTCTCTTTCTCTGGAGTAGTTTTGTTTAGGTGTTAAGATTAGGGTTGTAAGTAGAGCTTCGAGATAGATTCTCTTCTTTCATAAACATGGAAGGTGTTGATCACTTCCATTCTTCCCTATGACGTAAGGCCTCCTTGTGAAGGCCTCATCCCTCCTTTGGTAGGATGTGTGGCCCTTCACAAGTTGGTAAAACCTTTGAGGGTTCCTTTCTTTGATGGGGGAGTGTTTAGTGGTGACCTTTGGTCTTCACTTTGCTTTCCACTATCCAAACCTTGCTCTTGTTAGATGAATCTTTCTCCCTTGATATAGGATGGAGTTCCTTGTTAG
The DNA here is from genome assembly GCA_963859935.3 of Lathyrus sativus. Lineage (NCBI taxonomy): Eukaryota > Viridiplantae > Streptophyta > Magnoliopsida > Fabales > Fabaceae > Lathyrus > Lathyrus sativus. Next base: position 649,857,008 of record OZ012735.1, read on the forward strand.
AAGATTGAGGATGCTAGAAGTTGCACTTCCCTGTGTTTGAAGACATCTCTTGGAGCTGAAGCTTGAAGATCAAGAAGAACAAGTTGACACTTGTGAAGAAAATCAAATTGAGATCAAAGGAAGAGCTGAAGCTTGAAGGAGAAGGACAAGTTGATACTTGTGTTTGATGTGTTAACAGCTTGAAGAAGCAAGTTGATATTTGTTGTTGAAGATGATAGCCTTGAAGAGTAGTTGAAGACTGAGGACTGAACTGCTGTCAGAGGAGAGCTTTGTTGTGAAGCTGTGGAAGCTGTTGATTTGCTTTCTTTCTTGTCTGTTTGCTTTTTGTGCAACTGTATTGATGTGACTTGTTAGATTTGCTTGATGCATTAGAATAAGTTCATGTTTAGATTGATTTAATCTAGGAGCATGATTTCACTAGAGGTTGAGTTACTCCCTCTGCTTGTATTTTTACTGTATGGCTTTGCTTGCGGGTATTCGGTAGAGCCCAACTCCCTTGCCTATGTGGTTTGTGATTTGCTTGATAGCACTTTATTTTATTCTTCCTGTATGATTGCAGTTATTCATATCTGGCTTGAGGTCGAGACGGGCTTGTGGAGGCTGATGCCCCACACACATTTCCTCCCTCACTTGCATTGCATACATTTTATTTACAGTTGTTCCCTGTACTGTTTACTGTTTACTGTTTAAGCTGATGCTTTATCTGTTTCTGTTTATCATTGATATGATCCCCTAGGAATCTCACTTCCTTTGATAAGGAAGTGATGATTAGAACTTTAGGTTGAAACCTATGCATGATAACTTCTAGGAGTTCCCTGTTTCAAACCTCAACCATAGGATGAATCCTTGGCATGACAACATTAGGACTTGATAGTCTCTCCTTAGTTGAGCCTTGTCTCTCTTCTCATCTCAAAACAAATCAAAATACAGTAATAAAGGTTAACTGACGTCGTACGTTACGAGCCTTAAGCTATCTGAGAAAGGGTTGTTGAAGAGTTTCTTTTCAACAGCTTGGATGTTTAGTATGGTACCTTTTGGGTGACATGCGACACATTCACTCTCAGGTCATAGTCTCTAGTGCGATATTGGTTGCAAACATCCATAAAAAACAGTTCTTCCGTAAAAGACAGAAAACAAACTTCAAACCTTTTTGCCTCGTGGGCCTATAATTTAAAGGAAGCTTTTCTGAAGAAAAAAGTGTTGTTAACTCCCAGTTCTACCGCAAATGGTAACGCCTAAGTCTCCAAGGGTCGAGCTGCGTACACCAAACTGCTGGAACTGTTTGTTAACCCTACTCAAAAAACAGATGAATTTGAATTCCTGTAATCCGTATTATCCCGAACTACGTAAGCTCTGATCTCTCATATCTGTTGAGAGTACATAGGCACAATACTGACGTATTGGCGAGCCACCTTCCCCATCACCCGTAGTTAGCCGAACTACGTTGACTCTGATTTCTCATTCTCTGATGAGAATACGTAGGCATAAAGCGCGACGCTTTGCCGAGTCATTTTCTTTTCTTTTCAAACCATCCTTGATAGGTAGATAGTAAACAAACCCGTCAGATAAACATAAACAAGTGTGGATCCCATCGAGTACGATGGACGTGAGGGGTGCTAATACCTTCCCCTTGCGTAACCGACTCCCGAACCCAGACAATGGTTGCGATGGCCTTGTCTTATACCTTTTCGTCAGGTTTTCCCGATCGTTTCCTTTCCCGCTCTGAGGGATAAATAACGAAAGGTGGCGACTCTTCTGTTTTGCCGGCACCTTATTTTCGCGGTAGCGACAGTTGGCGACTCTGCTGGGGACTTGATAGTTTCCTGGGATCCAACGTCCCTTATGCGAGTCAGTCAGGGTATCCAACGTCCCCTGCGAGAGTCAATCCTAACGCTTGTATGTTTACTTGTTGGGTTGTGTTTATCGCATTTTACCTTCCGCATTTTATTTTCAGTATGATATGATTATCTGTGCTATTGTGGGAGGGGCATTCTGATGAGTGAGAAGCCAGACCCAGGCTTGAGTGTACCTAGCATTAGTTGTGGAAATTAATGGGCGCGTGCTTGCTTTGCAGGCACTAGTGTCTCATGAAATCCACGCTCAGACGAGGTTCTCCCGGTTGACTTCTTTTCCGGCCCTTTTGGCCTGAGGGGTTGTTGGTTTGGAGGATTGTCGACTCTGGGGACCGATCATTTGGGATTCAGCTAAGTGAGGCCGCTTCAGGAGATGGTGATGCCACACCTTCTAGGTATCGTATCATCTCTCTCTTGAATGTCTGTGACGCTGATGACCGCATAGGATGCCGAACTTGTGTCAGTTTAGGTCCATACCTGTGAGCAGGGTCGGGTTTGTTGCAGGAAACCTTAACCTTCAGACTACCTGGTTTTCTTGATAGTGAATCAGTTTGGTTGGTATCCGAGGGTCTCATCATCAGATATATGATGGTTCTTGACATAGTAGGTTCTTGGTCTGATATCAGAGGGTTTCGTCATCAGATATATGTGTTTGTTCTTGACAGAGCAGAGTTATAGTCTGACATCAGGGGCTTCTCCTCATCATCAGATATGTGTGTTCTTGACAGAGCAGATTTATGGTTCGATATAAGGGTTTTCTTCTCGTCAGAGATAGAGTTGTTCTTGACAGAGCAGTATTGTGGTTTTGTTGATATAGGACCTTCATCTCTTCAACAGCACAGTCGTCTTGATCTCCTGCTGCATGATTACATTTTGCATTGCTTTGCATACTCATTTGCATATCATTAACGTATGTCTGTGTCGCAGGTACCGTTTCCCACGGTTCAGGTTTTCTTGCCTTCTATTGTGCTATCATGGTTTCTCTGAGGAAGACTGTGGCCTACAAGCTCCCCACTCCTGATGTTGTTCAGTTGTCTAGTTTGATTGCTTTGGTAGATGATTCTGTGAGAGGTGAATTCAGAAAGTCTTATGGGAAACTGCTCAGCTTGGTTCGTAAACCTTCTGTGTTTGAGTTGAATGGGTTGCACGCCTTGCTGTAGTTCTACGATCCTCCTTTGAGATACTTTACCTTCCCGGACTTTATTCTCGCACCTACACTAGAGGAATATGCTGATTTGTTAGGTGTGCCTATCAAGAGTCAGATGCCCTTTGTTCATATGGATGTTGAGCCTAATCTGGCTAGTCTAGCTCTTTCACTTCACCTGGATGCCTCCGAGTTGATCTTGTCTAGTTGGAACAGGGTTCCTGGTTTCTCTTTGCAGTTCTTAGTGGGAAAGGCCCAACAGTGTGCCAAAGACGGTTGTTGGATCGTGTTCAACGCCATCCTTGCTCTTTGCATATACGGCATCATTATGTTCCCTAATATGCCTGACTTTGTAGACTTCGACGCCTTTCACATCTTTGCAGCAGGGAATCCAGTCCCTACCTTGATTGGAGATGTCTATCATTCCGTCCACTACAAAAACGAGAACAGAAGAGGCAAGAATGTCTCGTGCTGTGTGCCCCTATTCTATAGATGGCTTGATAGTCACCTACCCAAGAAGGGTCCCTTTGCTTCGTCTGCAGCCACAACTGAGTGGTCTGAGCGTTTGATGAGTCTATCAGCAGAGGATATTGCCTGGTTTGATAGAGATAGGTTAGGTACTGAGATTATCTTCAGCTGCAGCGGGTTTCCGAATGTGCCTTTGATAGGCAGGAAGGGCTGTATCAATTATAATCCATCCCTGTTGGTCCGACAGCTTGCTTATGCTTTGAGAGCTCCGCCGAAGGATGAAGAGGTGAAGGAATCTCTATACTTCACCGGTCTTCTAGAGGGGGATATGTTATCTAAACTTCAGCACGCTTGGAATGGTATCAGTAAGCGAGGGAAGCCGTTGCTGGGAAAAAGTAATAGCCAAGCCTACGCTCCATATGTGACCTGGATCAGAGCCATAACAGATATCATAGGGATGTCGTTTCCTCCTGCCAAGCTAGAAAGCCCTCCGGTGATTGAAGAGCCTACCACCGTGCCTATTCAGCAGCACAATCAGGTGTTAGCTGAGAGAGATGAGCTGAAGAAGGCAAATGAAGAACTGGAGAAAGAATTGGCTCAGCTCAGAAGCGAGAGAAGCGAAGTCGTCCATTCCTTCAAGAGGCAAACAGAGCTGGTAAACAAGTTAGGTACGGATTTGACTAAGCAGTTGGCTGAGCGTGAGCGCTTGGGTCGGGATTTCAAATCTGTCAACGACGTATTGGCCACCATGAAGCAGCACTTGGATGAAGCGTACCGGAGAATATCCAAGTTTAATCAGCATTGGAAGGCCACCCTAGCCAACGGCAAGGAACAGGAGGATAAACTGAAGCAGCAGATCTCCAAACTGAAAGCCCAGGTGAAGGCTAGTGAGAAGAGGTTTGATGAAGAAACCGCTCACAGATATGCCGCTGAAGGCCTGCTCAACAAGGCTCTTGCTAACCTGAAGGAGCACAAACAGACGCTTGAATCCAAGAAGTGGAAGTTAGAAGATTGTTTCGGCGAAGGAGAATGGGAAGACTCAGTTGAAGGTCTTCAATACACTATTGTGAAGAGGGAGTTACTCGTCGAAGGGTTGCTCACTCAGCCTAATCATCCAGAAACGAGGGATCTGCTAGAAGAGTTTCGAGCCCGTGGTCGTGCTTGACTATATTTGTAATCCTTTTGTTTTGATCATTGCTGTATGCTGACCATCACCATGCTTGTTGGTCGAGGTCATGCTATTGATTCTGCTTGTACTCGGTGACATTGTGTACTGCCTTGATGGGCTTTCTTTATATATATGAGATGTTATTTCCATGACTGGACTCAGACTTCTTATTATCCGCACTGGCACTCAGGCACTAGGATCGGAGGGGATCTCCCTAACGCACAGACACATGTTTGCATTTGCATGAAGCGTTTGCATAACGAGAACTTTGTCGTTTTTTCTAATCCTTTGTGTATACAGGTTGTTCCAGGATTGATCGAAGGCCAATCCACCGCTATCCGATAAGAGCAAATCAGGCTAGAGCAATGGAACAAGTGCAAACTGATGTTCAGGAACTCCGAGAGAGGATGAACCGCTTCATGGAGCTCATGCAAGTGGTTGCCAACGGCCAAGACCAGCTCAGAACATTGGTCCAGCCTCTGATCTCAAGGGTTGACAGCAACGGTGTACTCCATGGTGGGAATGTTCCTACCCCTCCATCTGTTGAAACTCCTCAGGGTGGAATCCCCGTGACTGGGGGGAATGGCAGTAATGACAATGTGATCACTAACATCGGGCTCAATGGTAATACGACTGGCGTCGGTAATGGAAATTTTGAAGCTAATGGCAACGCTGGACTGGGCAACGGCAACACAGGTGATGAAAATATGTATGGGCCTCAGCCATGGCTAGAAGATCGACAAGAAGATTTGTTCTCACAGAGAAGTTATGAAGGAGAGCTGACTGCTGAAGCACGTCTGAGGTTCAAGGCACTCGAGGACAAAATGAGGAATTTCGAGAACCAGAACACTATGGGGGTCGACATGACTAAGTTGGGATTGATTTCTGATTTCAAGGTGCCTCCCAAATTCAAGGTACCCGACTTTGAGAAGTACAAGGGCACCACTTGCCCTCGTGTCCACTTAAGGTCATACTACCGAAAGATGTCTGCTCACTCTGAAGACGAGAAGCTGCTGATGCACTTCTTTCAGGATAGTTTGTCCGGGCCATCCTTGGAATGGTACATGAGTTTGGAACCCACCAGTGTGCGCACGTGGAAGGAACTTGCTGAGGCCTTTGTACACCATTATCAGTATAATAGTGACTTGGCTCCGAACCGGGTTCAACTGCAGAACTTGTCACAGAGGAACAACGAGGGGTTCAAAGAATACGCCCAACGGTGGCGCGAATTAGCAGCTAGGGTTCAGCCGCCGATGGTTGAACGAGAGCTTGTTGAAATGTTTGTAGCCACTCTCTCGGGGGTCTATTACAAGAAACTGGTCATCGATATGTCGGGGAGTTTCTCTGATCTCATCATTACAGGCGAGCACGTTGAAAATGGGATCAAATTGGGAAAAATTCAGGGTGTTGATTTATCCTCAGCTGGAGGAGGAAAGAAACCATATGGTAACAAAAGGCGTGAAGGAGAGACGAGCGCCGTGTCTAACGCTCGAAGGAAGGGTAAAGGCCAGCGCCAGCAGGTGGCTAGCATAACCATCCCTGCTATCCAGCAACCCTAGCCACAGCAACAACAGCCAAATCATCAAGGGTACAGGAAGTATCAGAACAGGGCACCTCTGTCAAGTCGTCACCTTGAGACACTGCCCATGTCGTATGCTCAGCTGTTACAAACTCTGCTTCAGTTACAGCTAGTCCAGAAGAGAACCCTGGCTCCCTTGACAGGGGCACCTCTGCAGGGTTATGATGCGAATGCAACGTGTGAGTTTCACTCAGGGGCACCTAGCCACACGATAGAAAACTGCAAAGCCTTCAAGCACAAGGTGCAAGATATGGTGGATGCTAAGATCATCAATTTCTCAGATAATGTGCCGAATGTCATGAAGAACCATATGCCGAATCATAGGGGAGGTGGGGTGAATGCCATTATTGAAGAAGAGGATTTAGATGTGCTGATTGATGTCAAGGATCGGAGGACACCGCTTAGCTTCATTAAAGCCAAGCTGATGAAGAGAGGCTTCTTTCCGGGCTGTGGGGAATTGTGTATGGGATGTGCGACTCGTCCTGATGGATGTGAACAGTTGGTAGAGGGGATTCAGAGTCTGATGACCGAAGGAATCTTGCAGTTTAGCCGAAGGGCCGAAAGTAGATCTGGAGAGGTAATGCTGAAGCAAGATGATGAGGTTGCCACCATCGCCATCCCTCGTCAAACGATAACCATTTCTGCACCCAGGCCGCCCACCATTACCATCACAAAGGCTGGGCCGATACCTTTTGAAAGCACCAATGTTGTCCCGTGGCATTATGGGGCCGACGTTTACTGTAACGGACAGAAGTTAGAATTAGAACCATCTGGGCAGTCTGTGGATAACCTAGTGGGAATTGGCGGAATCACGCGCAACGGAAGAGTATTTGCTCCACCTGAGATTGTGGCGGACAAAGCGGACAAAGCTGAAGTAACCGATAAGGGAAAAAGTAAAGTCGTTGAGGAAACCCCTTGTGGGGTAGAGAAAGACTTACTTGTTAAGGACGCTGAGGAGTTCATGAGGTTGATCAAAAAGAGTGACTACAAGATCGTGGATCACCTCCACCAAACACCCTCGAAAATTTCCATCCTGAATTTGTTGCTGTGTTCGGAGTCACATCGCAACGCGCTGTTAAAGGTTTTGAATGCCACGTATGTACCGCAGGAAATCTCGGTCAACCAGTTGGAAGGGGTAGTGGCCCACGTGAATGCTGGAAACGGGTTAGGGTTCACTGACCTGGAGCTGACGCTGAAGGGAAGAAACCACAACAGTGCCCTGCACATCTCGATAGAGTGTAGGGGAATGATTATGTCTCATGTGTTGGTGGACACGGGGTCATCGCTCAATGTTCTTCTGAAGAAGGCATTGATGAAGTTAGATACTCGAGGATTGATTTGCACACCCAGTGATCTGGTTGTGAAGGCTTTCGACGGAACCAAGCGTCATGTCTTTGGAGAGGTAACATTGCCAATCCAAGTTGGACCAGAAACGTTCGACGCCGTCTTCTACATTATGGACATCATGCCAGCCTACAGCTGTCTCTTAGGCCGACCATGGATCCACTCTGCTGGCGTCGTGACCTCCACGTTGCACCAGAAACTCAAGTATGCCGTCGGAGGCAGCATCATAACTGTATGTGGCGAGGAAGATATAATGGTGAGCCATTTGTCGTCCTTCAAGTATGTTGAGATGGATGGGGAAATCTACGAAACCCTATGCCAGGCGTTCGAAGCTGTTAAAGTCAAGGACGTGGCTACTGTAATGACCGAAAAGCCAGAGATGACTCTCTCTTCCTTCAGGGAAGCCCGAGCCGTTGTTCAAGCCGGATCTACCCCAGGCTGGGGGCAAGTTCTAGAAATACCTAACAAACAGGACAATCTTGGGTTAGGATACTCTCCTACGGCTGAAGCCTCCTCTTCTCACAGTGCGTCGCGAGGTAAAGGGCCGATCCAGTTTACCAGTGGCGGGATGATATTTGAAAGTGTCAACGCAATGTCTGAAGACGGCGAAGACAGCGATTGCGACCTAGATTCTTGGATCCAACCAAGCAAACCAGGCCAGAGCCTCAACAACTGGTCCATCAGGGATACCATCCAAGTGATAGGCAAAGAGTAATGATTTACTTTCTCCAATCATTGTACAACCCTATGTCCTACCCGGGGCATAGTGGTTTTATTGTCAGGGCCTTGTTTGATTATGTACATGCATTTTACCAATAAATCAAAAGGCGTTTTCTTCGTATTCAAATATTGTGATCTCTGTTATTCCTATTTTATATTTGTTTTGAAAAACAATAAAATGGCAATAGGGCTTGTGCTAACCTGCATATCCTTGTCTTAAGCTTAACCCTTGTTATTGCAGGATCCACATCACAGACGACATCGACTCTGGACCTTCTACGACTCACTTCGACTTCGATTGCCCGATCTATCAAGCTGAATAAGAGATTGATGAAGACGAAGACCTTCCCGAAGAGTTGGCCCGCTTGTTGAAACAAGAAGAGAAAGTTATTCTGCCTCACGAGGAGGAGATTGAGATTGTGAATTTGGGTTCTGAAGAACTGGTCAGGAACGTCAGGATAGGGGCTGCATTGCAGATTGATGTCAAGCAGAGATTGGTCGAGATGCTGAGAGAGTATAGTGACATCTTTGCTTGGTCATACGAAGATATGCCCGGACTTGATACCGACATCGTGGTCCATCACTTGCCGCTGCGAGAAGATTGTCCTCCCGTTAAGCAGAAGCTTAGGAGGACACGACCAGATATGGCCGTTAAGATCAAAGAAGAAGTGCAAAAGCAGCTTGATGCTGGCTTCTTAGCGGTCACCACTTATCCTCCGTGGGTCGCCAACATAGTACCTGTACCGAAGAAGGACGGTAAGGTGCGAATGTGCGTCGATTATCGGTATTTGAATAGGGCGAGCCCTAAAGATGATTTCCCGCTCCCTCATATTGATGTGTTGGTCGACAATACAACTCAGTTCTCCGTATTTTCGTTCATGGATGGCTTCTCCGGCTACAATCAGATCAGGATGGCGCCGGAGGACATGGAGAAAACCACGTTTATCACACCCTGGGGAAAATTTTGCTACAAGGTAATGCCTTTCGGTCTGAAGAACGCAGGGGCCACTTACCAACGAGCAATGGTTACTTTGTTTCATGATATGATTCATCATGAGATTGAAGTCTATGTTGATGACGTGATTGTGAAGTCCCAAACGGAGGAGGGACATCTGGTCAATTTGCTGAAGCTTTTTGAGAGGCTTAGGAAATTCAGGTTGAGGTTGAATCCTAACAAGTGTACTTTCGGAGTACGGTCTGGAAAACTACTGGGGTTTATCGTGAGTGAAAGAGGCATCGAGGTTGATCCTGCGAAGATAAAAGCAATACAAGAAATTCCAGCGCCAAAAACAGAAAAAGAAGTTCGTGGTTTCCTGGGCAGAATAAACTACATTGTAAGGTTTATTTCTCAGCTCACGGCCACGTGTGAACCGATGTTCAAACTGCTAAAGAAAGATCAGGCGATTATCTGGAACGAGGATTGCCAGAAGGCATTTGATAAGATAAAATAGTATCTACAGGAACCTCCGATCTTGATACCCCCAGTGGCCGGACGAACCTTAATTATGTACTTGACGGTTCTTGAGAATAGTATGGGGTGTGTTCTTAGTCAGCACGACGAGACGGGCAGAAAGGAGCATGCCATTTACTACTTGAGTAAAAAATTCACAGACTGTGAATCTCGTTACTCGATGCTGGAGAAGACGTGTTGTGCACTAGCCTGAGCTGCCAAACATTTACGACAGTACATGCTCAATCACTCAACCATGCTAATTTCGAAGATGGATCCGATCAAGTACGTCTTCGAGAAGCAAGCGCTTTCGGGCAGGATTGCCAGATGGCAAATGGTCTTGACAGAATATGACATTCAGTACGTTTCCCAGAAGGCCATCAAGGGAAGCGTATTGTCTAAATACCTTGCCGAACAGCCGATCGAAGATTATCAGCCGATGAAATTTGAATTCCCTGATGAGGATATCATGTTTCTCAAGGTGAAAGATTATGATGAACCGTTGCCCGACGAGGGTCCAGATAGGAAATCCCAATGGAAATTGATATTTGACGGGGCGGTTAATTCTTACGGAAGTGGCATTGGGGCGATCATCACGACTCCCCATGGATCCCACATCTCGTTCACTGCTAGACTGATGTTTCCAGTCACTAATAACGAAGCAGAGTACGAAGCATGCATCATGGGGCTAGAAGAAGCAATTGATTTGAGAATCAAGAACCTAGATGTATATGGTGACTCGGCACTTGTAATCAACCAGATTAAAGGGGAGTGGGAGACTCGTCAATCGAATTTGGTGCCGTACATGAACTATGCTAGAAGGCTGCTTCCGTTCTTCGATCGAGTGGAGCTCCATCATGTGCCCAGAGCTGAAAATCAGATGGCTGATGCCCTAGCCACATTGGCTTCGATGTATAAAGTCAATTTTTGGAATGAAGCTCCAAGAATTGTCCTTTCTCGTCTTGATAGACTTGTGTTCGTCTTTGTGATCGAGGAAGCCTCCGATGGCAAGCCATGGTTCCATGAAATCCAGACCTTCCTTATGACTAAGGAGTATCCAGCGGGAGCGTTAACCCAGGATAAGAAGACTCTGAGGAGGCTGTCTGGAAACTTTTATCTCAATCCTGATGGAACTTTGTATAAAAGAAACCATGATCTCGTGCTACTCAGATGTGTAGATGAGAAAGAAACGAGTATGCTCATGGAAGAAGTCCATGAAGGCACATTCGGTACGCACGCCGGCGGGCATGCTATGACGAGAAAGATCCTGAGAGCAGGATATTACTGGCTGACGATGGAATCGGATTGCTTTAAATTCGCGAAGAGATGTCATAAATGCCATATTTATGCTGATAAGATTCATGTGCCGCCGTGCCCGTTAAATGTCATGTCATCCCCGTGACCGTTCTCCATGTGAGGCATTGATATGATAGGTAAGGTCGAGCCCACTGCATCTAACGGTCACCGCTTCATTTTGGTAGCCATCGACTACTTCACCAAGTGGGTGGAGGCAGCCTCGTATGCTAACGTGACCAAGCAGATGGTGGCTAAATTCATAAAGAGGGACATCATCTATCGATACGAAATTCCCGAGCGAATCATTACTGATAATGGTTCGAATCTGAATAACAAGATGATGAAAAAGCTGTGCCAGAGTTTCAAGATTGAACACCACAACTCATCTCCTTACCGGCCGAAGATGAATGGCGCCGTTAAAGCGGCCAACAAGAACATTAAGAAGATTGTGCAGAAGATGGTTGTGACCTATAAAGACTGGCACGAGATGTTGCCATTTGCATTGCACGGTTATCGTACGACGGTACGTACATCAACCGGGGCAACTCCTTTCTCACTGGTGTACGGTATGGAAGTTGTCCTACCGTTAGAAGTGGAGATCCCTTCTTTACGAGTTTTGGTTGACGTGAAACTCGATGAGGCAGAATGGATTAAGAACCGACTAAACCAACTCAGCCTGATGGACGAGAAGAGGTTAGCATCGATTGCATATGGTCGTCTGTACCAAAGCCGAATGAAGAAAGCCTATGACAAGAAGGTGCGTCCTAGAAGCTTTCAGACGGGTGATCTCGTCCGTACGTCGTCAGCAAGGTCTTCTCGGGAGGAGCCTTGTTGTTATCCACGATGGATGGCGAAGATTTTGCATCCCCGGTGAACGCGGACGCAGTTAAAAAATACTTTGCTTAAAGAATGACCCGCTGGAAAGAAAAAGAATATCCAGGCAAAAATGGGGCATCTTGGCGAACCATAAAAAGGAAAAAGGTTCGGGCAAAAATTAGGGATATAAATGAAAAATGTACACCCGCAAAGTCAAAAACCTGGAAGGGCGACTTTGGCAAAAAGGGGTATCCCGGTGAATCGAAAACCCGAAAGGGCGAGCCATGCAAAAGTTAGGGACTTGAAAAAGAAAATGATTGTGTTCCACGTGTGGACTTTCATTGTTTAGTGTTTTGGAAGACCTGAGGACTGTTTATCTGAATCAATCTCTTTTAAAGCTGAAGCGTCGGAGAAGTATCGAAGTCGAGTGGGTCATAGAGGGATCAACTCATGGTGTTCGTCTACGCCACATTGCCGACATTTGTGTATATACTGATGTATATTTATGTTTTTGTGCAACTTCCTCATTCCAGGAGCTTGCATCTGTTGTAAAACATTTTTCATCCATTTAGGGGTTCATCATCAATAAAATATATACTATTCAACAATTTTGTTTGCCTGTTTAGCACCTATCTGTTTTGTTTGCAAAAAAGAACGCCGATATTTTTGATAAAATGCGCATACATAAACTTACTGGCCTAGGCCACTGATTGTTGAAACAATGAATTACTTGAACATTGTCACAAGATGATGACCTGGATAGGTCCCTTTGAGAGGGGTATCTTGTCTGTTTGTTTGTGTTGTTGCAGGTATAGCATATTCCAGGCAGTATGCCGTATGTTTCCCCAGGCAGAGAAGATTCTCTCCCTCAACCAGATGTATCCTAGGCAGGAGCGTCATCTCCCCAGCTGAGTCAGACACTGAAGTGTGTATTCATTCCCCAACACTGGGTCAGTGTGCAGTTTCTCGTAGAAGACTATTCACAAATGTTTAGCTCTCGATAGCTCAGACTGAAGTCTCCGGCGGAATTGAGATTCCCCATAGAGTTGTACTCTCCCCAGTAAGCAGGATGATTCCTTCTTCCCCAGCCGAGTTTGCGAATCCCCAAGAGAGTCGAGTCCTTGGAAGCCGTTTGAGGCCATGATTGGTTTTCCCCAGTAGAGTGTTGAATAGCTGATGTTGTATTTCCCCAATGGAGTCGTATCTCCAGGAAAGTTTTGCCGTGAAGGCCGTGCAATTTATTTCTGCGATTGACATCGTTTCCCTCAGCAAGTTGTGGGTCGTATACCCAGTTGAGCGGGTCCAAGTTCTCGGAGAACTTTACTCCCCTGCAGCAGTCGACTGAAGTTCGTTTCCCCAGGAGGAGTCTAATTGAGATTGGTGTGACTTCTTCTCCTCGGCAGGATGAGTCCTTCCTCCACCAGAGTGGTTCTTTCTCCTTGACAGGAGGATTTTCCCTTCAGCATTTATTTTGCTGATGGGGTCGTAGCATTTTGCATGATTGCATATCATTTACCCTAAACGCGTAGCATTTCCACCGTGTGGAGCATTGCGCCATTATCAAAGCATATGCATATGAAACATGAGCTAGGTTGTTACCGTTCTTGTTTTGTAGGTATTCCCTAGCAAAGTCGTTTGCTCGAGACGATTCTTGAATTCCCCATCAAAGTTGTGTGCTTAAGATGATTCTTAAAATCCCCAGTGAAGTCGCCAGAGTTGGTTGCTCGAGCTGACGCTTAGAGTCCCCAGTAGAGTGTTTGCTCAGGATGATTCCTGAAATCTCTAGCAGAGTTATTGGTTCAGAGTGATTCTTGAAGTTCCCGGCGAAGTTATTTGTCCAAGGTGATTCTTGAAGTCCTCAGCAGAGTTGATTCACCCAGAATGATTTCTGGATCCCCAAAGCAGAGTTACTTGATAGTTCTCCAGAATCCCCGGCGGAGATGTGTCATCCCCAGTAGGTCTTAAGCATAGAAGTTGAAATTTCCTTGAAGACTTGATGATTGAAGTCCGGCAGCGATGCCAAAACCCCAGACTTACTGATGAAGTCTAACTGCGATGTCAAAGCAGTTCTCCTCGCTGACGCGGAGTGCCTAAGGGTAAAAGAATGTGTATCCTTATTGATCCGTGAATGATTAAGGATCCCATTTCAAGACTTACTGTTGAAGTCTAACCGCGATGTCGAAGCAGTTATCTCAGCTAACGCGGAGTGCCTGATGGCAACGGTTTAGGTATCCCTATTGGTTCATGACTAATTGGGGAGTCTGTCTCCGACTTTCTGATGAAGTCCGGCTGATGCCCGAGATGTTCTGTGAATGCCCGACGACATAGTTAACTTGATTGTTAAAAAGTTCCTAATGACCTGATGAGTCCCGAGGAATTCTTCTGCTATGACGCAGAATGCCTGACGGCATGATCACCCATCCATTACCAGTTACCGTGTAACTAGGGATCCATTGATGACTTGAGGACGAAGATCTACAGCAAAATCAGATGATCATCCTGACGGATATTTGAGCTTTGACCCTTCACCGGTTACCATGTGGCCAATTCCCCAGCAGAGTTGCCGTGCAACTGTCATGTTCAGTTTTGAAGATGTGCCTACCAATCAAAGTATCGTTTACCCGTACGGTTGGCAAATCATCAGTTACCGTGTAACGAGTGATCCCTCGATGATTTGAGGATGCAATGATATTAGATAAATTAGAGAATCATCCTGACGGAGGTTCAGACCAGTGTTTCTCCAGCTAGTTGTCGTGCAGCTATTATTTCAGTTTCCGAATATTAGTTCCCATCAGAGTACCGTGTACTTGTGCAGTTGGAAAATTCCAGGGTTTGTTGGTATTTAACCGTCTTTTACCTTGATTGTGTGAGAGTCGTTCACTTCTCACCCAGTCAGGTCTAAGCCGTTTGAATAGGGGAAGTTGTTGCACCCCAAAATTTGCCCAACATTTCTTCACCTAGCTTGTGTTTCATTTCATTCACATTAGCATTATCATTTGCATTTCATTGACATGTGCGCAGGAGATCAAGAGGTATGATTACCAATTAAGAGCTATACAAGACTATGAAGCCATCTAAGAAGGTTATTCAAGTGTTCAAGGGTTGATATCCTTGTCAGAGAAGTTGAAAGAGCCTCAGAAAGAGTGGTTGAAGCCAAGTGTGTAGGTCACTTACTTGAGAGTTGTGGGAAGCCATAAGATGATTCTGAGGTCATGGAGATGGACTTGAGGTCTTGAGAGAGCTCATGAGAAGTGTTGAAGATCACTTTGAGGACTAGACAGGTCATTATGCAAGATTGAGAAGGCTCAACCATGATTGGTGCAGCTAGGATTTGACTGGGTCAACCCTAAGTCAACTGAGGATTTGGAGAAGGTTGAGACTTAATTCAAGAGACATGTGATCATGGATTGACACATTGAGATTTTATAAGGATGATTTCAAGGTTAACTCATCATGATTGAAGAGTTTGAGAAGTTTCAAGCTAGGGTTTCTAAGGCTTGACAGTGTAAAATCCCCTAGTTTGACCCCTATCTTCAAGGCAATTTAGCTCAAGATGTGATTGTCATCTCATCTTTCCACCAACATGATTGTTGTAGAGCATGGTCTTAGCTTTAATTTGAGTACTAGAAGTCCTTGATAGGATTTGTAGAACTCAAGTTATGGCTTTGACAAGTTACAAGTCATCTGAGGTATATGAATTTGGAGCTTGAAAGTTACCCAAATTGCATGAAACTTTTGCCCAAGAAGGATGATTCCTATGAACTTTTGGTCAACATGAGTGTTGTTCCTTATTATCTTAGCTTTCCATAGAGAGTACTAGAAGTCCTTGATAGGATTTGTAGAACTCAAGTTATGGCTTTGACAAGTCAAGGGTATTTTGGGAATTTGTGATTATAGGTCATTTATGATCATGGGTCATTTTCACCAACTTAGACACCTCAAATGAAATTTTGTTCAACTTGAAAGTTGTTCAAAATGGGGTTTTAACCTTGACCATGTATCAAGGAGACATTTAAATGGCTCAAGGAAGGATGTGGTTCAAGGAATTTTGAAAAAGAAGAATTAAAGGCATTTAATGGTCAAAAATTGAAATAATTCATTTTATGTCCAAACAAGGCAAAATAATAGGTCATTTTGAATGGAAAAGTCATTTTAAGAACTTTGGCAATGTTGGAATTTTGGTTTGAGTCCATTTTCATACCATTTCATGTTGTTTCTTCATGATGAAGCAACATATCAAACTCACACCATTGGCTTGCAAACAAGGAAATTAACATAGCAAACTAATTCAATATCTCATGAGATGATGATTGCAAGCATTTTCATGCCCAAAGAGAGCCAGAATCGTGACTGTGCACATGATACTTTGAAGGAGAAATTGAAATTGCAAAATCTCCTATGGAAGGTTACAGAACTTTCTAGACATTTCCAATGAGTTCTATATAAGCATTAGAGTGTGTTCAGCCATTTTTTTGGTGAAGATTGAGCCCTGAAGCAGAGAGTGAGGTTGAAGTTTCACAACTGCAAGTTGGAATCGGTTTCTGAGTTCAAGGCAAAATCAAGGAAAAGTGAAGGTTGCATTAGCTTCAGAAGGTGATTTAGAGTGACTCTGCATCATCTTGAAGGTTGAATTGAGCAAGAAGTGCATATGTTACAAGCTCAAATACAAGTTTTAACTTCTTGAAATTTCTCTCTAATTATGTGTTTTCAGTGAACTAGAAGCATGTGGTTAGGTTCCCCTATTGACATAGACGGATTTAGGATGATCAATTGCTACTTTAGAGACAATTCAAGTTGGAGTTCATTTTCGGTTGGGATTGTTATTTCAAGATTCAGGCGTTTTGAGGATGAATTAATGGCATGGTTAAATTGCTTGTGAAATTTTGAGCAAGATTCGTTTAGACATCGTGGCCAATGGTTGAGTGTAGAGAGACTTAGGGTTGCGCCAGGGGTGGCCGGAAAAGCCACCGGCGATGGGCCCTACGCGCGCAGACTTGCAGGTTTAAAATGGAGAAGACGTAATCGTGTCCGTTCATGCACAAGGAAGACTTAACTCAGTCCATGGATCCAAGCGCTCATGATGAGCCACGTACCCTGTCCCATGCGACGCTGCGTTTTGATAAGTGCCTTGTCTGCTTCATTGTGTAGACCAAGAGGGAACGGGTTCGAACCTTGGTGTGTATGCATTTCATTTTTCAGTTTGATAATTGAAGTTGAGATAGGCGTGTGGGCTTTGGACTGAGTTGCTATCCACACCCCCTCTGGGCCCAACCCAGGATTTGAACTGCAATGAATTGCTATTCAGCACGCCAGTTTTATTATTTTTCTTCTTATTTCTTTATTTTGTGCGTTTCATATAGTTTAGAAAATAATTCGTAAAAAGTAGGAAAATAATCCAAATTGATCCAAGTTTTTTTCCCTTGACTCATGAATGAGTCTAGAATTTTAAGATATTGAAATATCAAGAATTCATGCATTTGTGATTTTAATTGCATTTTTTGTATTTTAATTGACATTAAATCCATTATGGTTGATACCTTGTTTTGCTGAATTTTGTGTGATCATTTGATGATGATTCTTGAGCTGATTTTTTGTGTGTAGCTAGTTTAGATATGCATGCTCCTCTAGTAATTTTCTCACATTTTTGTGATGAAATTAGGTAGTGTTTTTGAGTTGAACTTTAGGTGTTCTAGTTTTAGGGTTTAAGCTTAGTGCCTTATGATTTAGGATTTATTTCTAGGACTTTGTGGATGATTCAACCCCTGGATTTTGTATGGTATATTCATGATTGAATTAGGTTCCCATAGTTATTTTTGTAGGAATTTACAATTGGTTTTAGTATTTTAGTTAGGATTAACTTTAGTACTAGGTTTTAGGTGATCCTAACTTGCTAATTCAACTAGAATGATTTCTTTAGTTCCCTTAGATTAGGGTTTTGCCTCTCTTGCTCTTGGCTGATGATGAAGACATATGTGGGCTACTATGGAATGTTTGAGGGAGCTTGGACTTGAAGTTTGCTCTTCCTCTGGAGTAGTTTTGTTTAGGTGTTAAGATTAGGGTTGTAAGTAGAGCTTCTAGATAGATTCTCTTCTTTCATAAACATGGAAGGTGTTGATCATTTCCATTATTCCCTATGATGTAAGGTCCCCTTGTGAAGGCCTCATCCCTCCTTTGGTAGGATGTGTGGCCCTTCACAAGTTGGTAAAACCTTTGAGGGTTCCTTTCTTTGATGGGGGAGTGTTTAGTGGTGACCTTTGGTCTTCACTTTGCTTTCCACTATCCAAACCTTGCTCTTGTTAGATGAATCTTTCTCCCTTGCTAGAGGATGGAGTTCCTTGTTAGAAGATTGAGGATGCTAGAAGTTGCACTTCCCTGTGTTTGAAGACATCTCTTGGAGCTGAAGCTTGAAGATCAAGAAGAACAAGTTGACACTTGTGAAGAAAATCAAATTGAGATCAAAGGAAGAGCTGAAGCTTGAAGGAGAAGGACAAGTTGATTCTTGTGTTTGATGTGTTAACAGCTTGAAGAAGCAAGTTGATATTTGCTGTTGAAGATGATAGCCTTGAAGAGCAGTTGAAGACTGAGGATTGAACTGCTGTCAGAGGAGAGCTTTGCTGTGAAGCTGTGGAAGCTGTTGATTTGCTTTCTTTCTTGTCTGTTTGCTTTTTGTGCAACTGTATTGATGTGACTTGTTTGATTTGCTTGATGCATTAGAATAAGTTCATGTTTAGATTGATTTAATCTAGGAGCATGATTACACTAGAGGTTGAGTTGCTCCCTTTGCTTGTATTTTTACTGTATGGCTTTGCTTGCGGGTATTCGGTAGA
This sequence comes from Lathyrus sativus, assembly GCA_963859935.3. Taxonomy (NCBI): domain Eukaryota; kingdom Viridiplantae; phylum Streptophyta; class Magnoliopsida; order Fabales; family Fabaceae; genus Lathyrus; species Lathyrus sativus. The sequence continues at coordinate 649,875,673 of OZ012735.1, forward strand.
GCCCAGCTCCCTTGCCTATGTGGTTTGTGATTTGCTTGATAGCACTTTATTTTATTCTTCCTGTATGATTGCAGTTATTCATATCTGGCTTGAGGTCGAGACGGGATTGTGGAGGTTGATGCCCCACACACATTTCCTCCCTCACTTGCATTGCATGCATTTTATTTACAGTTATTCCCTGTACTGTTTACTGTTTACTGTTTAAGCTGATGCTTTATCTGTTTCTGTTTATCATTGATATGATCCCCTAGGAATCTCACTTCCTTTGATAAGGAAGTGATGATTAGAACTTTAGGTTGAAACCTATGCATGATAACTTCTAGGAGTTCCCTGTTTCAAACCTCAATCATAGGATGAATCCTTGGCATGACAACATTAGGACTTGATAGTCTCCCCTTAGTTGAGCCTTGTCTCTCTTCTCATCTCAAAACAAATCAAAATACAGTAATAAAGGTTAACTGACGTCGTACGTTACGAGCCTTAAGTTATTGAGAAAGGGTTGTTGAAGAGTTTCTTTTCAACAGCTTGGATGTTTAGTATGGTACCCTTTGGGTGACATGCGACACATTCACTCTCAGGTCATAGTTTCTAGTGCGATATTGGTTGCAAACATCCATAAAAAACAGTTCTTCCGTAAAAGATAGAAAAAAAAACTTCAAACCTTTTTGCCCCGTGGGCCCATAATTCAAAGGAAGCTTTTCTGAAGAAAAAAGTGTTGTTAACTCCCAGTTCTACCGCAAACGGTAACGCCTAAGTCTCCAAGGGTCGAGCTGCGTACACCAAACTGCTGGAACTGTTTGTTAGCCCTACTCGAAAAACAGATGAATTTGAATTCCCATAATCCGTATTATCCTGAACTACGTAAGCTCTGATCTCTCAAATCTGTTGAGAGTACGTAGGCACAATACTGACGTATTGGCGAGCCACTTTCCCCATCACCCGTAGTTAGCTGAACTACGTTGACTCTGATTTCTCATTCTCTGATGAGAATACGTAGGCATAAAGCGTGACGCTTTGCCGAGTCATTTTCTTTTCTTTTCAAACCATCCTTGATAGGTAGATAGTAAACCAACCCGTCAGATAAACATAAACAAGCGTGGATCCCATCGAGTACGATGGACGTGAGGGGTGTTAATACCTTCCCCTTGCGTAACCGACTACCGAACCCAGACAATGGTTGCGATGACCTTGTCTTATACCTTTTCGTCAGGTTTTTCCGATCGTTTCCTTTCCCGCTCTGAGGGATAAATAACGAAAGATGGCGACTCTTCTGTTTTGCCGGCACCTTATTTTCGCGGTAGCGACAGCACCCAACTCCAGTATTCCCCTCTTGATCAGGGCTCAGATGGTGAAATTTAATGTGCACCGAATCTCGGCTCCGACCTACAGGGCAATTTGCATCACTTCTGCCCCTACCTTGATCCAAGGCCTTTGGCTATAAATATAACTCACCTCTTACATCTAAAACACACCATTTACATGCTTAAAACCAACTGAAACTCTCTCCTTTCCTCAGTTGCAAAGTTCTTGTAAAATCTCATTAGGTTTCCAAAAGTGTACAAAATTTGCCTTGCATTTTCACTTCTCAAACCTTTTCCAAACACTTTCCAACTCAAACCACATTCCAAACACATCACAAATGATGCACTAGATCTGTCCAAACCCCCACCTTGGCCAGAAACTCATCCAATCAAAAAGTTAATGGTTGAAACCTCTTTTGTTGACTTTTCTGCACTTTAGAGAGCAGCCATTGATCCCTTGCACTTCGACACTCTCTAAGACCTCTAAAACTTCATAAATAACATATATAAACTGTACATGATGGTTCCACACTTCTGTAACAAGGATTGAGTGAGTTGACTATGGAAATCTTTGGATTTTGGAAGTTTTTCTTCACTTACAAGGCATTCTACCCACCAACTAGCTTGAGGGTTACTTGGAGCATATATTCATCATCCTTGGAGCATTTTCAGACCTTGGAAGAGCTCTCAAGATCTCTGGTTTTCTTATTGCTCAAGCTTGCTTCAAGAGGTAAGCCTAAAACTCATAAATGTGAACTTTCCATTTACATTTCACATGCTACCATGACTTCTAGCTATGATCTTGTGTTGTACATTGTTTTAACATGTTTTATGTATGTTATGTGTCATGTATGAACCATTTTTTGCAGCAAAACTAGTAACTTTTGGACTGCCAAAAAACCAGGCCACAAACTAGGTCAAACCTAGTCATTTTTTGCATGATGCATCCAATCTGTCAAACCATGTGTGAATTTCTTGATTTATTTTATGCTAACCTTTATATATGATGTATATGTGATGTTTGTGCACTTATTTCACGAAGCACATGACTGTCCATATCTTCTTGCATTTGGTTGTGACCAAAGATGCCAAAACCTTGATGCTCTCGAATTTTTTTGTGAGTGCATGTTATGGAAAAAGAAATGGTACCATTGAATTCCTTGTTCAAAAATACGCAATTTTCACTTTTGTTTCACCTCATTTGGTTAAGATTTGACTGATTTCCAATCTTCTTGCAAATTGGCCTTAGGTTGTGAACTTGCCTTGCCTTAGTTTTGCCCCCATTAGTACACCAACTTTCCATGATCATAACTTGCTCATTTTTTGTGTTATTGATGCCATTAGTTTTGCAAAATATTCCTTATCATGTCTATTTTCATTTAGTCAAAAAAGAATTCAAGGATTGTTATCTTAGAGAGACTTTTATCCACTTGAATAACATGTGCTTTTAGGGTTTTTTCCATGATGTTCTTGAACTTTTTCAACTTGTAACTTGATTTTTTTTGTGAAATTTATCTTTTATGATTCATATATGTTTTTTTAACATGTTTAAATTTTCAAAGAATCATGGTGATGATTACTTACTCCCCCCTTGGCTTTTGTCAAAGTCAATCCCCTTGAGTGTACAACTTAGAATAAAGAGTTTTGTTAAACTTTACACAAACATTGTTATGTTTGTTCCCCCCTTTTGAACCTTGGTCATAATCAAGTTTTCATTCATCCCTAGTAAGGTGAACTACGATTGCTCTGATTCTATCCTAGTTAGGATACGTAGGCAGAAGATGTGATATCCTTGTGAACAAACTTAGAAGGTATCCTTAGGTCTTTACCCTAATCCTAATCTCAATCCATAACATAACCATTAGCAAGCTTAGCATACATACACACAAAAGGTTCCTGTAGAGTACTACAGATGTTTAGGATGTGAAATACCTACCCTAGGCATAACCAACCCCCGATCCCCGAATCTCTTAGCGTTGTTGTTACATCGCGCAAAAGGTATTTCTTTCTTTAACATTTCCTTTGGATAAATCAAAGTACGGTTGTGAATTTAATGAATTAAGATTCAAGTTAATCAATAGCTTGACATCTGATTCTCACCGCAATAACATATCACTCCAATTCTCTCAACTTTTCTCTCATTCCAAAACCCTCACAAAAGCTCCATAGCCAAAAGCTTCATAAATTGTGCATTACAGTTTGTGAATTCTTGAGCTAAACCTCCATTGCACCATCATCCTTGGTTCAATTCTGATTTTTTAGTTCATTTGGATCTTGTATTAAGTTGGTGGAATCACTTCTTGGAGAGCTTTTGCTTATTTGTGGATTATTACTTAGATCTTCAAGTTTTTTTTTCTAGAGCTTCATAGATCCTTAGATTTCTTACTTGGATCTGTTAATTGGAACTTATCATACTCACCAAATAAAATCTCATCTTTGTAGGTTGGCAAATTCTAAATTTAGCTTTGATTTGGCTTAATCTTGCATTTTACAATGTAGATCATTGGCTTTTTGGTGATATTTGATCCATTGCTTGTTTGGATTATTGAATTTGGTGTTTGTTTGATGCAATTGGTGTTTGATTACTGATATTTGATGTATTTTTCATATACAATTGCATACCTATTTATATCGATGATTGGATAAGTGTTTCGCTGCTGAAAGTGCTTTTTGGAAGTTGATTTTCTGCCACTGTCTCAGCGGTAATCGATTACCATATATGGGTAATCGATTACCCTGCCCTTTTCACGTTCTTTTTGAAGTTTTCAAGTGGGTAATCGATTACCCACGTATAGGTAATTGATTACCACTGTGACATAAGGCCTTTTCTTGCATTTTCAAGCTTGTTTGGGTTCCTTTTTATCCTTAAACTTCATAGATTGATGTGATGCATATTTGTGGACTATTTTTGAGTTGTTTTATCATTCTTGATAGCATGCTCAATTTTCTCCGACACACGACTTTTGGTCGTTGATGAACATCTATGTTTGTTGTGTTACATTCTTGGTGTGATGATCATGTTGCATAATCATTTGTACCATGTTGATTGTTGGTTCTTGATTGATTATCTTGCTGAATATATGTCACATGTGGATGTTTGTTTCCGATTTCGTGAACGCGTGATTGTTCGAATGATTAATTTGTGTTGGATATGCATGATGTTCTTGTCGTGTTTAATTTTGCATTCTTGTTGAGTTTACTTGTGCTTAATTGTTAATACATGTTTATCAATTAACCTTCCTTGATATGTGTTCATGTTTGGTCTGCACGATGTCATATGCCTTTGTTGAATTATAGAAACATAATCATGTGTTGTTCTTGGATGACTTAATCATATGCCAATTGTTGCTTAATCTTGGTTGTCTTGGTTTGGCTTGTTATGCATGCTCGTTTATGATCATTGCTTGCTTGATATGTTATTTCATTGTTGATGTACACATGCTGCCCGAGCCTTTCACACCTGTTGTTCTGGATTTTAGCATGCTGTTAATTGTGCATCTATTCTGCCTGCTACTTTTTATACCTGTTATGTGTTGAAACATGAGCTGTTAAATGTTGTTGTGCTTATTTACTGGGTTTTTATTGTTGTTTTAAAGCTGAAGCGCTGTTGTAGCTGCTATTTTTGGTTTGTTTTCCTTGTTTCGTTTTGTTCTCACATGCTTCCTTAAGACCTCCTAGTCCAACTTATTTTTTATTAAGCTTGGAGTAGGATAGACATTAGGAGTTAATCCATGCATGATAACATTAGGCTATTCCCTCCTTAACCTCAACCTTAGGTCCATCTTTTGCCTGCTAACATTTGGATAGAAATTCCTTTCGCATCCCGACTTTAGGACCATTTTGCATGACAACGTTAGGACCGAGTTTCCCCTTAGAACTTCCATGTGTCTCTTTCTCTTCCCTCTCAAAACAACATCATAACATGTAATAAATACGATGAATATTGTGTGCCACGAGCCTTAAGTATATGGGAAATGATGAGTGAGGGGTCTCTCTTTGCTTCGTCTAGAGTGTTTAGCGTAAATCTCGTCTGGGGGCATTCATGTGACACATTCGTTCCTATATCATAGACTTTAGTGCAATATAAATCTCAAACCAATTCAATTAATTTCTTTAAAACTCACAAACAAATTCAAATCATTTTCATCCTTCGGGATCGTTTCTCAAATCATTTTCAGAAAGAGTACGTTGTTTTTTTTCCATTCTACCGCAAACATGCATCGACCTTAACTGTTGGAATGAGAACTTAACTTCGCTCATAAAAAACACGTATCGACTCATATGCTGAACTACGGCTGCTCTGATTTCTCATACCATATGAGGATACGTAGGCACAAGACGAAGAAGTCTTAGCGAACAACCTTCCCCTTTTCACCCGTAGTCTTTCAAACTATGTTAACTCTGACTTTCCCATTGCATGAGGGAATACATAGGCATAGGACGGAGAATTCCTATTGAGTCTTTTTTTCTTTTTCTTTCTTGTTTTTGTTTAGTAGTAGGCTTTAGATAACACACCTTTTGATTAGACAACAAGCTTGGATCCCGTTGAGTACAACATATGCGTGGGGGTGCTAATACCTTCCTCTCGTGTAATCGACTTCCGAACTAAAGATTTGGTTGGGATGACCATATCTTCTCCCTTTTTAACGTTTTCTTTGATCGTTTCCTTTCCCTCGTTGGGATAAATAACGTTCGGTGGCGACTCTTCTGTTTTTTCGTCAGGTGTTTTTCACAGTTAGACAATAGGGGTGCCTGAGTATTCGCCTTCCCTAAAACAGGAGAAAGGAAATCCTCTAGTCTTTGAGCCTTCATGTTGGGCGAGTAGGAATTGCATCCTCAACTTGCCTTTTATCCCCTTAACATTGAAACCTTTAGGGTGACTATGGGGATTGTTGTTACCCAAACCAACACCCTTGAGCTTCTCCCAACTTTTCCTCCACTCCTCAGTATATATCCTTAATATCTATTCCATAAAAAAATAAGTAAGGATCACAAATGATGTCTAGAAAGGCCTACAAAGGAAAAGTGGTAGGTGACTTGCCTAAGTAAACAACGAGGTATTTGTCGCCTCCCAACCAAAGTCTAACCACTTGGCAGCAGTCCATAACATCGAACTTCCATAGAAGGCATACAACCCTCTTCTCCTCGAGGGTAAGGTACACCTTGTTATATTCCTGTAACCATCATAGAAGTATCCTTCTAGGACAAGGGAAATAGGGGGCGCCATCAGCTCCTAACACACTGAAGGAATCACCTCGCCCATTCACATGTACGAACTTATATTTCTAACATTTATAATGATTAAAATGATAGATAAATAGGGAATTTCCAGGGTGAGTGCTCAAAGACACTCATCGACTCTTCACCGATTTGGTGGTGTAGAAAGAGAAAAAAAACTCCCACAGTTTAAGTAACATTCAGGCCCTTACGGGCCACCTCAAAAGCTCTAATGTAACTCCAACTATTATGGAAAAAGTTGGAGTGCACAACGTTGAGGATCCTTAAGACCTCTTTATAAAATGGGGAAAGGAGGAAAATAATCCCCATATCCTTGATGAAAGGGAGGTAAAAGTAGAAGTATGGAAAAGGAGGAGCGTGTGAGACATGCATGACCATTCTCTCTGTCGACGAACACACCTCCATAATGACCCGATATTATCAAAAGTATAGCTAGGTCTAAAATCTATGGCATTCATGGACACGGCGGAGGAGGTAGACATTATCTCTTTTATTTATGAGAAAATAGTATAACAAAAAGAAATTACCACCATTGTCGTTAATAGGAGAGCAACTAACCTAGAACGTTATATTTAGCCTAAGCCTCATCTCAAATGTATCTTAGTATAAAATATTTGCTACAAAAAGCAAGAGAAAGGGAGACACGTACTTGGAAGAAGGTCGTGAATGAAGAGATGAGAGGTTCAGGCAAGCTTGTAAGACTAGAGAGTGAGACAAAATAGATGAAATGAAAGAAGAAATATTTTATAGGGGAGTGAGAACCACAAAGGATCTTTTGAACTCCTCCATGGGTTTGAAAAACTTAGCACATATTAGAAACGTGTTACTAACGATTAAGGTCTAGAAAAATAGACTATCAAGTTACATTAAATGAAAGTAAGCGTGAAAAAGCTGAATGATTGATTGACATTGTCATCAAACAATTTTAGCTAATTAGAAGACATATGACAGGTGACTCATCCCTCAATTAAGGGCTTACGCAATTAAAAATACCACCTTCAGCTAAGGGACCCACTCTTTAATAATAGTCGCCTTCAGTTGAGAGACTCGTCTTTTAATACATAATCACCATTAGACAATTGACTCACTAGAGGGGTGAGGGGCATACCACAAATGAAAAAAGCTTAAAAACACATTGTCCTTAACAAAAGTCCTTGTACTTAAGGGATTATGTAATGTTATATTTGTGAGTGCCCTGAACTAAGGCACCCTCACCAATACCGGTACCGCCCAGGCGATGCCTTCAGGATTCTCCGTTGACACTATTGACGTGTGTAATATCGTTAGTCAAAGGGGAGGAAGTCCACCACTACGCCCTAAAATTTAGGTGGTCAACAACTCCTCCTAATCAAGGGGAACAGTTGTCGCCTCTTAGGGTTACCTAAACCTTAAGCTCAAGAAGCCACTATAAATACCTTTCTTCAAGGGGGGGAAATAGACATATCTTAATTACTACATATCACACCCATACATACATACACACAAAGTAGTCGTTCATCTACAAAGTCTTTCACCTCACATAAACAGGACTCCTAAAACCACCATAAACACTATTATTCAAGGGCTTTTCACCGTCGTGGCAGACCCCTAGCCACCATTATTTGTTATACACTTATAAAAACCTCTGAGTCCTCATGTCCTTGCAGAAGAAACATACACACCTATACTTTTTTTATTAGTACAACACCAAAAATCAAAAGCACCTAAGATCAATTTCCAGTAACAATTGTTCAAAAGAGCCAAATTTACTAATTTGTAATTTCAAACACTTAGCCCACTTTTTTCCTTTAAGTATACCAACATCTGACCATTCAATAAAAAAAAAAACTAAGATTCAAAATTCACATCACTCCAAATGATCCTTCTTTAAATTCTAACTAACTACTTCCAAAGTTTAACATATGTTTTCAAAAAAGTACAAAGAAAATATGTAAACATTAAACAATGAATTAAATAAGATCCCTTATAAACTATTATACTTCCACAAGAGTCAGTGTCTAGTTAAAGATCAACTAAGGATAGACTCCCACGGTAAATCAAAGTACCTAAAAGGTACTTAGATATCAACATTGGAGAAATTATTCAATGAGCTATTTATCTAAATGTGATAAGTAATATAAAAGGAGGGAGTATCACTTTATTATCATCTACATACCTTAAAAATTGAAAAATACTTCACTTTGAATTTCACTCTATTCTTCTTCTCACAGCATGATAACGATGTTCTTATCCAATTAAATTTCCCTATCCTAAAAAAACATGACAAGAAAGAAAGAAAAAACAATGAGGGACTGAAAATGTTACCTGGTTCGGTGGATTTGTAACCTAGCTAGCATCAATCATGTCATATCTTCATCCAGCGATCATACCCCACAAGAATTGGGTTGAAAAAAACAGAAAATATGGACACTTAATGTGTATCTCAATATAGGATTTTTTTTGTAGTTGATTTGAGACACAGTCATGTGATGTTATTAGGATACTAATATATTGGTACCCTATCCCCATGTGGTGCGCTATCTTGGTTATACTTGTCTACATCACAAGAGAATAATGTAGTAAGTAAAAGAGAATAATGATTTTATCAAGTATAAATCAATTATTGATATATTTGAATTAAGATTAATGCAAGATAAGAAAATAATACATTAAATATATTAATTAGAGAGTTCAATTTAAAGATATAGATTAAAATTGAATTGATAAACTAAAGTGGAAAATATCTTAGAAAAAATATTTTTTTCTAAATCTAGCACTTATTTTAATGAAGGAGTAGTAATTCATATATAAATGCATGAATTTCAACTTGTGATATTTTGTTTACTTATTTTTAAATAATGAAATTCTGATCAATAATTTAGTCAAAAAATATATACATAATCGTATTATTTTCAGATGCATTCAATATTTTAAACATTGCATTATTTTTATTAATTAAAGTTGTTCACTTTTTATTTAATGAGAAAATAATATACTATATTCCTGATGCACATTACATTTATTGCGAGAAAATATTTGGATTGTGTTAGCCACGTAGAATCCTTTGATTTGAATGAGACTTACTTATATTGCTAATAAAATAACATAATATTTAATCATGTGTGATCTAGTGAATATCCTGTGATTATGAATATGCTGTGATTATGATTCGAGTAGGACATCTCCAAGATCCATGTCCCATCTTATGTATTGACCCATGGGTGTTCATTATATATAATGATTAACTAAAGTGTAATTATAAAATCACAAATAGGGGTGTAAAGAGTTAAGTTAGCTACTACATAATGACATTCTTTGCGCAACGTTTATAGGTCTCTTACTGAGATATCTCTTCTTTTTTTCTTGAACAACTCTTGGATTAGTTTGAGAACAAATTACACAATCACACACCTCATCAAACACTCTCAAATACGTCACTTTTTCCGTTTATTATTCTTTCACTTTTTCAATGTTCAACTTGGGAAGATCATTTATTCCTTTTTTGTTTCTTTCACTTTCTCCATCTGCAACTTCGTTTCTTTCATCGTCTCTATCTGCAATTTCGTTTCTTCCATTGTCTCCATCTGCAACTTAGAAGATCATTTCTTCGATCCTCATTTCTTCTCTTTTGATTTTTTTTCTCATTTAATTGGTTTTGAAGTTCTTTTTAGTAAATTAAAAAGGGTGAGCTTTTAGTTTGAGTTAAAAATGGATTGGCAATCGTATTCTTCCGTGTTGTAATTAATTAAAGTTTGTTATATATGATGATAATCACAGGGATATTGAATCAAAGATGGATGGTGGTGATGTTGGTGGGCATGAAGTAATGCAAGCTGACTATGTAAGTAAAGTTTTCGATGAATCTTACTTTGTGGTTGTGACCCATTTGCTTCCTAATTTACTGATTTTGTTATTATATTTTTGTTAGGAAGCACTCAATGAAATTATACATGAGAATGATCGTGTTAACTCCGATGGTGAACTGGATATTGTTAATGATGGATGCTTGAATATTGTTGAATATGATAATGTTGTATTTGGATCGAACTCTGATGTCGACAAGGGTAAATTCATGGTTTGGCAAGAGTTGTGCATGCTATAATCGAAATTAGTTCAAGCATGCTGTCGAAATATGTTAGCTTTCTGTTTAAGTTAGCGTGTTGAATTGGGCATTTCTTGTAAGCCCAATTGTTAAGTTAGCTTGTAGCATAAGTTAGCTTAGTAGTCTATAAGTAGACTAGTTCTCTCAGGTTGTTGAGAGAGGTTAATTGTTATAATCTTTGAACCTTTATTGAGAAAGTGAATAGTAAAACAGTTTTAACTAATTCTTATTCTTTTTCTTCCTTCTTCTCTCTCCTTCATAAAACTTAATAGGTTTTCTTATATTTATTCAAGAAACTCGATCTTTATCTTATAACTTTGTTCTTTTATTGACGACATCGTTTCACAATAAATTGGTGCAATTAGCCTGGAGAAGAAGATGTCGTCAACAAAGTATGAGATAAATAAATTCACCCGTGTGAATGATTTCAACTTGTGGCTCTTGAAGATGCAAGCCCTTCTTGTTCAACAAGGTTTGTTAGAAGTGTTGAAAGGATCTAAGAAGATGGACGTTGCCCTATCGGAGATGGAAAAGACAACGGTAGTAAAAAAAAAACCACAATGTCATTGTATTGAGCATTGGTGATAAAGTTCTCCGGCAGGTTTCAAACGAGAAAAATCCAGCTGGTGTATGGACGAAACTTGAAGGTCTGTACATGAAAAAATCGTTGGTTAATCGTCTATACCTGAAGCAAGCTTTGTATTCATTCAAGATGAGTGAAGATAAAGCCTTGCCTGAGCAGCTGGATATGTTCAACAAGTTGATTTTTGATCTTGAAAATATCGAGGTCAAGATTGATGATGAAGATCAAGCATTGTTGGTGTTGTGCTTTTTACCTAAGTCTCATGCTCACTTTAAAGAAACTCTCTTGTATGGAAGAGATTATTTGACCTTTGAAGATGTTCAATCTCCCTTGTACTCTAAGGATTTAAACGAGCGGAAGGAGCACAAGCCATCAATAGTTGATGAAAGTTTGTTTGTTAAAGGGAAATTCTTGAAGAAAGATGGTAGATTTGAGAAGAATGGTAAAGTTATATATAATTCTTATGGTGGCAATGATAATACTATTAAGTGTTATCATTGTAAGAAGGAGGATCATACAAGAAAATTATGCCCTGATCGACTGAATAATCATGGTGGAAAGGATAATGGTAATGCAGCCATTATGCAAGATGGTTATGAAGCGTATGATGTCCTGGCGGTTTCAAGTAGTGACTATAGTAAGGAGTGGATTATGGATTCAGTGCGTGCTTGACACATGACTCCAAAAAAAAGTGTTTGAGTAATTATGTAATCAAGATAGTAGATTAGTGCTGCTGGGAAATCACAAAGCTTTTAAAATTGTAGGTATTGGATATGTGATATTCAAGCTCCGTGATGAGTCAATAAGGTTATTGAATGATGTTAGGTATGTACCCGATCTTAAGAGGAAATTAGTTTCTCTTGGTGAATTCGACAAGAAAGGATATGTTTTCAAAGAAGAGAAAAGTATCTTAAGGGTAATGAAGGTTTCGAAGGAAGTCTTAAGAGGCGTGAAGAAACAAAGCTTGTATACCCTTAGGCTGAGGTTGTAAGTGGTTCAACAGATGTGGCAACCATGAAACATGTGTCGAAGACTGAGCTATGACACAAGAGACTTGGCCATGCCAGTGAAATAGGCCTGGTCAAATTGTCAAAACAAAATCTGTTGTATGGTGACAAGGTAAAAAAACTAAAGTTTTGTGAGCCTTGTATATTTGGTAAATCCTATATAGTTAAGATTAACAAAGGTAAAAAAAGAACACATTGATCCCTTGATTACGTTGTGTTGATCATTGGGGACCTGAAAGGAATCCTTCACACTTAGGTGCAAAGTATTTTTTATCCATAGTTGATGATTACTCCCGAAAGTTATGGGTGTTCATCCAGAAGAATAAGGATGAAACTTTTGAAAATTTCAAAAGTTGGAAGACTCTAGTCGAAAATCAAACTGGCAGGAAGGTCAAGAGGTTGAGGATCGACAATGGTCTTGAATTTTGCAATGAGGCTTTTGGCAGCTATTGTGCTACGTCTGGTATTGCAAAGAACATAACTACTGCAGGTACTCCCTAACAAAATGGTTTTTCCGAAAGGTTTAATCAAACCATTATGGAAAAAGGTGATGTGCATGTTGACAAGTATAAGATTAAAGAAGGTGTTTTGGGCAGAAGCTGTTGTAACTACAACATACTTGATAAATAGGTGTCCCTAGACAATCTTATGAAGGAAGACACTTGAATAAGTTTGTCCGAAAGATCCACCTAATCTCGACAGACTTAGAGTATTTGGTTGTTTAGCCTTTGCTCATATTAGGCAAGACAAGGTCGAACCTAGAGCTCTGAAATGTATGTTCCTTGGATATCCTGAAGAAGTCAAAGCTTATAGGTTGTAGTGCCTAGAGCTATGTCACAAGAGGTGTATCACAAGTCGAGGTGTAGTTTTAAATGAAGCATCAATGGAGTTCAAAAAAACTGATGACGTTGGCCGAAGTACCCAGATTTCTGAAGAAGAGCTGGAACATGAAGAGATTCCTGTTGAGGTGCAGCATAGTGATGTTGAATTGCATAACCCATATGAAGTCGAAGAAGAATCAGAAGTTGATGTCGAAGATAAAGAGACTGATAATGACTACATGCTGGCAAGAGACAGGTCGAGAAGATTCATTAAGCCACCTCAGAGACTTGGTTGTATAGATCTCATAGCATTTGCCTTAATCTCTACAAGTGAAGTTCTTGATGAAGAACCTAGAAACTATAAGGAAGTTATGAGGAGTCGATACAAGACTGAATGGCTGAAAACCATGGATAATGAAATGAAATATCTTCATGATAATTACACTTGGGAGCTGATTGAGAAACCTGCAAGGGCCAGGTTAGTCAGTTGTAAGTGAATTTTCAAGGTAAAGGAAGGAATTGAAGGATTGATGTCGAATCAATTTAAGGCAAGGTTGGTTACTAGGGGATTCACTCAGAAAGAAGGTGTCGACTTCAATGATGTGTTCTCATCTGTTGTAAAGCATATATCCATTGGAATGTTGTTAGATATGGTGCGAAGTTTGACCTAGAACTTGAACAGATAGATGTGAAGACTGCCTTCCTATATGGTGATCTAGATAAAACAATCCTGATGAGGCAACCTGAAGGGTATGCAGAAAAGGAAAAGGAATATTATGTGTGCAAGCTGAATATGTCTTTGTATGGCCTGAAACAATCTCCTCGATAATAGAATAGGAGATTTGACAAGTTCATGACACACATTGATTTCACTAGGAGTCAGTTCGACCATTGTGTTTACTTCAGATTTCGATTGGAAAATTCACTTGTTATTTTGTTGCTTTATGTGGATGACATCTTCATAGCAAGCAACGCTATCAGAGATGTTTTGAAGGTAAAGGCTAAACTCGATAAGGAGTTCGACATGAAGGATTAGGGAGGTGCCTCCAAAATTATTGGGATTGACATCCAGAGAGATAGAAAGCAGTTGAGATTATGCTTATCTCAAGAGACATACCTGAAGAAGATTCTTGACAAGTTTGGTGTGTCGAATTCAAACCATGTTCGAACACCGACTAATCCTCAGTATAAGCTGAGTACGACTCAAAGTCTTAATACTTAAGTCAAAAGAGCTTATATGAATAACATTTCATATGCTAGTATAGTAGGTTCTTTTATTCATGTTATAGCTTGTACGAAGCCAGACATGGCGTACGGAGTGAGCCTTGTAAGCAGGTATATGGCCAATCTTGGGAAGACGCACTGGCAATCATTAAAGTGGATTCTAAGGTACATCAATGGGTCTCTGAGCAGAGTCCCGATTTATGGTGAAGCCTGTGGTGATGATAACAAAGTTGAAATTGAAGGATTTATCAACTCTGATTATGCAGGTTGTATGGATTGCAAAAAATCTATTTTTGGATATGTGCTCATTATGTTTGGCACGACAATTAGTTGAAAAGAAACTCTTCAGAAGGCTATTTCCTTATCAACCACTGAAGCGAAATATATTTCCCTCATTGAAGATGTGAAAGAAGCATTGTGGCTTAAAGTTTTTGCTAAGGAGTTGAAACTTCAAGGTGGAGTTATCACTGTTAAATGTGATAGTTAAAGTGCAATATATTTATCGAAGAATTCAAATTATTATGAGCAAACCAAGTACATCGATGTGAGGTTTTACTTTGTCAGAGAAATTATCGAGCATGAAAAATCCGTGTTGAAGGTTTCAACTGATGACAATGTTGCTGATATGATTACCTAGACATTGTCAAGTAGTAGATTTTTCCACTATATGGAGTTGATAAAGTTGTGTGATGAAAGCTAGTTTGTTCCCTTGTTAGTGTAAAGTTTGTTCTAAGGTGAATATTTGTGGTATTTGGGCCAAACTCTGGTGTCGACAAGGAAAGCTTCATACTTCGACAAGAGTTGTGCATGTTGTAGTCGAAGTTTGTTCAAGCATGCTATCGAAATATGTTAGCTTTGTGTTTAAGTTAGCATGTCTAATTGGGCCTTTCTTGTAATCCCAATTGTTATGTTAACTTGTAGCCTAAGTTAGCTTAATAGTCTATAAATAGTTATCTCAGGTTGTTAAGAGAGGTTAATTATTATTATTGACTTGTAATATTTGAATCCTTATTGACAAAGTAAATGGTAAAACACTTTTAACCAATTCTATATTCTTTTTCTTCTTCCTTTTTCTCCCTCTTTCGTAAAATGTAATAGGGTTTCTTGTGTTTGTTCAAGAAACTAAATCTTTATTTCATAACTTTTTTCTATTATTGACGACACTGTTTCATAACAGATAATGTAGTTGTTGATGCAGATTCTGAGTTTGTAGGAGGTGAATGTGATTATGAAGATACAGATGAAGATGGAAAATTTGATGGATATGAGTACGATGATGAGACCAGTTCTGGTGATGTTGGTGGAGACGAATCTTAGAATACAGATTCCAACAATGATGGAACTGATGGGAAAGATTTTGAATGGAGTTCATATAGTTTGAACGAATCAATATTTTCATATCAAATTCCAAACTAATAACTTGTTGTTGACAATGTCGACGATATTGTAAAGATGGACATGTTTAACTTGCAAAATGATGATGTTTCAAAGCTGAAGTTTGGAAGTCTAGAAGTTGCTTACACATTTTACTGTTGGTTTTCAAAGATGAACGGTGTTAGATGATGATGTGGGTCTAGAAGGGGGGGTTGAATAGATCGCTTATTTAAAACAGAGTCGGCGCTACCAAAAATTGGTTTTTAAAAATGTTTAATGCGGAAGCGGTCGAGGAACTATACTCGTCTAAAATGAACGGTTACTAGAAAAACGGATATGCGTAAAGCCTATGGAATTCGATAAACGTGATATGAGAATCACTACTTTAATCACACTTCAATCAGATTTTGTTCACTATACGGTGTGACTAGTTCCAATGCCTTTAAAATATAAACAGTTTAGAAAGACAACACAATTGTTTTTAGTTCACACAATTGATCAAACACTTAGAGTGTAATGCACTACAAGTGAATTCTATTTTGAGAGTAGAGTGCTCAAGTTTTGTATTACAATCAATGATTGTAATTAGCTTTAAAATAGTTCAGCATAACTTAAATCAGAATTTGATTGACACAATCATTTGCACTAAGAACTCAGAATTTTAGCAATATAAACGCAAAGAAAAAGACACAACGATTTGTTGAGGCAGTTCCCCCGTCGTCCTCGCTCGGGATAGGTATGCCTTTAATTCTAACAATAGAATTGAGACCTGTATATAGATAGATATAACCTGTTGGTCAATGTTTATACAAGAAGTAAATAGAGATCAAACAATCGAACGCAATTTGTTGTTGTAGAGCCTATTTCTTCTTGCCGCTTGATTCAAGTTGAATCAAGTCCTTCGAACGCGGTGAGTAAACCTCTGATTGCGACACTCTTTTTGAACAACCCTCGGTCTTCAAATCTGGCCTGGTTGATTTCAGTCGCCCACGTGTCGAACCCGAATCTTCCACTCACAATCCTCCGTTTACCGCTACTAAACCGACAGAACCTCCCGCTCTTCGATTACCTTCGCTTGGATGAATCTGTGATGGATCGATTCGTATAAAAAACCCCAAATTATGAGATTCTTGAAGGACAAAACCCTAAAGGTTTTATTCAAGAAAAACCTGCCGATTACTCAACCCAAACTAGATTACACCAATCTTCGGCTTTGGACGTTATCACCTCGAACATGCACAGTGCACAACAAAAATGAGTATGTGTAGTTGCTGGGAAATGCTATGAAGAGAATGAAGATGACGAGAACAAATCGACACGTAAATTTCACTTTCTTGTTTTCTTAGTTTTCTTGTACGGAATAACACAACTCAACTTATATACAAGACATAACTGACTTAACAAACATAACAGACTCCCAAAATAGTTTGACATAACAAAAGTTTGACTCAACATAGCGAGCGGTCGACCTATGCAGTAAGGGGGTCGACTTGAGCTTACCCGTATACATGATTATGCAAAAATCAGGACCATGCATCGACCAGAGCATGTTATGCATCGACGAATATCATGCAAATTCAGACAAATACAAATGGTCACAATACGAGTCGACCAGAGGATCGACAGAGCCCTCTTGAGAGTAGTTCATTGAAATGACTAGTTGTATGAGTCGACTCAAAGCCCTAAAATAGGCAAAAATGCCAATTTTCATGCACTAAGACTCTTTTGATGAACCATATAGTATGGCAAGCACGACTAACTAAGTCAACCCTATATGAAACATAGATTTGGCCATCTCTATATGAAACAATCATGTGTTTAGCGAGTGTTTGACTTATGAGAGACAAGACATACAAATATGACATGGTGACAACG
This sequence comes from Lathyrus sativus, assembly GCA_963859935.3. NCBI lineage: Eukaryota > Viridiplantae > Streptophyta > Magnoliopsida > Fabales > Fabaceae > Lathyrus > Lathyrus sativus. Next base: position 649,893,177 of record OZ012735.1, read on the forward strand.
TCCAACATACATTTTTCTATGAAGCTGAGTTTTGACATCATCGAAACGAGTGCATCTATCTATGAGGCTTTGCCCTCACATACTCCCCCTTTTTTATGATGGCAAAACAATAGAACCTTTATGTATGATGTGTCATATTATCCTCCCCTTTGCTTGATGCCTTCGTCCATACACACTCTTCTGCATGAATACTAAGTCTTCACATGTGATGTTTCTGTTTCTATTGTTGTGCTTGATACTCTTCTCCCCCTTTGATAACATTAAAAACAAAGAGACGACTACCGGAATCTAGCAAAAATCTTGATCTGAGGTCATTGATTTGTAAGGGATGCCTTGAATTGTAATTTTGGCATTGTTGAGAACTTCTTGGATAAAGGACCCGTATGATAGAGCAGTCCCTCTACCAAAATCCCTTAGCGAATAAATCCTAGTTGCGATGTAGTGAGGCCAACTGATTTTAATCTTTTTCTTCAGAATATAGATCAAATGTACCTCAGCTTGATCGATGTGAGAATAACCGCCTTTCGTTGGCCGCAAAATGTGCGTCACAATCCACTGTAATATTCTATCCACCGGTTTTAATTTTCCCGTTGTGACCGTCTTTGGGAAAAGGTCGCTTACCACAATATCATCAGCATATGGTTTCTTCAACATGGAGTTCAAAGCCTCTTTGAACTCGTAGCCTATGACACTACGAGCATTCGTGGCCTTAATGATGGGCTCAGCAGATACTGGTGACATGTCAAACAGAGTTTTCTAGACCAAGTCGTTCACACATGCCTTAGTATTTCGTAGTTTCGTGTTGAACTCAAACCCTAGAAATTTCCCTTGAAGACCTATGTAGAAGATCCTCACAAGATCTTCATTGTACTTAGTGTTACATTCTTAAAAGTTGTTGAAACCTTGAGAATCAAGAAGATCAATCACTTGCGGAATGTGCATATGTTTAGAAACCTTTCGGTAGTAAGTTGCTTAACCACAGATCGTTTGCTGAAATTCTTCTCATAGATTTCTAAAAACTCAGGGGGTACTAGGGATACAATAGTTACCGGTAGGTTTCCAATTGATGAACCTGCTTGAGAGGAGGTTGTTCTGGTAGTTCTCTTGCCGGTGATCCTTCTGGTAGACATTGTTGCTTTCAAGTGTGGAGATGAAAAATTTGTAATGTAGAAAGGTACTCTTAAAAATGGAGAGAAGATAATGATTTTACCCTTTTATGTAGATGCTAGGTTTTGAATATGGTTTTGGGAAGAGGAGAGGAAAATAGATAGCCTTGATGTAGGTTACAATGCTCAATGCAAATGTTTTAATGATGATGACTTTGAATGGACAATATAAATTAAATTGCATTAAAAATGGTGGAAAATGAACAGTTTAGCAGACATTTTTCAGAAATTCCGCAAGATGCGTCGACCAGAAAGGTCATGTGTCGGTGCATACTGTGTGAAAAATAGCACCTTGGAAATCATTGGGGTATGCGTCGACCTGAGCATACCCGTTTCTCAAGCATGAAAAATGTCACTTTTGTGAGTCGATCGTTACCCTGTATAAGTCGACTCATGCAGACAAAAAACAACAAAAACTTCAAATTTGTTCAATTTAGCATACAATGATACATAAATACCAAGCCTAATCATATTTCAAACATACAAAGGAATGAAATAAGCGCAGTCATAGTATACACGACAATAATAACACATAATTTGATACATTACATTATATGAACATGGGAATTACAAGAGACTCTAATTAAGGAAGGATATTACCTCAACTCCAGTTGTAAGCTAATGCCCTCACATATGGCTCTAAACATCTTCATTTGTTAGGTAAAAGATGGACAAAGCACAAATATATATATATATATATATATATATATATATATATATATATATATATATATATATATATATATATATATATATATATATATATATATATATATATATATATATATATATATATATATATATATATATATATATATATATATATATATATATATATATAGCATGCGATACATATTTCCTAAACACGATCCGAAATATCAAGAACACCGAGTTCCCGCCGGATGTGAAAGAAAGGCTTTGTAGTGAGTGGTTTTGTAAAGATATCCGCAAGTTGATTTTTAGTGTCAACATGCTCAAACACCACGTCGTCCTTCTCCACATGATCCCTAAGGAAGTGGTGTCATATTTTGATATGCTTGGTGCGTGAATGTAGCACAGGATTCTTGGTTAGGTTAATAGCACTCTTGTTATCACAAAAAATTGGAACATGCTTAAGTTTTAGGTTAAAGTCGAGCAATTATTGCTTAAGCCATAAGACTTGAGCGTAATAACTGTCGGCCGCAACGTATTCCGCTTCGGTGGTTGAAAAAGCTACAGAGACCTGCTTTTTGCTATGTCAACTTACCAAAGAGTTTGAAAACAGATGACACATGCCACTCGTGATTTTCCTATCTGATTTGCATCCCGCAAAATCAGAATCAGAGAAGCCAACCAAGGAACGATCATTTTCCTTAGAATACCAGAGCCCATACTTAGGAGTACCCGATAGGTATCTAAGTATGTGCTTTACTGCTTTTAAGTGGGATTCTTTAGGAGATGACTAGTACCTAGCGCACATACATACACTAAACATAATTCGGGTCTAGAGGCAGTAATATAAGAGAGATCCAATCATACCTCAATACTTTTTCACCCCTACATCCTTACCATTTTCGTCTCGGCTAAGATTCGAACACGTTGGCATTGGAGTGTCGATAGCCTTGGTGTTTTCCATATCAAACCACTTGAGAAGCTCAAGGCAGTATTTCTTCTGGCTCACTAAGGTACCCTCCTGCAGTTGCTTGATTTGTAATCCGAGGAAATATGTGAGCTCCCCCATCATACTCATTTCAAATTCTCCCTACATTAAAGTAGAAAACTCCCTTACCAGATTCATGTTAGTTGACCCGAAAATGATATCATCTACATAAATTTGTACCAAAATTAGGTGTTTTCCTTTACGCTTAATGAAAGGGGTTGTGTCAACCTTTCCTCTTGAGTACCCTTGATCAACGAGAAACTTGCTTAGACGATCATACCAAGCCCTAAGGGATTTCTTGAGTCCATACAAGCACATTTTAACTTGTATACATGATCAGGATACTCATGGGATTCAAATCCTAGAGGTTGGGCAACATAAACCTCTTCATTTATATAACCATTAAGGAATGCACTTTTCATATCCATTTGAAATAGCTTAAATTTTTTTGCACAAGCGAAGGCAAGTAGAAGGCATATAGCCTCAAGTCGGGCAACCGACACATAAGTCTCCTCATAGTCAATGCCTTCCTCTTAGTTATACCCTTGCGCGACCAAACGTGCCTTATTTCGTGTTATTACTATGTTCTCGTCCAGTTTGTTCCTAAACACCCACTGGGTGCCAATTACTCGATGGTCTCGCGGAGGAGGGACAAGGTCCCAAATCTCATTTCTTTTAAACTAATTGAGTTCCTCTTGCATTGGTAGGAACCAATGTTCATCGAGTAAAGCCTCTTTTGGATTTTTAGGTTCTACTTGAAAAACAAAAGTGAAATGATAACAGAAATTACTTAGCTTTGATCGAGTCGTCACTCCCTTTGAGATATCACCGAGGATATTGTCGATGAGATGGTCTTTGGAAGACTTCCATGCTGGAGGGAGATCATCATTGTTGGACGAATAAACTTCCTCAATCCCCTCATGACGATGATCTTTTTCCTCCTCAACTTTGGCTAGGTTAGGTTCACCAATTCCCGTCTCAGCACCTTTGAGTATGTCTTCAGAAGATACACCTGCACCATGAAATGAACTACCTTTTCTGACAGTTTTCGGGCAAGACTCATCAAATGTGACGTGAACAGACTCTTCGACAGTAAGTAATCTCTTGTTGTATATTCTATAGACTTTACTTGACTAAGAGTATCCGAGGAAGATACCTTCGTCTGCCTTGGAATCAAATTTACCTAGACTTTCTTTTCCATTGTTTAACATGAAACACTTACAATCGAAGACATGTAGGTGAGATACATTTGTCTTCCGCCCTTTTAAAAGTTCATACGGTGTCTTGTTTAGAATAGGGCAAATGAGCACCCTATTTAAAATGTAACAAGTCGTACTAATGGTGTAATCCCAGAAATACTTAGGAAACCCACTTTCATTGTTCATAGTTCCCCTAACTCTTCCAAAATTTTATTTTTGTGCTCCACGACCCCGTTTTGTTGAGGGGTACATGGAACGGAGAAGTTATGATTAATTTCGTGTCTATCACAATATTCCTCAAAAAGGTAATTCTCAAACTCACCCCCATGATCACTTCTAATTGATATGATGTTTCTGTTTAACTTATTTTAAGAAAGTTTAGTGAATTTTTCAAAGGCGGAGAATGTATCGCTCTTGCTAGCCAAGAAGATAGTCCAGCAATATCTAGAAAAATCATCGACTATAACAAAACCATAGTAGTTACCACCTAGACTCTTAATTCTAGATTGCCCAAGTAAATCCATATGAAGAAGTTCAAGAGGTCTCATAGTTGAAACAATGTTTTTAGATTTAAACGAGATCCTTGTTTGTTTACCTATTTGGCATGCATCACATAAGTGATCCTTGGTAAAATTGATTTTGGGCAAGCCAATAACTAGATCTTTTGAAACAATCTTGTTTAGAAAGTCAAAATTGACATGCGCTAAACGTCTATGCCAGAACCATGAGTCCTTACTCATTGTCATGAGACATTTATCACTAGTCAATGATACTTCATTCAAGTATAACATATAGACATTATTTACCCTCAGACCATTAAACACATCCTTCATTTTATCATTGTGTTCAACTAAGCAACAATCTTTTGAAAATGATATTTTGTATCCTTTGTCGCATAATTGACTAATGCTAATGAGATTATGTTTAAGGCCCTTGACTAGCAATACATCAGAGATAATAGTAGATGAGGGATTACCTACACTACCTTTTTCAAGCATTCCTCCCCTGTTATTGTCTCCATAGGTTACAAATCCCTTCTTCATTTCCACAAAGTCAATGAAGAGAGATATGTCTCATGTCATATGTCTTGAGCAGCCACTGTCAAAAACCCATCTTCTCTCGGTAGTCTCAAGATGTTGTACCTATGAACACAATTAATAAGAATAGGTACCCAATTGTTTATTGGGTGCTTGGTTGTGAGTGAAAACATGGTCGCATTTAGGCAACCATTGATAAACCCTTTAAGAACCAAAAATCTCCTAAAGCGACATTTAGCAATGGTGTGACCCTTCTTGCAACAATACAAACAAGAAAAGTTAACTCTTGTATCACTTTTTCTATCATGATTCTTTACCACATATGTGTATTTTTGATAGGGATTAACCATACTCTTTCTAAAATGTGCTTTATCGATAGCAAATATGATTTTAGGTTCTAGAGCCTTGTTAAGTTTGGCCTTGAGGTTTCTAACCTCATTTTTCCAAATGTAACAAGTATCATACCTGAAGTTAACTATTCTTTTTCTTATTTCCTCACAATCCACTTTTGTTCTTTCCGCTATGGAAGCCTTTAACGCCTCTAGTTTCCTTTCGAAATCGAGAATCTTTTGCTCTAAGTGAGCAAAAATTTGTTTATTTGAGGCTAGGCTTTTAAAGACTTCTTTGGCTTCATGATGTAAGGTATCAAAAGCAGTTTGCAATGTGGAATGAGACAATCTAGTAGAATTATCATATTTGGCATGTTGTACCTTTTGTTTTTCTTCTTTTGATGAGCGGAGAGACAAAAGTTGACGGATTGTCTTTGTCACTAGAACTATCATCCTCGGATGACTCGCTATCTGTCGCTACTGCGAAAATCCGCGCCGGCTGAGCAGAAGAGTCGCCACCGTGCATTATTTATCCCAACAGAGGGAAAGGAAACGCTCGAAGTAAACCTACCGCAAAGACGGGAAAGGAATGGTCATCGCAACCAAATCCTGGATTCGGGAGTCGGTTACGCAAGGGGAAGGTATTAGCACCCCTCACGTCCGTCGTACTCGACGGGATCCACGCTTGTTTTCTGGTACGGATTGTTATTCTATCTACTCTACAGGTCAAGGGTTAAAAGAAAATAAACTGACTCGGCAAAGTATCGCATTTTATGCCTACGTATTCCCGTCTGGAACGAGAAATCAGAGTCAACGTAGTTCGCCTACCTACGGGAAAGGAGGGGAAGGTTGCTCGCTAGGATATCGCATCCTATGCCTACGTACTTTCATACAACATGAAAGATCAGAGCAAACATAGTTCGGGCCACGTACGACACAAGTCTGTCTTGATTGTTTTTTATCTCCTTATGAAAGGGTTTTCTCCTGATTATGGGTCCAAGCGGACAAAAATGACGTTTTTTGATTGGTTTACAGTCTTTTACGCAAGAACTGTCTTTTATGGTGTTTGAAATGTTTATTGTGTTTTTCTGATTGTTTTGAGAAAGAAGAGACAAAACTCTAAAACCTATGGTTAAAAAGGGAATCAAAATCTACCCTAATGTTGTCATGCATGGATGAGAACCTAATGTCTGTCATATTTCTCTCCTGCGCAGAGAGAAACAGAGATCCTAGGGGATAAACGGAAAAGAAATAACATATATACAGTAAAGCAGTAAAATGCATGAATGCAGCAGTACAAGCGAGGCAAGGGAGTCCCACTCAACCTCGAACCTAGAAAACAATGAGCAAAGTGAAACAGCTTCACCTCAATCTCAAAGGGAAAATTAACAAACAATACAGTCAAGAAACTCAAACAATACATCACCAGCTCTAAACAACACCAACAGCTCTAAACAGCAAAACCTGACAGCATAAGCTCCTTCTTCTATCAGTCTTCAAGGCAATGAACTTTATCCTCAATCTTCAAGGGCTTCTTCAAAGCAAGCTCTCCAGCAAAGAAATGATGACAAGAGGATTTAGAATGTTAAACAGTCTGCTGAGCACCAAAGGTGGCCTGCAGAAAGTTAACATAATACAGACTGTTTCTCTCAAAGTTCTATCTCCTAGATACAGTCACTAATCCTTCCAAAGAAGGGATGTGAGTATTAAGGAGAGACTTTTAATCATTAAGAAGAATGGAGGCACAAGAAACCATCCATGTTTATGAATCAATTTTTCTATTCTAAGGCTCTATCTAGCTCTTATGTCTTATGGTCTTCAATCCACTCCAAGCAAGCAAACAATATTCAGCAACCTTTGATTTTGATCTTCAACCTTGTCTTCAATATGCTTCATCATCATGCTCTTCAAACCAAGCCCACACCCCTAGCAAAGCCCAATAAGCCCACACAAACAATATAAACCCCCAAAAGGGCACACCATACAATCAAACAAATTACAAAATATACTAAAAATATTAATATAGTAGGGAAAATTCTAATATTATTTCTAGGGGATCTACTATACCTACCCTTAATACCCTATATGCCCCAGGTCCTAATTCAATCTAAAAACCCAAAAGAAATTGTTTTAATGCACCTATGTTATGTATAAACCCTAATCTAACCATCCTAATATTCACTAATCAAAATTACCTAAAGATAATCCTAAAAATTATGGAATAAAATCCAGGGGTACCTAATATGTATATCTAATTGCCCTAAAAAGATTGACCTAAAAATATTAAGGGGACTACCTAAAATAAAATCTACAAAATCAAGTACAAACTATATTCAATAAAAGAACAATTAAAAGTAAAATATTCACAAAAATAAAGAAAATGCCTAAACTAACATTTTTATTTATCTACCATTTTCTTGAAGCAATTATCAACATGTACCAAAAATTCCCATATTAAAATGACTATTTTTCAATTTTATATGATTTTTTAAAGTTGTAAAGAAAAATGAGTAAAATGAATTAAAAAGAAAAAAGTTGGTGATGAATAGCAAGAAAATATAACACAGCAAGCATTTGGGCCCAGATGGGGGTGCGCGTATCAAAGCGCCCTAGGCCCATGTTCATTTCAGAAAAAGAAAAAGAAAATCAAAGAAAAAAGAAAAAGACTCGGTGCAAATAGCAGGCAAACATAGTGTAATATTGGATGGGCCACGAAAGGGGGTGGGAATAGCATAATCCAGCTTAAGCCCAAACTTCCAATTAAGTGAAACGACTGTGTTTCAGCAACGGCCAAAGTATTCACAAGCTGAGACGAGATCTGAACCACACGATGGAGATTTCAGTCAACCAGTCCATGTCAATCCAACGGGTACCAACTCGTCTTCTTCATTTGAACACAATTGGAGCCAAAACTCCATTGATGAAGGCTCATGAACAACATCTGATCCACACACGAATTCCCTCAATACAACATCAAATTCAGCAAAATTAAACCCTAACCTGATCAATTTTTCACCCTGATTCCATCTATGGCATTGAAATTCATTGATATAGTCTCTAACCCTAAACACGATTCTCAAATTAAAATTGATCCGAAATTCAACCATCACCAATCATCAAATTAAGATGCCTAAGCTCTTCCTTGCCTTACTAGGAGCAACTCTAACTATCAAACACACCTTCTGGCTCCAAATTCATCAAGTTCTTCATCAAAACAGAAAATGTGTTCATAACCTAATTGTCTCTAAATTCCACGAATCAAAGCCTAAAAGTTCTACATGATCATTTCCTATCATTCTAACCACCTAACATCTAAGAAAAACAAGTAAATTGTGCCAGGGATTGAAATGTACCAACTTGTTAAATCAAGCAAAACAGATGAACCAAAGCTCCAAATCAATGCTTGATAATTTCCAGATTCGATCAGTGTGATGATTTATTGCTTCTGTATGCACTAGATTCTCCTCTAACAGCTTGGATCCTTGAAACAGAATTTCAGTTGCAGGTGAAGAAATGAAACTTCAAAAACTCGATTCAGCCATGGATTCACTCTGGTTTTGATTGCAATATACTCAGTGATGGTTATAGAATTGATTTGGATCAAGAAATTGAAGAAATGATGAAGAATTGTGTGAATTCGATTGTGAATTGCAATTGAGCAAGATGAATCTCAATCTCTCTTCTCTGCACCAAATGAAGTCCAACCTTGGTTTAGATCAACTCAAATTCATATATAGGAAGTGTTAGAACCCTCTAGAAAGATCTGGAATAATCCTATGAGATTTTGCAATTCTCATGGCATGAGATTTTGAAAATGGCCAATGCAAAAACCAGTTCAGGATTGCCTTGTTGCAGCAGCTCAAAATAGCCTGAATTTCTCTCCATATGAGAATTAGAAAATGTTAGAGTGGTCCTTTGCCTTGCAATTTACTCCTAGCTTGGTTTGGCAAGTGTAGCTTCTTATATAAGTAACCAATGATAAGTCCAAGTTCTTGATCTCAAATTCAAAATCCAATGGTGTCAATGATCTCAAAACATGTTTTCCCTTCAATTTGGTATATCACATGGTGTATTTTGGCTTTGGATCAAAAAATCCCAAATTTGGTCACTTGAAAATGGACTTTTACCTTCCATATTTGGTCAATTTTATCATTTTGAGTTCCATGCATTTCCAAACCATCATGACCTCTTTCCTAGACTCAAAACATCATTTTGAGCAAGTTTTATGTTGAACATTTTTTCATTTGAAGCTTGCAAGTAGGAGTTTTAGGCATATGCTTGAAATGACCTATAAACTTACTTTCCCAAAATACCCCTGGCTTGTCAAGACCATAAGTAGAGCTCCATAAATCAGATTGAGGCATACCATACCTTTCTAGAAAGATAAGATCATTAGGAACAACTTTCATGTTGGCCAAAAATCCATTTGAAAACTACTCATGGGGTAAAAGTTGCTTAGAAGTCAAGTAACTTTCACAGATAAATTTCAGATGCCTCTGAGGACCCCTAACTTGCAAGAACCATAACTTGAGTTCTATTAATCTCCTTGATGACTTCCACCACTCAAATTAAAGGTCTTGAGATGTTATACAAGTTTCATGTTGGCCAAGGATCCATTTGAGACTTGAATTTTGAATTACTTTGCTTGGAAGTTTGACCTAAATCAGGGAATTTTACACAGAAACCCTAATTTAGAAACTTCTCTTCTTCTTGATTTCTTTTGATTTCTCCTTGGCTCAACACCACATACATATCCACATATCAAACTATGAATCCCACATCCTTCAAATAGGCCTTAATTCCCTCCAATCAAGCATTAGACCTAGGGTTGACCTAGGGTTGACCCAGATGAAACCCTAGTTGACTGTCTTCAACTGTAGCTTTTGCAACCACACCAATAACTTGTCTTACTTTCAAAATGACCCTCTATGTATTCCATGATGTCTCTACACATTCCATGCCCTCAATCCATAGCTCACAACCTCTAGGATGATCTTCCAATACTCCCCAGACAGGCTATAAATCCACTGTTTGATCTATTAATTTCTCAAAGCTTCACCTTCTTTCTTGGTGACTTAAATAGGCTTGAATCTTGATAAGAACCTTTTGAATACACTCCTTGAGATAAAAAATAGCACTTGATCCCTTGTTGGATGGCTTGTCCATGCTATGCTATGCAAATGAATGAAATATGTACATGATCTACTATGCAAATGATAAAGCTATGAAAACACAAATCAGGTAAAATAAGTTGGTCAAATTTTAGGGTGCAACACTATCACTTTCCCATGCGATGTAAGCTCTTCTCGGCTTAACTTGCTTCTTGTGTGACCGATTAGTCTCCTTTCCTTTGTCCTTTTTCATCAAGGGACAATCCAGCTTGTAATGTCTGGCTTTTCCGTAATTAAAGCACGACCCTTTTACCCTACTTCCTTTGTTGTCGTCATTCTTAGAATATCTTGATTGTTTTTTGAAATTGACTGGATTCTTTTCAGAATGTTGGATACCATTTTTCTTGACATAGCGATTGTGTCGCTTCACAAACAGTCCCATATCCTCATTCTTTTCGTCATCTTCGTTATCACTCGTATCGTAATCACTCAGCTCTTTTGCATAGGACTTTGAACAAGAAGCCTTTAGAGCTATGGACTTCTTTTCCGCATTTTTCGTTTTCTCCTTCTTTTCCTTTTTCTCAAATTGCTTGAGACTAAGGAGCACTTACTCGTGTTCTTGAAGCTTTCCAAAGAGTGTTGTAAGGTCCAAGGTTATAAGATCATTTGCTTCGTTTAAGACAGTTACTTTTAGTTGCCATTCCCTGGTAAGACATCTTAAGACTTTGTTAGTAGCAACATCATTGGCAACTGGCCTACCAAATCAATTTAGTCTATTGATAAGATGAGCAAATCTCTTTTGCATGTCAGCAATGGTTTCCCCTTGCTCCATGTGAAAGAGATTAAACTCTTCTGTTAAAGTATTGATTCTAGCTGGCTTGACATCATTGGTTCCCTCATGGGCAACTTGTAATGAGTCCCATATAGCCTTAGCATTCAAACATGGGAAACTCTATAGTATTCGTCAACTCCCAAGGGGGAGATCAGAATATTTTTAGCTTTCCAATCGTAATTATACTTTTTCTCGTCGTCATCATTCCATTGTGCTTCAGGCTTAGGCACAATCCTCTTATTTTCATCGGTCATGGTTATTTCCATAGGACCGTTCAAAATAACATTTCATATCTTCCTGTCAATGAAATTTATATGCACACACATATAGTCTTTCCAAAAACTATAGTTTTATCCATTGAAAACAGGTGCTATATTATAAGCCCCTTTAGGTTTATTAGCCATTTTATACTAAGTCATACTTGAAGCATGAAATGAACTGGTGCTCCTGTTACCACATGTTTGACGATGACGCAGATCTAGAAGGGGGGATTAAATAGATCGCTTGTTTAAAACAGAGTCGGCGCTACCAAAAATTAGCTTTTAAAAATGTTTAATGCAAAAGTGGCCGAGGAACTATACTCGTCTAAAACGAACGATTACTAGAAAACTAGATATGCGTAAAGCCTATGGAATTCGATAAACGAGATTTGAGAATCACTACTTTAATCACACTTCAATCAAATTTTATTCACTATAAGATGTGACTAGATCCAATGCCTTTAAAACTTAAATAGTTTAGAAAGACAACACAATTGTTTTTAGTTCACACAATTGATCAAATACTTGGAGTGCAATGCACTACAAGTGAATTCTATTTTGAGAGTAGAGTGCTCAAGTTTTCTATTACAATCAATGATTGTAATTAACTTAAAAATAGTTCAGCACAACTCAAATCAGAATTTGATTGACACAATCGTTTGCACTAAGAACTCAGAATTTTAGCAATATAAACATAAAGAAAAAGACACAACGATTTGTTGAGGCAGTTCCCCTATCGTCCTTGCTCGGGGTACGTCTGTCCTCAATTCTAACAATAGAATTGAGACCTGTATATAGATAGATATAACCTGTTGGTCAATGTTTATACAAGAAGCAAATAGAGATCAAACAATCGAACACAATTTGTTGTTGTATAACCTATTTCTTCTTGCCCCTTGATTCAAGTTGAATCAAGTCCTTCGAACGCGGTGAGTAAACCTCCGATTGCGGCACTCTTTTTGAACAACCCTCAGTCTTCAAATCTGGCCTGGCTAATTTCATTCGCCCACGTGTCAAACCTGAATCTTCCACTCACAATCCTCTGTTTACCGCTGCTAAACCGACAGAACCTCCCGCTCTTCGATTACCTTCGCTTGGATGAATATGTGATGGATCGATTCGTACAAAAACCCCCAAATTATGAGATTCTTGAAGGACAAAACCCTAACGGTTTTATTCAAGAAAAACCTGCCGATTACTCAACCCAAACTAGATTACACCAATCTTCGGCTTTGGACATTATCACCTCGAACATGCACAGTGCACAACAAAAATGATTATGTGTAGTTATTGTGAAATACTTTGAAGAGAATGAAGATGATGAGAACAAATCGACACGTAAATTTCTTTTTTCTTGTTTTCTTAGTTTTTCTGTAAGGAATAGCACAACTCAACTTATATACAAGACATAACTAACTTAACAAATATAACAGACTCCCAAAAAAGTTTGACATAACATAATTTTGACTCAACACAGCGAGCGGTCGACCTATGCAGTAAGGGGGTCGACTTAAGCTTACCCATATACTTGATTGTGCAAAAATCAGGACCATGCATCGACTGAAGCATGTTATGCGTCGACGCATAGCATGCAAATTCAGACAAATATAAATGGTCACAGTATGATTCGACCGGAGGGTCGACGCGAGCCCTCCTGAGAGTAGTTCACTGAAATGACTAGCTGTATGAGTCGACAAGAGCAAGCTTTGAGTCGACTCAAAGCCCTGAAATAGGCAAAAATGCAAATTTTCATGCATTAAGACTCTTTTGGTGAACCCTATAGTATGGCAAGCATGACTAACTAATCCAACCCTATATGAAACATAGATTTGACCATCTCTATATGCAACAATCATATTTTTGATGAGTGTTTGACTTATGAGAGACAAGACATGCAAATATGACATGGTGACAACGTCTAACATACATTTTTCTATGAAGCTGAGTTTTGACATCATCGAAACAAGTGCATCTATCTATGAGGTTTTGCCCTCACAAACGGTTCCGCAGTCTGTAAAGGTAAAGTTATTAAAAATAAGAATGAAGATGTTATTCAACAAACATTTGTTTGTAACCTTGAAGGGTTTAGGAAAGATAGAGTAAAGAAACACAAGCATGGTCTGAAACACGAAATCTGTTGTGGGTGTGGAGAAACATTTAGGGTGCATATTGAAATAATTTTGCAAAGGTGGTATATCACAGTTTCCTTTGATCACAATCATGAAATGTTAAAAGAGAAGCACTACAGGTTGTTGTTAGCTAATAGGAAGCGTAGTAAGTCAAATAAGATTAAAATTAAGAATTTTGGCAATGCTAGAATCAAAGTAACTTAAATGATTGGTGCATTTGCAAATGTTGCAAGGAGTATGATAAGGTAGTATTTTTAAAGAAGGTACATAATCAAATTTTAAGGAAAATTGATGATGCTTCCAGCTATCACATGTTGATTAGCAAATTAATGTACTTAACAATTTCCAGGCTTGATATCACTTATGCAGTTAATGAATTGAGTCAATTTATGCAACAACCTTAAACATCTCATTTGGTTGTTGTTTATTATGCGTTGCAATATCTCAAAGGCACTCTTGAGAAATGATTTGTTTCTATACAAACTTATCTCTTAAACTTATTACTTTTGTCGATGCAGATTAGGGCAATTGCAAGGTTACACCTAAATCGACTATTGGTTTCTGCATTTTTTTAGACAACGCCTTAATGTCTTGTAAGTCGAAGAAGCTATCTACGTCATACATGTCCAATCCCTTTTTTAAGTTTGTCCATGTCAATTCCTACGCAACTTGTTGATCCACTTACCAAAATCCTGCCTAGAATTCTTTATGATTTTCTATTTTCAAGTGGAGTACCTTCCCACTTGAGGGATATTACATGTGTGAATAACTTAAGATGGTTATTTAAAAAGTGTCTGAATCGGTTACAGATGTAACAACTTTTATCTTATAAGTTTTATGTATAAATAAAAGATGGCTTAATGCATCCTTTGGTCCCTTAACTTAATTTCCGTTTTTAGTTTGGTCCCTTATGTAATAAACGTTAATTTCAGGTCCTTTAATTGTAATTTTGTTAGCCAATGTCATCCTTTCTGTTAAAATGTGTGTATTTCCATTAGTTTTTGCTAGGGTGGAAGTCCAGCTGGGTTTCCTATGGTGATATGGACTTATGGTATGACATTTTGATTAAAATATTTGTGAAATTGCAATATTTCATTTTAACCAATTTTATTTCATTTTGACTTCACTTGAGCTCTCTCTGCTGGAAACCCTAACGAAGCTAACATTAACGTCCATCTTCATCTTCGTTCGTGTAGTTATCATCGCCCTTCATCTTCACTCATCAAGGTATGGTAATCATACATTTTTTTCATCCTCATTTATGATACCTCGTTCATCTTCAGTTTTATTTCATACATTTTTGTTCTCTTTCATTTTAGGGTTTGTGTAATCTTTGTTACTGAGTGAAAGAGGAACAACGTCCATCATCTATTTTGAGGTACGAATGATGACAATTGTATATTCTCCCCCTTTGTATATTTTATTTCTCATTTAGGGCTTTCCATATTCGTTAGATGTATTTCTCATGTAGTTGCTCTATCTAGGTCATGGATAGTCGTTTTAAATGTGTTGTTCATTATGGGGGTGAGTTTGCTGAGTTAACGAAACTAGGTTATAATGGCTTAGAGGAAACGTGGAATGTTGAGCCTGGTTTTTGGAGTTACTTTTGAAGTATTAGGTGGATTAAAGGATTTAGGTTATCCAACTATAGAGAACCTTTGGTATTATGGTCAAATGGAGTGTAATAACATAGTGGAGTTGAAAGATGACAATGGCTAGGAGGATGCATACAATTGTTGTGTTGACTGGGGAAGTGAATTTATATATACATCTTATTCTACAACCTAATGTAATTGAGGAGCCAATAATATCACTTGAGTATAGTGTTGAAATAGGTTCTACTGAAACTGAGTTAGGTGAGAACATTAATGAGGGGACCACTTATGTTGAGAATGTAGGAGACAACACTGAAAAGTTTCCAGCTGAGTTTGAGAGTGTTATGGATGAAGAAGAGAATGAGGTTAAAGCTGATGTGGAAGGAGGAGAAATAAATGACAAGGGGGCCACAAATGTTGTACATGATGTGGAAGCTGGAGACAAGGGAACCACTGAGGTTGGACATGATGAGGTGACCACTGAAATTGAACATGGTGAGAGACCCACTGTAGTTAAGCTTGATGAGGAATATGAGGGACAAAAATGTAATAATGAGGGAGAAGAGGGAATGAAATCTAACAATAAGGGAGAAGAGGTACTGAACTGTAACAATGAGGGAGAAGAAGGACTGAACTATAACAATGAGAGAGAAGAGGGATTAGAAGAGGATGTGAACTGTAACATGGAGGGAATAAAGGGACTGAACTCTAACATAGAGGTAGAAGATGGTGGCAGTGATGATAGTGCATTGGAGATCAATTTTAAAGATTCTGATGATGATGATGTGGTTATGAATGAAGAGATACCAGTAACTGAAAATGGAGTGTCTAAAGATGAGGTGGTTGAAGGAAAAGGGAAGGGTAAAGGAAAGGGTAAAGGAAATGGTAAAGGGAAGGGTAAAGGAAAGGGGAAAGGAAAAGTTGGAAGACCATGTAAGAAAGTTAATGTGTGTGAACCATCTGGTGAAAGAAGTCTTTTGGATGAAAGTGATGCAGATGAAGAACAACCAAATTTAAATTTGAAGGGTTTGAGTGACATAGAGGATGAGAATAGTGAGGATGGCTTTGAAGAGTATTTTAGTAAGGTTGAATGTGTTGGAAAGGAAGATTGGCAAACATTCAAACTGCCTAAAAAGATGGATGACTATAAGTGGGAATTATGGACATACTTTGCTTCTAGACAAGATTTCAAGGATGATATTAGGACATATGCCATACAAAATGGTAGGAACATGAAGTTCAAGAAAAAAGACAAGAAAAGGATGAAAGTGATATGTAAAAAAGATTGTCCATGGGAGGCATATTGTGCAAAAATTCAGGATGAAGATACTTGGCAGCTCAGGAAGATTGTTGATAAACACACATGTAGTAGAGATTACAAGGTGAATTTTCTCACATCCAAGTGACTCGACACTAAGATACAGAACAATGTGATGGAGAATCCTAGTTTAAAACTAAGTGACATCATGGAGAAGACCCAACAGAAATGGAATGTGGGGATCAACAAAACTCTTCCATACAGGGCAAAGACCATGACAATTGATATTGTAGATGGATCTTTTAGGGAGCAGTACAAAAGATTACATGACTATGCACATGAGATACTTAGGTCCAATCCTGGTTCAACAGTTAAAGTTACAATTCAACCATACCAAGGTGGAGAAGAAAGCATTGAGAATCCTGAAAGTCAATTGAGCCCTCACTTTCAAAGGATCTACATTTGTTTTAAGGCATGCAAGGATAGTTTTTTAGAGTGCAGGCCTATAATAGGATTGGATGGCTGCTTCTTGAAAGTTTACTATGGTGGACAGATTCTTGCTGCAATTGGAAGGGATCCAAATGACCATATGATGCCAATTGCATTTGCTGTTGTGGAAAGAGAAACCAAAGATTCATGAAGTTGGTTCCTTGAATTGCTTATATCTAATCTTTGAGGTACAAGGTTGTGCAAAACATACACATTCATAAGTGACCAACAAAAGGTACTTATTTAATTAATTTCTTTATTATGTTGTTCATTTCTAGAATTGATTAGATCCATTTGATGATTGATGCATACTTATATATAGGGACTGTTACCAGCTCTAGAAGAACTACTGCCACAAGTGGACCAGAGATTTTGTGTCAAGTATATGCCTTATTAAATGAATGTTTTTGGATTTAAAATTTTAGTTTATTGAAACTTAATAAATGGTCTGTAAATGAAGGTATCTAAACAGAAATTTTAGAAAGAAATTCCCAAGAATTAAACTCAAGGAGCTAATGTGGAAAGCTGCCAAAGCTAGTTATACAAATTCTATTGAAAAAGCAATTTGGAAATGAAGGTTGTTAATGTAGATGCATTCAAGCATTTAATCAAGTTACCAGCTAGGTTTTGGACCAGGTTTTTCTTCAAAACCAATCCTTTGTGTGATACCCTAGGGAATAACATGCCAGAGGCTTTCAACTCTATGTTTATGACAGCTAGGGCCAAGTCAATCACAACAAGGATTAAACAAATTAGAGTATATCTCATGCAAATATGGGAGTCAAACAGACAAAAGATTGTCAAGTTTAAGGTTGATATTCTACCCAATATCAAGAAAAAGATTGCAAAAGAATATGAAAAAACAAACAGCTGGATTGTGAGGTATTTGTTCATTAAAACGCTTGTTTTACATTTGTTGATTATGCTGTGTGGCTGAGTTCTTGTATATTTAACAAGCGTGCAGGTGAGTATGATTATGAGGTGAGACACATCTCATACGATGGAGAAAAATACAATGTGGATCTGTCAACCAAGGTGTGTTCTTGCAGAAGATGGATGCTGACAGGTTTACCATGCTGTCATGTTATATCTTGCATGAAATCTCAAAAATTAGAGATTGAAAGCTATGTGGTTGATTGCTACAAAAAAATTATCAAGCATGCTATGCACCTGTAATTTTTCCAGTTAGTGGGGAAACTCTTTGGGAGAAAAAAGGCTATGTTGAATGACAACCACTACTAATCAAAAGGCAACCAGGAAGGCCAAAGAAGAAGAGGACTAGAGATGTATCAAAGAGCAAGGTTGTCAAACTCGTGAGTCTATTCATACTCGTAAATGGTATATAGACTCGACTCGCAAATTCGTACGAGTTTATGGAAAATTAAAAATAACTTTCAAAAACATATATGTGACACATACATGACACACACATGTATTTTTAAACTTGTAAATGTCTCATATATGATACAAATATATATAATAGAATACAAATTAACATCAAAATTTTAATTTAAGACTCCGTAACAAGTTTCTTAACAAAAAAACTCAATAATAAAACAAACAAGATAGCTAATGTATTTAAAGACTTAAAGTACTAATTTCTTCTTAGTTGACTACTACATAAAGCAAAAAAAAAAATCATAAAACAGATATGCTAATGGCTTTAAACATCCAAAACTCCAGCAAAATCATCACCACCATCATCTTCATTGGTATCTTGAGTATCATCATCAAATTCTACCACTGATGAAACACCTTCTTAATTATTAACAAAATTTGGATTGCTTGAAGTTTCACTTCCACTAAATTCAATACTTTCACAACATTAGTAACAACAACATCAACTTCCACAACATTGTTAACAATAACATCATCTTACTTAACATTAACTTTAGTTTGCATATTTTCCTCATTAGAAGCCTTAGTTATCCATTCATCATCTTTATACAAAAGAATGCACAAGAGAATATACAAGAGAAACATCAAAGTGAAACATATAAGAAAGTACTTACATAACAAATGATTGATTTACAGGAACGAATGCGAACAAAGAAAGAGACATAATAAATGCACGTCATCTATGAAGGGATGAAAGGAGGAAGAAACTTTGTTGAAACAAGAGGCTAGGAGAAAGGCTTTCTAATCTTCGTACAAGAAAAAAAAGATTTTTTAAATAAAATAAAAACTTTTGGGGTATTTGGGCCTTTTTGGGTTAAAAAAACAAAAATCAAAAGAATTTATAGACTAGTAAACTTGCCATAGACTCGCGAGTCTATACGAGTTTATGAGAGTCTACCAGAGTCTACTCGAGTCTATCAAAAAATGATTATATGCGCGAGTCTACTCGTTTTTGCTTCCTAGACTCATAAACTTGTACGAGTTTACGAGTCTATCTATGAGTTTGATAACTATGTCAAAGAGCATAAGGGATGACACTCAGCTAAAGAGAGCTAACGTTGGCATCAAGCGCAGTAGATGCCACATGATGGGGCACAACAAAGCAACCTGAAAACTTCCAGGTCCAAGTCAGACCACTCAACCTGAACCAAGTCAGCCTGATCCAAGTCATCTTGAAGTATCTCAGCCTAAAGCAAGTCTTCCTGCACCAACTTAGCCTGAAGTAAGTCTGCCTGAAGCAAGTCATCCTGCACCAACTCAACCTGAAGCAACTGCAACTTGGTCCAATTTCACTTTTTCATGTTTGTGTAACTTAGTGTCAATGAACACTTTAATTAGGTTTTTGTGTATTAGTCTCAATGAACACTAACTTAGGCTTTGTTGTATTGGTGGTAAAGAATAAATTCCCTTTTGTATCAGTGTCCTTTTGTACCAGCTGTTGCACCCTAAAATTTGACCAACCGGGTCCCATATTTGGTTTATGGTTCGACGCATTTTCGCATTCGCATTCGCATACCGCATACAGTGCATTTTCTCATTCATACTGATTTTATCGGGATTACAACCCTGTTTTCACATTTCGGGTATTTCAGACCGGGTCAAATAATCGGAGGTTATTTTGAGAAGTCACGCGATTCCTGGGTGTTTTCAGCTTACGCAGTGATTTTGGAGGTTCTTGGTGTCGGGGTTTACTGTTTGTTTCGATCTGGTCTCGCGCTCTCTTTTATTTTGGTTGATTGTCTTTGTTTGCATTTTTTAGGATTTAATAGCCTTTTATAGATTTTAATATAGATTTTCTTATAATAGAATATTAGTTTTTAAATAGAATAGATAGAATAGATTTTATTTCTTTTAATTAGGATTAGTTAATCATTTTTTAGTGTCATTAACATGGTTTCATTTCATTAACTCACGTTAATCCATTTGTCAATTAATCCTTCCATTTAATCATCATTAGTTCATTGTCATTTCTACTAACCATTTTTCATTAATCACGTTAATAGTCCATTTAATCCATTGTCATTTTCACTAATCCTCATAACCATTTAATTAGTCAGTATTAATCATTTGATCCATTGAATACTAATCAGGTTTAATATCATATTGTTCATTAGTCTGAGTATCATTTATGTTGGGCCATTTATCCAAAAATCTTCAGAAAAAGCCCAGTCTGCCACCTGTCCTATAAAAGCTGACCCACGTGTGCAATTAAGGGCTAGCCACTTCGTTTTTTCCCTTTTCTGCATGAGTGCCACTTGGCGCTCATGCAAGCCCCTCACCCTCCACCCGTCTACCATGCAGAACTCCCTCTGCCACCTAGCTTCCACTTGTCCCCTCAGCATCTCTCACCGGAAACTTCTCTCCGGCCATGCAACAACCGCTGACCACCGCAACAACCAACTTTCGGCCACCGTAACAAACCTCCAACTGACTCCGACCGCCACCACAACCCACCGGAACAATCAAAAACACCAGAAATTCATCCAGATTCTCTGATCTTCATCATCGTCCTCATCCACAACTCCACCTAGATACTCATCATCTTCATCATTTTTTCCAGAACGCTCAACAAGATTCATCAACAATCATCAGAGCACCACAACGAACATTCATCTTCATTAAGAAATCCCTAAAACCTCCGGATTCATCAACGTTCAACGACTTCTTCATCAATCTTCGACATGCTCCAGAAAATCTTCATAATGTTCATCATCTCATATCAAAACCTCCGAATTCATCAACGGAGAACATTTGAGAATATTGTTATCAGAATCTCAGATTTTCATGAATGTTCATGGTATTCGCCTAGAAAAATTTCATCAGGATTCGTCTCATCCATCTACATCTTCAACCCAAGCCTCAGATTATCCAGATCGTCAACATATTTTCTTCACCGTTCACCATGCATCTTCATTAAGTTCTTCAGAAAGACTTCGCAAATCTTCATCTCTTTCAAGTCGCAACGAGGTCTTCAATAACTTTTATCATCAGCTGGATTTATCATTCGTCAATGCATCCTCCATTCATCTCCGTCAAGAACTTCTCCAGAAATATCTTTCAGATTCATCAGATCTCCCATTGATACGCAAGCCACCGTTGAAGTTGTGTTTGTATAGATTTGTAAAATAGTTTTTGTTGTTCATTTGCTGTTGATTCAAAACAAAGATTGAGAGAGAGTTTCGGTGAGGGTGATGAGCGGAGACGAGAGGTTGAGGGTGAGTCTCTGTGAGAGAGAATTCGCAAAGGAACGACGCAGTTTTTTTGGTATGAACAGTGAAGAGGAAGTAGTGAGGAATTAGGGTTTTACTGAAGTTGGTGTGTGGCTGGGTCAAAGTTTGGGCCACTCTAAGCCCAATACTCGTTTTCGCTACGTATACCCCTCCTGCTGCAGTTTGCACCCCTTTCTGTTTTCTTTCTTTTTCATTATTTTCTTTTATTTTTTTAGCTTAGATTTTTTTAAGGAAAAGAATATAAGAAAAGAATATGTGATACAAAAATATGTAATAGAAAATATAGTGATATTAAAAAATGATAGTATTTTAATATTTTCTTTTAGGAGTTTTTTTTTAAGCCTTTTTAGAAGTAGATTTAAAAGTCCACTTGTTAGGGGACTATTTTCCATTAGATTTTCCATGATAGATGGATATGATTTTTAGGAGTTTATCATTGTAACTTTCCGAATATTAATAAAATGAGATTTATGCTGTGGTCTCCGTTCTACCCGTAGTTAGGCTGAACTACAGTTGCTCTGATTTCTCATATCTAATGAGAATATGTAGGCATAGGATGCGATATCCTAGTGAGCACACTAACAACTAACCTTTTTTGTTCTCTCGCTGCTGTGCGATCGAGACTTTCCCGCTGACGACTGATTGTTACCCTTTCTCTTGCCCTTGCGCATTTGAGACCAGACCGTAGTTTCTAGTTCCTGTAGGTTCCCGTACCCTTAAAACCAACTTAATCTCTCACTTCTGTGTGAGAACACCCTGTCTAGCCGTAGTTAGCCTGAACTACGTAAGCTCTGATCTTCCATTCTGTGTGGAAGTACGTAGGCACAAGACGCGAATTCTTGGCGAGCAAATTCCCTGTATTTTCCCGAACTACGATGACTCTGACTTTCTCTCTTGAGAATACGTAGGCATAGAGCGCGATGCTCTATCGAGTCAGTTCCTTCCCGTTTAGATTTAGCAGCCGTAGATAGATTGTTTTGCATCCTTTAGACAAACCAAGCAAGCGTGGATCCCGTCGAGTACGACTGACGTGAGAGGTGCTAATACCTTCCCCTTGCGTAACCGACTCCCGAATCCAGGATTTGGTTGCGATGACCATTCCTTTCTCGTCTTTGCGGTAGGTTTACTCTGAGCGTTTCCTTTCCCTCTGTTGGGATAAATAACGCCCGGTGGCGACTCTTCTGTTCAGCCGACGCCGATTTTTCGCAGTAGCTACAGCTGGCGACTCTGCTGGGGACTGCGATAGTTCCCTATGCATTTGGGATCCAACGTCCCTTAAGAGAGTCAATCCTAGCGCTTGTTTGCTTGTCTTTGGATGTTTACCTTCTGCGTGTTGTATTTTACTGTATTTACAATTTCCGCATTTTGTTATTATCTGTTGCTGTTGTGCTGGTGGGGGATGTTCCTTTGAGAGAGAAGCCAAAACCCAGGCTTGAGTACACACATAGATTTAGAGAGAGAGTAGTGGTTAGCCTGCTTTCTTAGCTCGCACCAGCTAGCCGCGAAATCTCACTCGGACGAGATTCTCTTTGATGCTTCTTGCCTGGCCCTTAGGGCTCGACAAGTTGTCTGACTCGAGGATTGTCGACTCTGGGAACCGATCAATTGGGAATTCGACTAAGTGAGGCCTCTTCAAGGGATGATGATGCCACACCTTCTGGGTATCGTATCATCGCTCTTGAAGGTCTGTGACGTTGATACCCGCATAGGATGCCGTACCTTGTCAGATTAGGTTCATACCCGTGAGTGGGAGGGTTTTGCAGGAAACTTGACTTCCAGCCAACCCGTTATTTGGTCTTCTCTTCAGAGCGAATGTACTCCGTCAGCAGCGCAGTAGTATTAAGAGATTGTGTGGGGGCTGTGATCCCGTGTTTGCTGCATATTGTATTGCATTTGCATAAACGTGTTGCATCATATTGCATGTCATAATCCAGCTAGCCAGAGCTCTTATCTAGCCGTTGTTTTGATTCTGAAGGTGATTATCCAGTGATTGGCTTGAACAACTGTTGATTGATAGAAGACGACCAAGGGGTTGAGTAGATTTAAGCAGAATCGAGCAGTGAAGTCAGTTGAAGGTCAACAGTAGCTACGTCTGAAGGCAATTTCCAGTCTCCTAACACCTTGGCAGGGTTCACTATGACGACCAACCCTCTGTATGGTTCTACTTCCGAAGCAGAATTTCCGCAAGTGAACAACCTTACTGCAGACCAGCGTGTGCAGCCTCCTGTTATGGACCGAGATCGACATGAGCAGTTTGTTGTCTGCAATGAACAACCTCCTCTTATCAACAGTCAGGGTGTTGTTTTCCCTGTGCCGAGTATCCGAAGAGATATCCCAGTAGCCAGGACGGTAGACCCAGAAGCTCTTGAGTGTGATAGAAGATTACAAGTGTTGGAAGAACAAATTAAAGCCGTGAAAGACAAAGATGCTGTTAACCTGAGTGCTGCAGGCATGTGTTTGGTTCCTGGCCTAGTGTTGCCTTATAAGTTCAAAGCGCCGATATTTGAGAAGTACGAAGGAGATAGCTATCCGAAGCAACATTTGGTGATGTTCTGCCGAAGAATGACGTCGTTTATGCAAAATGACAAGTTGATGATCCATTGCTTTCAAGATAGTCTGACTGGGGCACCTTTGCGTTGGTATATGCAGTTAGAGAGTAGTCAGATTCGATCATGGGTGGATTTAGCCGGAGCTTTTCTGAAACAGTATGATTATAACCTAGACATAGCTCCTCATCGCATGCAGTTGCAAGAGTTGTCTCAAGAGAACAATGAACCCATCAGGAAGTATGCGCAGAGATGGAGAGAATTTGCTGCCAGAGTGATGGGCTAAAGACGTGTCTACTTATGCGTCTAGCGGTATCTTACTGCAAGTGCACAGCCTATCAAAGTAATATTTAAGATTATCGATCCACAGGGATTCTATTGTTACTTAGTGCTAGATGAACTTCTAGTTTAGCTAAGGCGAATGATTGTCACGATTGTTGTTGGTTTTTAAGACTATTAAAGGCGGGATTAAATTTAAGTTTTTAATAAAATAATACTAAGGCGGTCGGTATGTAATTATACTAACTTAGGTGGGTCAATCTAACCTAGGCTTATAAAGATGTTCACTTAATCTATTCGGTAGAGATTACTAGTTTAAATACCCTCAACTCACACTCTCGTGGTCTTGTATCAGATCTTATCCCTAAAGCCCTATGCCTGCTCTCGCTAGCCCATAAGTGTTTAGAGGTAATTTTTGGAGACTAAATAATTCTAATTTATCTTAAAGCGCTCTCGCTGTGTTTAATTTAAATGCCTAACTTTAGCTATCTGGTTAAATCTTACACTCTCGTGGTCTCGACCCAACCTAATACCCTTTTCTTACTCTCGTAACGAAAAGGTCTATTTTAATTAAAAAGTATCAGCCAGAATGTTAAGTGATTAATTATTTTAGCTTATGGTTATATTTTACCGGTCAAGTTTGTTATAACTACATACCGCCCTAAGGTATTTAGCTACTCATCGAGGTTGAATCAGACACAGAATTAAATAATAACTTACTCATGGCAGAAAAATAAATAGACATCATAATTAAATTAAAGTGCAATAAATTGAAAAACCTGATTAACAAATATCTGAGTAAACTCCTTCTTCCACAGACCGGAAGGCTTGGAGTAGGCGGAAATAAAAATTAAAACGAATGCTGAAGGTTGGAAACAAATAAAAGTATAACAATTCCCTAATGTTGGAAATTGTTACACGGTTGGTTTGGATACAAATAAAACAAGACAGGAAGTAAAATAATGCTGGAATAAAAATTCTGGTTCGTAAGGTAATTCGGCAGAGCTTCCGCAGGAAATTTGGATAGTGAAATCTCCCTTGAGTTCTCCTGAGCTGGTACTATTTATAGAGCTTTTAATGGGCTGGAGTCTTGGTCTTTTGTTTCTTGGGCCTTGCTGAAGTGGTTGAGGAAATGTTGGAAAGTGGCAGCAAAAATGGGAGAAGTCGTCTTCACGTGCTGCCTTGAGGAGAATTACTAGGAGAAGTGGTCTTCAGTGGTGGCTTGACGTAGTCTGAGTCAAAACCAAGTTTTATCCTTTTCACGGGCGTGACAAGGTCTTCACGTTCGTTATTTGAGGATTTTAAGTGTCACGGTCGTGACTACTTCCTCACGGTCGTGATGGCCCAAATTGGGGTGTCACGGTCATGACACCCTTGTAACGACCGTGGCTGTTACAAATTATGCAGACTTTTAGCAGGCTTCTGCCTTGCTTCATTTCTTGTGGTTTCTTTCGTTCCTTTCTTCTTAATTCATGATTCGGTCTCACATAACGATGTACCTGCAAAATAGTAAGAAAAACTCGAGAAATCGAGCGTTAAAACGGTGAATGCGCGATAAAACGTCAATGAAATCTAGCTATATAATCGATGCGTTTTCTCGTCATCAAACTTCCCCAAACTTAAACCTTTGCTTGTCCTCAAGCAAATAGTCGGTTGAAAATCGGCGGACAAGATTTTATTCGCGCATACCCATAACAAACCGTACGGTGGATCGTTTTGTCGGATAGTCCGGTACTTTGATAGAACACTACCGATACTCTAATGACACAAGCAACAAGCTATGTCGTCGACTTCCCGTCAAGCGAAACAATCGGCGATCACATTATGATTTCACCTAGAGTTTTTCGATCTTATTTCGCCCGGTTTCGTTCTAGCGCAGTCACATTAAGCCCTTTGCCTTAGCACGCACATAGTGGAGTAGCCGGTTAGCGATTTTGATCCTTTTTTAGCACGGGGTCTGGTACACGAGTGTGGTAACCCTTCATGTTTTATCCGATTCGGAGGTTGTGGGGGATCGAGCCGTAGCACGCCCTACCGAGTTCAGAACCAGTACCTCTGAACCAACTCGAAACGGATTCCTTCTCATATTTCTCGTTTCTTATCTGCGACCGTGTACTTTGGTGCAATTTCTTTTCATTTTGCATCGAGATACGAAGGATCATTATTGATTAGGCATCAAACGCTTATATTCATCGGCTCCCCACGTGGTTTGTGTTCAGACGGTGCTGACTGCTAGTATAAACTACTGGGGGTTACTTTTGAACTGAAACTAAAGGTGCACTCGCAATGGTGATCGGGATGGGATTTCTTAAGCAGGGGGTCGAAGATGTCAAGATTGTATTGGTCTTGTTTAATCGTTCCCGGCTTCGTAGTTACGAGCCATTCGGTGGTAAGTCGGGTAATGCGAGTAATTAGAGATTTTTCTGGTATGGCTTAATAATCGGGGAAAGCTCGAAATTAAAGAAAATAGCGCACAGCCTATCGAAGTAATATTTAAGATCAAGTTTTTGGCGCTTGTCCGCCGATTTTCAACCGACTATTTGCTTGAGGACAAGCAAAGGTTTAAGTTTGGGGAAGTTTGATGACGAGAAAACGCATCGATTATATCGCTAGATTTCATTGACGTTTTATCGCGCATTCACCGTTTTAACGCTCGATTTCTCGAGTTTTTCTTACTATTTTGCAGGTACATCGTTATGTGAGACCGAATCATGAATTAAGAAGAAAGGAACGAAAGAAACCACAAGAAATGAAGCAAGGCAGAAGCCTGCAAAAAGTCTGCATAATTTGTAACAGCCACGGTCGTTACAAGGGTATCACGACCGTGACACCCCAATTTGGGCCATCACGACCGTGAGGAAGTAGTCACGACCGTGACACTTAAAATCCTCAAATAACGAACGTGAAGACCTTGTCACGCCCGTGACAAGGATAAAACTTGGTTTTGACTCAGACTACGTCAAGCCACCACTGAAGACCACTTCTCCTAGTAATTCTCCTCAAGGCAGCACGTGAAGACGACTTCTCCCATTTTTGCTGCCACTTTCCAACATTTCCTCAACCACTTCAGCAAGGCCCAAGAAACAAAAGACCAAGACTCCAGCCCATTAAAAGCTCTATAAATAGTACCAGCTCAGGAGAACTCAAAGGAGATTTCACTATCCAAATTTCCTGCGGAAGCTCTGCCGAATTACCTTACGAACCAGAATTTTTATTCCAGCATTATTTTACTTTCTGTCTTGTTTTATTTGTATCCAAACCAACCGTGTAACAATTTCCAACATTAGGGAATTGTTATACTTTTATTTGTTTCCAACCTTCAGCATTCGTTTTAATTTTTATTTCCGCCTACTCCAAGCCTTCCGGTCTGTGGAAGAAGGAGTCTACTCAGATATTTGTTAATCAGGTTTTTCAATTTATTGCACTTTAATTTAATTATGATGTCTATTTATTTTTCTGCCATGAGTAAGTTATTATTTAATTTTGTGTCTGATTCAACCTCGATGAGTAGCTAAATACCTTAGGGCGGTATGTAGTTATAACAAACTTGACCGGTAAAATATAACCATAGGCTAAAATAATTAATCACTTAACATTCTGGCTGATACTTTTTAATTAAAATAGACCTTTTCGTTACGAGAGTAAGAAAAGGGTATTAGGTTGGGTCGAGACCACGAGAGTGTGAGATTTAACCAGATAGCTAAAGTTAGGCATTTAAATTAAACACAGCGAGAGCGCTTTAAGATAAATTAGAATTATTTAGTCTCCAAAAATTACCTCTAAACACTTATGGGCTAGCGAGAGCAGGCATAGGGCTTTAGGGATAAGATCTGATACAAGACCACGAGAGTGTGAGTTGAGGGTATTTAAACTAGTAATCTCTACCGAATAGATTAAGTGAACATCTTTATAAGCCTAGGTTAGATTGACCCACCTAAGTTAGTATAATTACATACCGACCGCCTTAGTATTATTTTATTAAAAACTTAAATTTAATCCCGCCTTTAATAGTCTTAAAAACCAACAACAATCGTGACAACCATTCGCCTTAGCTAAACTAGAAGTTCATCTAGCACTAAGTAACAATAGAATCCCTGTGGATCGATAATCTTAAATATTACTTCGATAGGCTGTGCACTTGCAGTAAGATACCGCTAGACGCATAAGTCTTTCCGAGATATGGCGACAGTCTTTTCTAAGATTTGTTTAATCTCTCTGTTTGAGACTTCGACCTGTCCACTGGTTTGTGGGTGATATGGTGTAGCCACACGGTGTCTCACTCCATACTTAGATAGTAATTTGTCGAAGATTTTTGAAATGAAGTGCGAGCCACCGTCACTTATGACGAGTCGAGGCACACCAAATCTGGGAAAGATTATATTTTTGAAAAGCTTTATTACTACTCGTGTATCGTTTGTAGGAGAAGCTATGGCTTCGATCCATTTCGAGACATAATCAACAGCTACGAGTATGTAATTATTACCGAAAGATGATGGGAATGGTCCCATGGAATCTATTCCCCAGACGTCGAAGATTTCTACTTCCAAAATTCCCTTTTGGGGCATTTCATCTCTTCTTGAAATATTGCCAGTGCGTTGACACCGGTCGCAATTTATAACAGCGATGTGGACATCCTTCCATAGATTAGGCCAGTATAACCCGGCTTGCAAGATTTTTGCACAAGTCTTGGAAGTGCTTGCATGTCCACCATAAGGAGATGAATGACATTGAGCAATGACATCTTCTATTTCTTCTTCGGGAATACATCGGCGAAAGATTCCATCTGGTCCTCTTTTGAACAATAATGGTTCATCCCAATAGTACTGTTTCAGGTTATGAAAGAATTTCTTTTTCTGCTGATAGGTTAGATCGGGTGGAAGAGCTCCTGCGGCTAGGTAGTTGACAATGTCAGCGTACCATGGCAGTCCTACAGTTGTCTGTATTGTTTCCACGGGTTCTGGTTCATTTATATCTAACTGCGCTAGGTCGCTTCCTATTTGTGCTATCAGCTGTTCATACGGAAAATCATCGTTAATCGGCACTTGTTCGGGTTTAATACCTTCTATTCTAGATAAATGGTCCGCTACGACGTTTTCAGTACCTTTTTTATCTTTTATCTCTAGATCAAACTCTTGTAAGAGTAAAATCCATCTTAAGAGTCTTGGTTTAGCATCTTTCTTAGTTAATAGATATCGGATAGCAGCATGGTCTGTGTAAATGATTATTTTCGCTCCAACTAGGTAAGAGCGGAATTTGTCAAGCGCAAAGACAACTGCTAGCAATTCTTTTTCTGTAGTAGCGTAGTTCATCTGGGCAGAATCCAAAGTTCTACTGGCATAGTAAATCGCATGGAGTTTCTTTTCCTTTCTCTGGCCCAGAACTGCGCCTACAGCATAGTCACTCGCATCGCACATGATTTTGAAAGGTAATCTCCAGTCAGGGGGTTGCATGATTGGTGCGGTGATGAGGGCTGTTTTTAGAGTTTCGAATGCTTTAAGACAACCTTCATTGAATATGAACTCAGCGTCTTTCATTAATAAACCAGTAAGAGGTTTGGTGATTTTCGAAAAATCTTTGATGAATCGTCGGTAAAAACCGGCGTGTCCTAAAAAGCTTCGTATTTCTCGAACGGTTTTAGGGGGTTGAAGATCTTTTATTACTTCAATCTTAGCTTTATCAACTTCAATTCCCTTGTCTGATATTACATGACCTAATACTATTCCTTCGTTGACCATAAAATGACATTTCTCCCAGTTAAGCACGAGATTCACTTTTACACATCTTTCTAACACCATTTCTAAGTTCGATAAGCATCCTTCAAAACTTTTCCCGCATACAGAGAAGTCGTCCATGAACACTTCCATGATGTTGTCTATAAAATCTGCGAAGATTGACATCATACATCTTTGAAAGGTTGCAGGAGCGTTGCACAATCCAAAGGGCATTCGCCTGTAAGCGAACGTTCCATAAGGACATGTGAATGTAGTCTTCTCTTGATCATCAGGATGGATAGGGATTTGGAAAAATCCTGAGTATCCGTCAAGATAACAGAAGTAAGAATGCTTAGCTAATCGTTCCAACATTTGATCTATGAAAGGTAATGGGAAATGATCTTTTCGAGTGGCTTTGTTTAGTTTACGATAATCTATGCACACTCTATATCCCGTCACTACTCTTTGCGATATCGATTCGCCTTGTGCGTTTTTCACCACAGTGATACCTCCTTTCTTGGGTACTACATGTATTGGACTAACCCATTCACTATCAGAGATTGGATATATTATCCCGGCATCTAATAATTTCTTGACTTCTTCCTTTACTACAGTGCTAAGGGTTGGGTTAATTCTTCTTTGAGACTCTCTGGAGGTTCTGCAATCTTCTTCAAGCAGAATGCGATGCATGCAAACTGAAGGACATATTCCTTTGAGATCAGATATGTTATATCCTAATGCAGTTGGGTATTTCTTCAAGACATCTAAAAGTTTCTTTGTCTCTATAGTTCCTAAACTGGAATTTACTATAACTGGTCTTTTACATTCAACGTCTAAGAATTCGTACCTTAGGTTATTAGGTAAAGTTTTTAATCCTAATGTAGGTTTATCTTTACTTGGCATGGGATCCGGTGTAAGTGCTAAGCTTTCGCTTAGACTATCATCCTGATACGGTTTTCGCCAATTATCATCTTCGAAAATCGGAGGGATTTGAATTTTCATTATTTCAGAATAAGTGGTCTCCTCCAGTTCCATTTCTCTTACACATTCGTCAATTACGTCCATTAGATAGCATGTATCCTCTATAGCTGGTGATTGTAGGAATTGTGTTAAAACAAATTCGACTTTCTCTTCACCTACTTCAAAGGTTAGCTTTCCTCTTTTCACGTCTATTATAGCTCCGGCGGTAGCTAAGAATGGTCTTCCTAGTATGATAGGTGTGGTGGAGTCTTCAGAGATGTCCATGATTATAAAATCAGTAGGAATGTAGAATTGTCCTATACGTACTGGGACGTTTTCTAGTATGCCTACAGGATATTTAACAGAGCGATCGGCTAGTTGAACAGACATTTTAGTTGGTCTTAGGTCTCCCATGTCTAGCCTTTTGCAAATCGTTAAGGGCATAACACTGATACTGGCTCCTAAATCGCACAGAGCTTTGTCAATGACGAATTTTCCTATTACACAGGGTATAGAGAAACTTCCTGGATCTTTTAGCTTAGGAGGCATGTTATTCTGAATTATGGCGCTACACTCGGCAGTAAGTGTAACTGTTCCGTTATCCTCTATCTTCTTCTTATTGGATAAGATTTCTTTTAGAAACTTAGCATACGAGGGTATTTGGGTAATTGCTTCTGTAAACGGAATGGTAATATTCAACTGTTTCAGAAGTTCGACAAATTTCTTAAATTGCCCCGTCGTCTTGGAACTTATTAATCTTTGAGGGTACGGAATTGGTGGTTTATAGGGTGGTGGAGGCACATAAGGTTGTTCTTTCTCCACTACCTCTCGACTTTCATCTCCCTTTTCTTCTGGATCATTCACCACTTCAGTCGGTTTATCCGGTTTTTGGTACATGGCTGGATTGTCAAGTCTTGGATCGGTAGGTCCGTCAAGTTCCTTGCCACTTCTTAATATTACAGCGTTAGCATGTCCTTTCGGATTAGGTTGAGGTTGTCCAGGGAATACTCCAGCTGGTGCAGCAGTAGGTGCTTGTTGTTGAGCTACTTGTGAAATCTGAGTTTCAAGCATTTTGTTATGTGTAGCTAATGCATCTACTTTGCTCACTAATTGTTTAATCTGCTCACTAGTGTGAATGTCTTGGTTTAAGAAGTCCTTGTTTGTCTGAGATTGGCTAGCTATGAAGCTCTCCATCATCAATTCAAGGTTCGATTTTCTAGGGATGTTAGGAGCAGTCTTTTGATATCCTGGTGATGTAGCTGGTGCTTGACCTGGTGCGTAATAAGCATTGTTATTCTTATAGGAGAAGTTCGGATGATTCTTCCAACCTGGGTTGTATGTGTTTGAGTAAGGGTTTCCTTGAGCATAATTCACTTGATCAGTGGGAGTTCCTGCCAATAGTTGACAATCAGAGACTTCGTGTCCTGGGACTCCACATAACTCACAGTTAGGTGTTACTGCAGCCACGGTGGCTGCAGGTGTTATGGCCAAGTTGTCGATCTTTTGGCTTAGTTGGTCAAACTTCGCATTGATTTGGTCCATACTACTCACTTCGTACATACCTCCTTTTGTTGGTTTCTCAGTTGCGACTCTCTCGCTTCCCCAAAGGTAATGATTTTGAGCCATACTTTCGATAAGTGCATAAGCATCTCTATATTCTTTGTCCATCAATGCACCACCCGCGGCAGTGTCAATTGTCATTCTTGTGTTGTACAAGAGTCCATTATAGAAGGTATGGATGACCATCCAGTCTATTAATCTATGATGTGGACAAAGTCTAAGTAGATCCTTATAGCGTTCCCAAGCTTCGAATAATGATTCACTTTCTCTTTGCTTAAATCCGTTGATCTGAGCTCTCAGCATAGCTGTCTTGCTAGGTGGAAAATACCTATTCAAGAAAACTTTCTTAAGTTCTGCCCACGTAGTTACTGAGTTCGAAGGTAGAGATTGAAGCCAAGCTCTTGCTCTGTCTCGGAGCGAAAAAGGAAATAAACGTAGTCTAATAGCTTCTTGGGTAACTCCATTGGCTTTTACGGTATCTGCATATTGCACAAAGATCGAAAGATGAAGATTCGGATCCTCGGTAGGATTTCCGGCGAATTGATTTTGTTGCACGGCTGATATCAATGATGGTTTTAGTTCGAAATCATTTCGGTTGATAGCCGGCGCTGCAATGCTTGAATGCGGTTCACCTTGCGAAGGATTAGCGTAATACTTTAGTGGATGAGTTTGTTCTTCAGCCATCCCTGCGTCTGGTTTTACGACTGGTTTAGGCGGATCTAATTGAAGATCTGGAATATTGGAATTATTTTCGAAATCGAATATACGTCTTCTTACGTGTAAGAAGCGTTCCGATTCAGGGATTAGAGGTTGCAAGTCTTCGCTTTTAGAGCGAGTACTTGGCATACACTCGGAGATTAGATTAAATTAAATAGTTGATACCTTAGTCTAGACAATGCTACCTAAGTGCACTAGTAACTAAATTAAGGAATCCCTGACAACGGCGCCAAAAACTTGATGGGCTAAAGACGTGTCTACTTATGCGTCTAGCGGTATCTTACTGCAAGTGCACAGCCTATCGAAGTAATATTTAAGATTATCGATCCACAGGGATTCTATTGTTACTTAGTGCTAGATGAACTTCTAGTTTAGCTAAGGCGAATGGTTGTCACGATTGTTGTTGGTTTTTAAGACTATTAAAGGCGGGATTAAATTTAAGTTTTTAATAAAATAATACTAAGGCGGTCGGTATGTAATTATACTAACTTAGGTGGGTCAATCTAACCTAGGCTTATAAAGATGTTCACTTAATCTATTCGGTAGAGATTACTAGTTTAAATACCCTCAACTCACACTCTCGTGGTCTTGTATCAGATCTTATCCCTAAAGCCCTATGCCTGCTCTCGCTAGCCCATAAGTGTTTAGAGGTAATTTTTGGAGACTAAATAATTCTAATTTATCTTAAAGCGCTCTCGCTGTGTTTAATTTAAATGCCTAACTTTAGCTATCTGGTTAAATCTCACACTCTCGTGGTCTCGACCCAACCTAATACCCTTTTCTTACTCTCGTAACGAAAAGGTCTATTTTAATTAAAAAGTATCAGCCAGAATGTTAAGTGATTAATTATTTTAGCCTATGGTTATATTTTACCGGTCAAGTTTGTTATAACTACATACCGCCCTAAGGTATTTAGCTACTCATCGAGGTTGAATCAGACACAGAATTAAATAATAACTTACTCATGGCAGAAAAATAAATAGACATCATAATTAAATTAAAGTGCAATAAATTGAAAAACCTGATTAACAAATATCTGAGTAAACTCCTTCTTCCACAGACCGGAAGGCTTGGAGTAGGCGGAAATAAAAATTAAAACGAATGCTGAAGGTTGGAAACAAATAAAAGTATAACAATTCCCTAATGTTGGAAATTGTTACACGGTTGGTTTGGATACAAATAAAACAAGACAGAAAGTAAAATAATGCTGGAATAAAAATTCTGGTTCGTAAGGTAATTCGGCAGAGCTTCCGCAGGAAATTTGGATAGTGAAATCTCCCTTGAGTTCTCCTGAGCTGGTACTATTTATAGAGCTTTTAATGGGCTGGAGTCTTGGTCTTTTGTTTCTTGGGCCTTGCTGAAGTGGTTGAGGAAATGTTGGAAAGTGGCAGCAAAAATGGGAGAAGTCGTCTTCACGTGCTGCCTTGAGGAGAATTACTAGGAGAAGTGGTCTTCAGTGGTGGCTTGACGTAGTCTGAGTCAAAACCAAGTTTTATCCTTGTCACGGGCGTGACAAGGTCTTCACGTTCGTTATTTGAGGATTTTAAGTGTCACGGTCGTGACTACTTCCTCACGGTCGTGATGGCCCAAATTGGGGTGTCACAGTCGTGACACCCTTGTAACGACCGTGGCTGTTACAAATTATGCAGACTTTTTGCAGGCTTCTGCCTTGCTTCATTTCTTGTGGTTTCTTTTGTTCCTTTCTTCTTAATTCATGATTCGGTCTCACATAACGATGTACCTGCAAAATAGTAAGAAAAACTCGAGAAATCGAGCGTTAAAACGGTGAATGCGCGATAAAACGTCAATGAAATCTAGCTATATAATCGATGCGTTTTCTCGTCATCACAGAGTGCAACCACCGCTTTTAGACCGAGAGATAACGAGCATGTTTGTAGACTCACTGCAGGATCCATACCATGAAAGACTGCTTGGGCTTCCGTTAAGTTTCTCTGACTTGGTAGTACTGGGAGAACGCCTTGAGCATGCCATCAAAATCGGGAAAATTCAGATTATTTCAGAAGGTCAGGCTCGTGAAGCTGAATCTCTTTATGACTATCAAACTGAAGAAGGAGTTGTGATCAATGCAATCATGTCAGATGTTGGATATCCTCGAGATGGAGTGGTGAAATTTGTTGGATCAGTATCTCCTATACCTTGTTATGCTGGACAGACAGCTGTGCCTGGGGCACCCTATCAGGAACCTTATGTCGTTCCTCATGCAAATCAGCGAACTCGTGGCCGAGGTTATCAGAATCAGCGCCAGAATCAGAATCAACCTCGTAACAACTTGGAACGAAGGAACGCTCCTTCCCACCCAGTGCCTATGCCGTATAGCCAGTTGCTGCCATCGTTGGTCCAGAGTTCTTTAGTGGAACCGAAAGCTCTTAAGCCTGTTCCAGAGCCTTACCCTCCTGGGTACAATCCCCACGCTCGGTGTGGTTACCGTGATGGATCCCCAGGACATTCGACGGAAGATTGTAAAGCATTTCAGGCAAAAGTACAACAGTTGATCGACCAAGATCGCATTTCCTTTCGAGAAGGATTTCTGTTTGTTCATACCAACTTCTCAGTCGTCTAAGCTCGTAGATTCAGAGTTTATTTTCAAGAAGCCAGCGATCCAGACAGGCAGACGTCCTCAGCATTGGCAGTCCTCAGACTTTTATATCATTTGCATTTGTAGTTTCTTTTCTGTTAGTTACTACTTGCTGTTAAACATTGTTTGTTTTGAATGGTAATATTGATAAAGTGACTATGCATTTTTCTGAATTAATCATGTCGCTGTCGCTCATTTATTGCATTGCACTGACACTTGCATTTTATTTACTCCACCTTATCACCGTGATTAGCAAAGATTGGAGGGAGGACGACGAAACTGAATACTCATAACCGATGATCGTATGCGTTCAGATAAAACCTTGTCGATGACGTACAAGGCATTGTTTCAAATCCCCTAAACAATGGAGATATAAGGAGTTAGTCCCTTGTTAACCACTTCGAGCCAGGAAGTAGACGTTTTTTCGGACTTTTTAACCCTCAAATCTTAACCCGGGGCAGGGTAGTTGTCAGTTAGCTTGACCGAGCATTCAAATCCTACAGAGGAATGTTACCTTTCGAGG
Organism: Lathyrus sativus; assembly: GCA_963859935.3. NCBI lineage: Eukaryota > Viridiplantae > Streptophyta > Magnoliopsida > Fabales > Fabaceae > Lathyrus > Lathyrus sativus. Next base: position 649,929,741 of record OZ012735.1, read on the forward strand.
ACCACTCAGTTTGTACCTCTCAAGAGGTCGTACCTCGTCAACCACAATGGTTAAACCTCACCAACCAGGAGTGAGACAGTTACAATCCTTTCGGAGCAATCAAGACAACCAGTGTTACACGACTTTGTTCTAAAAAAAAAAGAAGAAAGAATAATAAAGCCCGCTAAGTAAAAAGAAAAGAATAGCTGGAAAGCTAATACTTAGGCAAAAAATCAGGGCATCCCGCTGGACTTCAAAAGAAAAAAAGCGAAAAAAAAACTCAAAAGGAGTCAGTCCAGGCAAAAATTAGGGAATCAAAAGAATAAAAAAAGGATATAAAAAGAAAAAGATCATCGAACAAGGACAAAGTCGTGTGGATACAGACACCGAAAACGAAAGAGGAGTAATTGTTACTCCGAAAACCTTGTGAGTTCCTATTATTCAACATACCTCTCGAAGAGGCGAGTGCTCGAGCCAGGCTAACCGAACTTTAGGATCGGAGATCATCACGTAGAAGGGGTGGGTACAAAACATAATTTGAGCCAAATATCCTTTGTTTCACGAACCGTGAACCCGACCACGATACAACCCTTAAAAGACCTAATTGAGGAAGGGTTTATTCTGAAAGCGTATTACGATAAGGTTGAGTAACCTGACTCCTACATGATTTGCTAGTCATTTCCTTGTTGTATTTTTCACTGATCGAATCAGCACTACGTTTGAACTTTGGTTCATTCGTCACTCACAATCATGACACATAAATGAGTGACAGCACAAATTTTTTCAAAATCTGTATGAACACCGCATTAAAATTACCATTCGGGATTAAACAATTTTACTTGCAGGCTAGTAGTTGACATAGAAGGAAATTCCAATAGGGAATAATCGAACAGGACTGAATAATTCAGCAGTCTAGATCAGAATGGTGTATGTTGTGGAACCCTGTGAATCAGGGGCATTGACTTCCAGTAAGTTCAGAATCAGTTAGTCTGAGGACAAATCCCGAAGCATCAGTTGATCAGGGGCAGTTATTTGAGAAGCGGTTGATCAGAAATGAATCTTCTCGAGACCCAATCAGGGGCAATCATCTAGAATGTTGTGATTTGAAAACAGAACCTTCCAGGGGATAATCAGATCAGGTTAAGTCGCTTATACGCTCATTCCGGGGCAAGTCGGTTCAGAAATGTTGAAGCCAACTAGGTTGATAGTTGTTTAATTGAGGTCGAATCTTTTGTCGTGCAGATACTAGGGCAAGTAATCTCGAGGTCGTCTCGTAGCAAGCTGCTCAGAGCAAGTATTCCCAAGAGTTAGATTGGGGCAAGTTGAGTTGCACTGGGGCAAGTTGAGTTGCACTGGGGCAAGTTATTCAAGCAAGATTGTTTATCCCCAGCAGAAGTTGAGTATCGGGGAATCGTGTCAATGCCTTTATCAAAAACTTTAACCTTCCAAAAATAAGGAGAACCTTGTTGACCGTGGATCGTTATCCTACAATTTAAACCTGTTACGTGTCAAACCGGTAACCAGTTCTCGTCTGGCCCACATTTCTGTAAATACCAGTTCTCGTCTGGTACTTGTTATTTTTTCAACCAGTTATCGTCTGGCCAACCTTTCCGTAAACATCAGTTCTCGTCTGGTGTGGTTTATTGTGGCATCAGTTCTCGTCGGGTGCATGTTACCTTTTAACCAGTTCCTGACTGGTCATCAATTCTCTAACCTGTTGTTACATCAGTTCTCGTCTGGTGTACGTCATTGGTACCAGTTCTCGTCTGGTCACTGTTTTTCTTTAACCTATTATTGTATCAGTTCTCGTCTGGTACATGTCAGCTTTCAACCAGTTCTCGTCTGGTTGTCTTTTTTCTTAGCCTATTATCCAGTCAGCCCCGTCTGACGCTTAAAACATAAAAAACCCAATTTTCGTTCGATAACCTAACCTATTCTGCTATCAGTTCTCGTCTGGTAGTCTACCTTTGAATGCTAGTTCTCGTCTAGTATTTTCCATCTTGTTAATAACCCGTTTTTATCCTTAAAACTAAAAAAAAAAAGTGTAGATACCCGATACAATAATTTCCAATGACTCATGTTGTCACATTCCCCGATATAAAGCTCGATGGATACCAGTTCCCGGATTAGTGTTTGAATTCTGTGTGGATGTTGTTAAATCAGGATTACTATTCTTCAGCAGATGAAAGTTGTGTATTATTCCGGGAAGAGTTGAGATAGTATTGTTATCCCGCAGCAGAGTAGGGTCAGGAGTATCCTCAGCAGATTAAGATCGATATCCGTGACAGAAGGGGCATTCTCTAGCAGTGAGCTATTTACAATCAACCCCGATTGGGTCAATCCCCACAAAGTACAATCAGTTTGCCAGTGGTTTAGAAAGAATATCGCCGAGATGATTTTGTGACAACCGGTTACCTTCAGTGGAGTTGACTTGGCCTTCGGCAATTATTTTGCCAAGTGGTTTTAGACCTGGTGTTCTCTGGCAGCTCGAGCCTGCATTTACATTTGCATATACCGTCATATTTGCAACGCATAGCATATCCATGCTGTACAGGGCATTACATCATTTCAGACATACGCATGTCGAAACATAGACCAGGGTGGTTACCTATTGGCTTTCGAGTATGTTCCCCTGCAGAACAGTTTGGTTAAGCTTCTCTTCACCCTCAACAGAGTGATTCTTCATATTTGGTTGTTACGTCAGTGCTGAAAAGAGAAAGAGAAAAGATTGACATATATCAAACTTCTGAAGCTGCCGCCTGGATAGGTGTCTGGCAGTTCAATTCAGAATTCCCCAGGAGAATTTTTCTCAAGATCGCTGTGAACTGTGAGTCGACAGAAAAGATCCCATAAGCAGATGGGAAGGTGTTTGCTTGCTGAAGCATTATTTTGAAGATTCAGTACTCGTGGCGTCACACGGGTGATTGACGAAAAAGAAATTTATCAGATAATTGACCAGTTGTTGCCGTAACAACCAAACTTCAGTTCATTGGAAGCTATTTCTCGGGCAGTTTTGCAGTTTATTTCTGCAGTTGGCAAATTTCAAGGTTCTTTTGTATTCAACCGTCTTCTACCTTTGAATGTTTGAAAGCCGTTCGCTCTTCAACCATTCAGGTCCAAGCCGCTTGAATAGGGGCAGCTGTTGCACCCTAAAATTTGACCAACCGGGTCCCATATTTGGTTTATGGTTGCACGTCATCTATGAAGGGATGAAAGGAGGAAGAAACTTTGTTGAAACAAGAGGCTAGGAGAAAGGCTTTCTAATCTTCGTACAAGAAAAAAAAAGATTTTTTAAATAAAATAAAATCTTTTGGGGTATTTGGGCCTTTTTGGGTTAAAAAAACAAAAATCAAAAGAATTTATAGACTAGTAAACTTGCCATAGACTCGCGAGTCTATACGAGTTTATGTGAGTCTACCAGAGTCTACTCGAGTCTATCAAAAAATGATTATATGCGCAAGTCTACTCGTTTTTGCTTCCTAGACTCGTAAACTTGTACGAGTTTACGAGTCTATCTATGAGTTTGATAACTATGTCAAAGAGCATAAGGGATGACACTCAGCTAAAGAGAGCTAACGTTGGCATCAAGCGCAGTAGATGCCACATGATGGGGCACAACAAAGCAACCTGCAAACTTCCAGGTCCAAGTCAGACCACTCAACCTGAACCAAGTCAGCCTGATCCAAGTCAGCTTGAAGTATCTCAGCCTAAAGCAAGTCTTCCTGCACCAACTTAGCCTGAAGTAAGTCTGCCTGAAGCAAGTCATCCTGCACCAACTCAACCTGAAGCAACTGCAACTTGGTCCAATTTCACTTTTTCATGTTTGTGTAACTTAGTGTCAATGAGCACTTTAATTAGGTTTTTGTGTATTAGTCTCAATGAACACTAACTTAGGCTTTGTTGTATTGGTGGTAAAGAATAAATTCCCTTTTGTATCAGTGTCCTTTTGTACCAGCTGTTGCACCCTAAAATTTGACCAACCGGGTCCCATATTTGGTTTATGGTTCGACGCATTTTCGCATTCGCATTCGCATACCGCATACAGTGCATTTTCTCATTCATACTGATTTTATCGGGATTACAGCCCTGTTTTCACATTTCGGGTATTTCAGACCGGGTCGAATAATCGGAGGTTATTTTGAGAAGTCACGCGATTCCTGGGTGTTTTCAGCTTACGCAGTGATTTTGGAGGTTCTTGGTGTCGGGGTTTACTGTTTGTTTCGATCTGGTCTCGCGCTCTCTTTTATTTTGGTTGATTGCCTTTGTTTGCATTTTTCAGGATTTAATAGCCTTTTATAGATTTTAATATAGATTTTCTTATAATAGAATATTAGTTTTTAAATAGAATAGATAGAATAGATTTTATTTCTTTTAATTAGGATTAGTTAATCATTTTTTAGTGTCATTAACATGGTTTCATTTCATTAACTCACGTTAATCCATTTGTCAATTAATCCTTCCATTTAATCATCATTAGTTCATTGTCATTTCTACTAACCATTTTTCATTAATCACGTTAATAGTCCATTTAATCCATTATCATTTTCACTAATCCTCATAACCATTTAATTAGTCAGTATTAATCATTTCATCCATTGAATACTAATCAGGTTTAATATCACATTGTTCATTAGTCTGAGTATCATTTATGTTGGGCCATTTATCCAAAAATCTTCAGAAAAAGCCCAGTCTGCCACCTGTCCTATAAAAGCTGACCCACGTGTGCAATTAAGGGCTAGCCACTTCGTTTTTTCCCTTTTCTGCATGAGTGCCACTTGGCGCTCATGCAAGCCCCTCACCCTCCACCCGTCTACCATGCAGAACTCCCTCTGCCACCTAGCTTCCACTTGTCCCCTCAGCATCTCTCACCGGAAACTTCTCTCCGGCCATGCAACAACCGCTGACCACCGCAACAACCAACTTTCGGCCACCGTAACAAACCTCCAACTGACTCCGACCGCCACCACAACCCACCGGAACAATCAAAAACACCAGAATTCATCCAGATTCTCTGATCTTCATCATCGTCCTCATCCACAACTCCACCCAGATACTCATCATCTTCATCATTTTTTCCAGAACGCTCAATAAGATTCATCAACAATCATCAGAGCACCACAACGAACATTCATCTTCATTAAGAAATCCCTAAAACCTCCGGATTCATCAACGTTCAACGACTTCTTCATCAATCTTCGACATGCTCCAGAAAATCTTCATAATGTTCATCATCTCATATCAAAACCTTTGAATTCATCAACGGAGAACATTCGAGAATATTGATTATCAGAATCTCAGATTTTCATGAATGTTCATGGTATTCGCCTAGAAAAATTTCATCAGGATTCGTCTCATCCATCTACATCTTCAAACCAAGCCTCAGATTATCCAGATCGTCAACATATTTTCTTCACCGTTCACCATGCATCTTCATTAAATTCTTCAGAAAGACTTCGCAAATCTTCATCTCTTTCAAGTCGCAACGAGGTCTTCAATAACTTTTATCATCAACTGGATTTATCATTCGTCAATGCATCCTCCATTCATCTCCGTCAAGAACTTCTCCAGAAATATCTTTCAGATTCATCAGATCTCCCATTGATACGCAAGCCACCGTTGAAGTTGTGTTTGTATAGATTTGTAAAATAGTTTTTGTTGTTCATTTGCTGTTGATTCAAAACAAAGATTGAGAGAGAGTTTCAGTGAGGGTGATGAGCGGAGACGAGAGGTTGAGGGTGAGTCTCTGTGAGAGAGAATTCGCAAAGGAACGGCGCAGTTTTTTTGGTATGAACAGTGAAGAGGAAGTAGTGAGGAATTAGGGTTTTACTGAAGTTGGTGTGTGGCTGGGTCAAAGTTTGGGCCACTCTAAGCCCAATACTCGTTTTCGCTACGTATACCCCTCCTGCTGCAGTTTGCACCCCTTTCTGTTTTCTTTCTTTTTCATTATTTTCTTTTATTTTCTTAGCTTAGATTTTTTTAAGGAAAAGAATATAAGAAAAGAATATGTGATACAAAAATATGTAATAGAAAATATAGTGATATTAAAAAATGATAGTATTTTAATATTTTCTTTTAGGAGTTTTTTTTAAAGCCTTTTTAGAAGTAGATTTAAAAGTCCACTTGTTAGGGGACTATTTTCCATTAGATTTTCCATGATAGATGGATATGATTTTTAGGAGTTTATCATTGTAACTTTCCGAATATTAATAAAATGAGATTTATGTTGTGGTCTCCGTTCTACCCGTAGTTAGGCTGAACTACAGCTGCTCTGATTTCTCATATCTAATGAGAATATGTAGGCATAGGATGCAATATCCTAGCGAGCACACTAACAACTAACCTTTTCTGTTCTCTCGCTGCTGTGCGATCGAGACTTTCCCGCTGACGACTGATTGTTACCCTTTCTCTTGCCCTTGCGCATTTGAGACCAGACCGTGGTTTCTAGTTCCCGTAGGTTCCCGTACCCTTAAAACCAACTTAATCTCTCACTTCTGTGTGAGAACACCCTGTCTAGCCGTAGTTAGCCTGAACTACGTAAGCTCTGATCTTCCATTCTGTGTGGAAGTACGTAGGCACAAGACGCGAATTCTTGGCGAGCCAATTCCCTGTATTTTCCCGAACTACGATGACTCTAACTTTCTCTCTTGAGAATACGTAGGCATAGAGCGCGATGCTCTATCGAGTCAGTTCCTTCTCGTTTAGATTTAGCAGTCGTAGATAGATTGTTTTGCATCCTTTAGACAAACCAAGAAAGCGTGGATCCCGTCGAGTACGACGGACGTGAGGGGTGCTAATACCTTCCCCTTGCGTAACCGACTCCCGAATCTAGGATTTGGTTGCGATGACCATTCCTTTCCCGTCTTTGCGGTAGGTTTACTCTGAGCGTTTCCTTTCCCTCTGTTGGGATAAATAACGCACAGTGGCGACTCTTCTGTTCAGCTGGCGCCGATTTTCGCAGTAGCGACACCAGCGTCAAGAACATATGCTATTATATTGCCTTTTCGTATTAGTGACAAAAACACATGCCTTTATAAAGTAACATTTTTTTAAAGCAATAGTCATCAACTTGTTATTTACATGATTCGTCAACTTGTTCTTTATAAAGGAACATATTTTATTAAACCAATCTTTTGTTCAACTATATATTATCCTGGAACCATAACAGACCAGTTATAAAACAATATTTTTGTTAAAGCAATATTTTGTTTCACTTAAATCCACATTCTGCAAGACCATAACAGGCCACCAATATTTTTGTTAAAGCAAGACCATTACAGACTAGCAATACCATACCATAACATAAATGCTTAAACATTGGATAATATTTATAACATTCAACCCATTTCATTTAACCAAAATCAAACATTCTTATATTCATAGCATCAAATTACATGTTGTGTTGCCCACAAATCTATTTCAAATACATTGTTACAACAACTATATTAAACCCTAAACCAATAATGCCAAACAAAGTTGCATTTGTCAACATTCCTCTTGTGCTCAAAACCTCATTCTTCAACTTGATTATTTTCTTCATTTGCCTTTCAATCTTCAAATCCCTTCCATCAACAACTTCATCTCCTACCTACTTGAAAAAATTGCATCCCTTCTCTAGTTGATTTCTGTAATTTCTTCAACCCCAATTTATTTTTTCCAACATTGACACTATTCAAATCTGTAACAGTACGCGTTACACACTCTTTTTCACACCAACACTCCATCTTTTTCTTTCTTATCACAACAGATCCAAATGACCCATAACTTTGGGTGTTTAATTTTGATTTTGTTGCTGGAGTTTATTGACATGTGCACATATCAATGAAGAAGGAGGAAGAAGACGTTGAATAGTAACCTAACGTGAAAATATTACATTGGACAAAGAATGAGGTTACACGGTTAATATAATGCAATATGTTGAGTCATAAATGAATATCAATCCTTGTTGGCATGTCACATCAGCGTAATTAACGTTTTCGCTACAAAACTAACATAATGAATCAAGTTGTTTAACTGAACGATTGTTAAGGAATTATATTGTAACGTTTATTAAATAAGGGACCAAAATAAAAACCGAAATTAAGTTAAAAGACTTCATGACTAAATAAATCATAAAAAATTTATGTCTCAATGTAACTAGCTTTTAGAGGAATAAATGACATCAAACATAAAGATCATAACACAATGCTTTTTCTTCTCTTCACCACTTTATGGTTTTTCTTCTTCTACATTAATATTGATCCAGTTGCTTGTTGTGTTAAAAATGAAATCTACCTTGTATGCCTTCAATCAGGATGCAAGGTGATTTGCTTCTAAATTAGGCTTGAAACATTTCTTGCCATTTGCTGAATAATAATTAGAGGTACTTGATCTTTTTTAATATTGTAAATGTGCCTTAGAACCATTGTTGATGAAGAGAAAGAAAACATACTTTGGAGATTGCATTTACTGCAAAAATCAGAAGTTTTAGAAAGTCGGACGAAAAGTCGAAAGGAAAAAAAATAGGTCAGTGAATAATTCCTTTCGTACGGTGAATAGTGGTATTCGTACGGATGAATAGTGACGTTCGTACGATAAATAGTATTGTCCGTACAGATGAATAGTATTTTGAGCTTTCGGACTTTTTTCGACTCGGTCCATGGATCCATGTGATTTTGGGCTTTGTTTGTTGGATATTTATTATTATAAATATGTATCTCTTATATGCTTAGTGTGTGACAATCTTAGAGTTTTCACCAACAAGGGAGAGCAAGGGTTTACAGGTATAGCATAGGATTTCAGCTATACACAAAAAAAACCTTGGGTTACACCTTGGGTTTGAGTGATTCATATATTGAGAGTTGGAAACCAAGGGAAACACTTGGGTAGAAAATAGGGTTGTTTTTGGACGTCTTCAAGGTTGTTCTTAGGAACCTGAAGGCGAATACTATTTTCTTGTAACTCATATGTAATCTCTTGTAACAACTTTCTAAGTATAGTGAATTGGAGAGTTGCTCTCTCCCCCAAATTAGATTGTTTGGTCAAACTGGGTAAACAAACCTTCGATTTTTTCTTTCCTTATTTTGTTATATTATCTATGTACGGATTATTATTACCGAAGACCATTTATTTTGGTTGCTATTGTTCTTTGCCTCACAAATTGATATTAAATTTTGTTGTAATTCACAACAAGATTCACAACACTTAAGTCCAAAATACTGCCAAGAAAAGTCATTAGAAATGTCAAATATCACTATTAAACAAAGAATAATTTCAAATATGTAAATATTAAATACTTGGATACAAACCTAAAAGGCACCTTTATTAGACTCAACATTTCCGATAAAAAAGTTTATTCCTTGTTGTTTGTATTGCTAAAATTTTTTACGGTATTTTGACTTAAAAGCTTTAGTACTTTCGGAAGTGAAGATACAGTGTAAATGGTCTATGAACTTGTTTTGCGATAACCTTTGTTTATTACAGGATTGCAGAGTTCTTTCTATGCAATTATTTTAGTAGTAGTGTAATTTAAAGCTTCCACATGTATTGTGATAAACTACCGTAGTCTCACTTACCAGCAATTTCCTCAACAGGGACTGCATTAGAAATTTCTCTTAACTGTTCTTTTGTAAGCTTCACATTCAAAGATCCAATATTGTTTTCAAAGTTTTTTTAATTTAGTAGTCCCTGTGGTATCAAACAAATATATCATAAAGCACTTGGTCAATATAATCAATTTTTCTAATGCTTACAATACTCATATCTTTATAGACAAGACTTTAGATGCTATCAAATTGTCAATGAAGAAATGCACGTTATGCCAAGAAAAGATAACAAATGGACATATGAACCAAGTTACAAAGAAAAGGGTTTTAATATCATCATGATTTTTCTTTCTTCATTGAGTTGTAATTTTTAAAATGATTAAGCAAAATCTAGAAAAATAAATTGGCAGAAAATGTCAAGAATTTAATAAAGAAAGCTAAACAAAAAACCTTTACATATATTAAACACAAAATTTCGCAACTGCAAAAAGGGCCAGCAAAAATAAACAGAAGAGTCGCCACCGAACGTTATTTATCCCAAAAAGAGGGAAAGGAAGCGATCAAAGAAAACCTAAAAGAACGGGAAAAGACAAGGTCATCGCAACCAAATCTTGGGTTCGAGAATCGGTTACGCAAGGGGAAGGTATGAACACCCCTCATGTCCATTGTACTCAACGGGATCCATGCTTGTTGTCTATCAAAAGGGGTGAGTTATCTAAAAGGTACTTCTAAACGAGGAAAGGAAAAGAAAAAGGATTCTCGATAGGACATCGTCGCCCTATGCCTACGTATTCCCTCGTGCAATGGGAAATACAGAGTCAACGTAGTTCGAGAAACTATGGGTGATGGGGGGAAGGTTGCTCGCCAAGACATCACCATCTTGTGCCTACGTATCCTTATCTGGTATGAGAAATCAGAGCAAACATAGTTCGGGTAAACCAGACCACAGATTGGTTACATGTTTTTTATGAGTGACGTTAAGTTCACATTCCAGCAGTTAGGGTCAATGCCTGTTTGCAATAGAACGGAAAAGTACATACTCTTTTCTAAAAATGATTGAAGAACAATCCCGAAGGATAAAAAGGTTTGAATTTGATTTAAGATTTTTAGAGAAGTGAATTGAATTTATTTGAGATTTATTTTATACTAAAGACTATGATATATGAGCAAATACGTCGCATATCGTCCAAAGGGCATACACTAAACACTCTAGACAAGTGAGGAGAAACCCCCCACTCATCATTTCCCACATACTTAAGGCTCATGGCTCACAACGTCCATCGTTCTTTATTAAGTGTCTTAGAGTTGTTTGAGATGAGAAGAGAAGACACCAAGAAAACTCTAGAGGGAAACTAAAAACCCTAATGTTGTCATATAAAATGGTCTTAAGGTTAGGATGTAAATGAAGTCTACCTAATGTTTTCATACAAATGATGAACCTAAAGCTGAGATGAAAGGGACTATCCTTATTGTTATCATGCAAAGGATTGAAACCCTAATGTCTCTCCTACTCCCATCTTAATAAAAAATGAAGAGGGATTAGGAATCTTAAGGGATCATGTGAGCAAGCACAAGTAAACACCAATCAAATCAATCACAAATGAAAACAAGAATGAAATTTAAACAAGTTCCAAAAAGAGAAGAAAGATGAAGAAGAAAAAAGGGATGCAAGATGAAGAACATAAATGAAAGTTCATAGGTAAGGCATCAAGCAAACATCAATCAATGATCACACATGATAAACGTCCACAACATGTCACACACATGGAAAACATCAACAACATGTCACACACATGGAAAAAAATCAACAACAAGCATCATCAATCACAAATCAAAATGAAATGAAAATAAGTGGCACAAGAAACATGGTAGGGAAGTAGCACAACATATTATACTCAAACCACATCAATGATCAAAGAGAAAGCACACAAGAAACAAAACATGCATCCCATTCATACACAAGTCAACACCATACTAAACAAACATACATACAAACAATCCCCAAAGGAAAAAGCATATGAACATGACATGAACATGAGAAGATATCATAACATCAACATGATCAACAAGTTAAAATTCATCATGCGCACATAAGAGGAATCACACTAGAGGAAACACAAAAGCACATGCCTCGCGAAAAAAGTCAAACATCCAAACAACATGTACAAAAGGGAAACAAACATCAGACAAGCATCAAAGTCTCAAATGACTTAAAGAAAAACAGAAAAACACCCAATCATGGATTAAAAACAATATCACATCAATTACAATTTTAAAATCAATTAAAAATCAAATGAAAAAAGCAAATAAAACCTAAAACAAGAAAGGAAATAGTTAGACCACAAACAAAAATCCAAGAACATCGCTATAGGTCAGAAACCATCATAGGATCATGTGTTAATTTCCTTATAATTTTAAATGGCTGAAAAATAATTTTAAACCAATTAAAACTAACCAAATAAATAAAAAGTACATGGAAAATAGCAAAACCAGAAATAAAAATCCAAGAAAATCATCATAGGTTCAAAACTATCATAGGATCTTATAATATTTTTCTCATAATTTTAAAATGCTCATAAACAATTTTAAATTAATTAAAATTGGCTCAAACAAATTAAAATTCAAGAAAAATAGAAAACTGAAAAATAAAAATGCACAAAAATAAAAATCAGAAAGAGGAAAATAAAAGGAAATTTTAGAAAATATTTTGGTATATTTCTGATTAAAAATAAATTTTCTATGAATTTCTGAAAATAAAATGAATTTAAAAATAAATTAGAAAAATAAAATAAAATAGAAAAAATAAGATGCGATGGATCTCACTTCATTAAATGACGTGGCTAATCCAAAGGCCAGAAAGCGCGCATCCACGGTGGATCTGAGTCAACCTTATCATTTCCAAACAGAAAAGGTCAAACACACAAGATTAGAACAAGTGGCATGATGGACAGTGAGATCGTCATCTTCAACCTTCAGCCACTTGAAAATTTAAGAGAAATGCAGAATTGTGAAGATCTATCAAACCATAACCATTGGAGCTCATAGTGGTTTCATCTGATGCGTCTTTTCAAGACGATCTCAACCATATCATCGCGTCATATTTCTTTAATCCATAGCTCACTCGATTTGAAAATAACCAGAAGAAAAAGTAAACACAAATTTGAAAATTAAACATTAAAACTCAACCAAAACTAAAATCTAACAATCCTAACAGCATCAATACATCAAGGACTACATCTTAGCAACAAATTTGAGTTAAAATGGTTGAGAATTGTATTTGTTGAAGCTCAAATTCAGAGCTCTGAAAATGGAGTCCTCAAGCTTGATTCAGGCCACGATCCTTCAAGTTTTTGAGCTGGTTAGCTTCACTGAATGTTGGTGAAGCTAACTGGATGGAGAATTTGAGTGTTTAGGCTGTGAAAATGAAAATTCAAAGTTCAAGCTTAAGAGTTCAAGTGGGACCTCAACAGGGTGATTCTAGCTATCAAAGGTTGTGGAAATTAGTGGAATGAGTCCCTTATTTATAGGAGAAGCTTTCTGAATGCTGAGGGAGGGTGAATGATGCAAATGGAGGTGAATTCGGCACACCTGCATCATGAGCAAAGTGTGACTTGAAAGTTGTCAAAACTCACTCAAAACTTGTGTTTCAATGCTCTAATCAATCCAGGAAAGTTTGTTAATCATGTTTAAAGAGAATTTGTGGCTTAATTTGGTGACTAGAGGTAATTTCAACCAAATTCAATTCTGACTTGAAGTGAAATTTTTGCTTTGAAATTCAATTTTTGTCACCATGGTTCTCACAATGTAGGAGGCTTTATGAGATGATTCTTAATGCATTGGATAGAGGATGATGCAATCTTTGAAATATGAAAAGAAAGTATTTATTTGGAAATCTAATTTAAGAGATATGATCCTTCAAAGTAGCTTGCATGAAAAGGTTCAAAATTGCAAAACAATTAGAAATTTTTCAAGTCTTTTTAGGGACCAAAATAACCTATAATATTTTGATAAAAAACAAAGCCTTCCATGGGTTTCTTGCACTTCCACTTTGAATAAAAGTTGTAAAGCACATCTTTAAGTTCATTTTAGAAAAATAATGGGCTCCAAATGATGAAAATTGACCAAGTTATGACCTTTTGAAGTTGACTAGAAAATCTTTTCAAAACTCGAAATGACCTATAATGTCTTCAAACCTTTGATGACTTTCCAAGCATAACTGAATCTTTTCTTGCAAAGAGAACTTGTTAGAAATGATGGGAAGAGTTCATTAGGAAAAAACCACCTTAAGATGTTGAAAAATGAAGAAGTTATGCCCATTTGATCATAGCATCAACAATTTGCTAAATTAGGTCAAACACCTTGAACCAAACTTGAATCTCTTGATTATTTCTTGCAAACTAAGCCATGGTGAATCACATGTGATCTTGAAACGATGTTGCCTTGAATCATACTTAATGATGAGGGACCTTTGGATCTTGAGAGTGCCATAAAAGTCAAGGAGAAATCTTGCTTGAGGTTGAAGAAACATGTTCCTCCTATCTTGAGAAACAAACCATGATACCTTTATCCCTTGTCTAGAACAATGCTATGCAACAATGAATATGAAAATGCAATGAAACATAAGCCAAGATCCAATATAAAAGATAGGCAAATTTTGGGGTGCTACACAAAACACAAGTATATTAAAACCAAAAGAAATATATTAAAAAGGGCATAAGACATGCCAAATACAAATTAGAAACTAAGTTGAGATAACTCTCAAACTAACACCCCTTAAAGATAGAATAACCCCCAAACTTCCTGCCAAAACCAAGACACACCCTTACAAACCCAACCAGTTGCATCTTAAAAATAAAATGGCCCACATCTAATAGACCAAACTTGCTGAACAGCATAAAACAACCATGCGCTTAAAACAATGACTAAGAAAATCATAATTCCAACATAGTTATGACACCATTATAATAGATGCCAATTCTAACACAAACATAGTGGCTCAAGGAGAGTTTCAAATAATTTCCAGGTTATAACATCAACAAAAGCATTCTGTGTAGTATGCTAAACCATAAATAAGTATTCTAATATGCAGTCTAGCACACCATAGAGGATGCAATGAAAAAAGTATCTTTTCCTTACCCCTAATATCCTAGACAGTGAAGTTGATATTCATATATTCCAATGTTTCCACATTGAACCCTACACCAAATTATCCATTAGAACATGTTACACAAGGTACTTACAAGAGAGATTCATAAGGATAATTGAATGTAGTAACATACAAACGAACATAGTAACATGAATAACCCTCAAGTTGTATTAAAGATAACTAGCATTCGCATACACTATAAGCCTTGCATTGTGAAAGCAAATGCAACAAAAATCACTCAGTGTTAAAATAAAATAAAAATATGTTAGATCTATCAAGCAATCATCCAAGACATTATTATTAACAAACATTTAGCCTTGTGAGCAATGTGTAAATCACTTAACACATTAAGTATATAGTGGGCACATACATCATTAGTTATAAAACAAACATTTCCATACAAAAACCATTATTCAGATTGACACCATAACTATAAGGCCACCAAGATTAAGACATAACGATAGAGTAAGTTATATTAAAAATCTTTTACTCATGCAATAATGCATAACTGAAGGGAGTCCTGAAAATACAAAGGGTTAAACTAAACATGTCCAATAAAATTTCTCTAAAAAATCTTTGAACACTACCCCTTACGGTTAGCTTTAAGTGCCTCACTTGAAACATTCTCTTTCTCCCAACTGAAAAGATGAACACGGAAAGGAAAGTCATCGACATCTTTCTTCTTCATGCCAACATCGTAAATTCTGATCTTGGGATCAGGAACACCACGACAGAATCATGACATTGGGTACGGTTTGTTTTTAATTTGACGGTAACAACAACTGAATAATTATAACTTTTGAGCCATCAACAAAGGAAAAAATGAGCCATCAACCAAAAAAGAGGGAAAAAATATGTCTTCACTTCCAGAATAAAAAGAAGCAACAACGTTCAGAAGAGAAGAGACAAGTTTGAAGTAACAACATTGGTAAATCACAACATCCATCTCGAATCCGACCACTACAACTATCGTCGTCGGAAACACGTTGTCTCTACCATATATCTACCATCACTGTTAAACTGCACACCATACATCATAGAATATTGTTCGTAAACCATTAAAAAAATCAAAATGGCAAAAACAAAAACATGAAGAAAGAAGAGGAATATAAACATTTGAAGAAGAGGAAGAGTGAGATGTGCATCAGGAGAGAGAAAGAAGGAAAATCTGAAGAAAAAAAGTGATGTGGCAGACATTGAGACAAGAGAAAAGCTGGAAAAAAAAGTTGAAATATTGATTCATTGTTTTTTCTTATGCTTTCTGAAATCTCCAATAAAAGTAGAACTCAAATAGAATGCCATATACGATTAGATTATTTAAAATGTTATATTTGAACTCAAAATAGAGATTAACTTTATTGACTATTAGTCATTTATAAAATTCTCTAGTTGTTTGTTCTTTTTGTGTATTGTGGGAGAGTAATAGTTTTTTTTTCATCTTTTTGTGACTTATAAGGTGACGAAATACTTGTGGTATAACGTTTTTAAATGATTTGATTTTTTTAGTGCCACCTTAGTCGGTGTCCATGGCGTTGGATCTTGTTAGGGAGTTAGGAGTGCGTCGTTGGTGTAGACTTGACTTGGTGTTGATTTGGCATACAGTGATCTAGTCTTTATTTGAATATCTTGGAATGATGCACTTTTTTTAAAAAAACTAGAGAGCGTGAAAGAGTTGTTTGATTAATGTACCTTCCTTTTCTATAAATGGTGTCTTGGCAAGTCTTCTGGATACTTTTGTTCCTACTATAAGTGAGAGAAGGATTATATCATGTTCTTTGACCATTAGTAGTATGAGGTGGGTTTTGCCCGTTGTGTGGTGTTATGTTGGAGATGTCTGGTTGATCTTCATCCTTGGTTCTTGCCCTTGGGTGACTTTGTTGTTGTTTCCTCTTTATGTTGGTGGTGTTTTTAGTTATTTGTTTTGTATGACTCTATAATGTTGGTTTTTTTTCATCGCTTCAATTTTACATTATTTTTATGGATTTTTTTTATTGATTTGTATTTGTACCTCTAATACGTTTTGACTCGTTGTACTTTGTTATTACACTTTGTCGTTATTAATTACATATATTTTTCCCTTCAAATTTATTTTTATAAAATCATAGATCATTATAATAAGCTAAGACTTTTTGTGGAATAAAAACAGTAAAATGGATTCCAAAAACACTTTAAGTCTTGTTAAACTTTTAAAAAGGTTATACCATAATGAGTTTATAATTGATAATATCAAACTAAAGTCTAACATTTTAAAATATATGTTAAGTTGTTTTCCAAAGCATATGTGAAGAAGTTTTCGAAGAAAACTTTTCCATGTAGAGAAATATTTCTGAAAGGGGTAAAGAAATATTAAAAAAAATCAATGAGTAGATATGAGAGAAAAGGCTTCGAAAAATAAAAAAGAAGAGAGATAAGAGATAAAACATACAAGTGTTTACATCATTACTACCTAAGTCACAAAAATGTCATGTGATATGACAAAACATTTCCTTAATAATGTTTATATGTATAATTATCTTTTACTCTTATGTCTATATTAAAAGCATATATTGTGTCATCATGCCTTGTTATATATTGAACTCTTAAACATATATCCTATTACACATGATGGGAAAATTTAATTTAGGTTATTCATGTCCCTCAGTATAACACACTCTTTAGGGAGAAAATGACAAATTTTACCATTTGGACCATTTTAGTGTTGTGTGATTGTAGAATTGAGTGAAGTTCTCTATTTATATTGAAACATCAAGTATTGAAGTGTGAACGGGAGACTAAAATCATTTAATTGTTATAAAACATATGATCATATAAGAAAATACTGAAAGAGAAAAAAATAGAAAGTGCAAGGCTTAGTCAAAAGTGTGTGCAACACATGTTGACTTGTGCGAAACTCTATATTTATACTAAGGAAATTCATTATCACTCAATGAATGAATGACTCAGATAACTGATCCTTATGAAATGAATGATCACATGGAAAAATGATGGGAGAACAAATGAAAAATGGAGGCTTGTATGGTGGTCAAATTTTCAAGTCAACCCGTAGACTCTAGAGGAAAAACGAGTTGACTCACACTTAGAATTATTTGCATAGTAAACTCAGTTAGACTTAGATAAATTTGCACAAACTCGAATATACTCGCGAGTCTGGGGCAAGTTTATGATTTTAATGTGATTTTGAAGATAAAAATCCAAAATATGTCGGGTTTCACAGTTTCACTAAAATAATCTAAGAGCACATTTGAAAACATCCATCATTGCTTCCTTTTTCACTTTAGAAGTTAGAAATGTCACAAGAAGAATAAATCTCATATCTTTCGCATTAGCACTGCATATTTTTTGTTGTCTCTAGTTCTCATTACAATTTTTTATTGTTTTATGTATGCACTTACACGTCTTTTTGTAGTATCACGTTTGTTCCCCGAGTTTGTTTTTAGTTTTGTTTTATTTTTTGTTTTATGTGTTGTGTTTCGTGATCTGATTTTTATGCGAAGCTCTGCTTTTGATTGATTTGTGTTAATTTTTATTTTATTTTGTTGCTCTATTATTTGCATCGATATTTTATTTTGGTTGTTATGTTCAATGTGTTGTGCATGAATATTTTATTGTGTTACTTAAACATCATTATATTATTGTCTGTGACTGTTATGTTTTTTATGTTATATTCTGCAAAAATAACAATGTTTTTTTCCAAGTTGATTTTTATCTTTTTGAAGAAATGTGTATTTATTTTCTTTGTTTTATTATATCATATTCCCTTTGCTCTTTTACTCTATATATTGTAGATTTATTTCAAACAATATTTAATATGAAGTTGAAATTGGGATTTTATGAATATGTCTCGTTTAGAGGTTTTTATGAGGTTATCATATTTTTCATAGACTAGTAATGAGTCAAGTATGTAGACCTTTCACGGATCTATGTAGACTTCCGAGTCTAACAACCTTGGAGGCTCGATCAAACGTGTGAACAACATGTATTGGCGTGTGAAAAACAAACACTGACGTGTGTGGAGAGGTTGGAGTGACAAATTTGAAATTAATTTTTTCGTTTTAGAATGTAGGTAATACCAAAAAATAATTAATCAAAGCGAGTCAAACGACAGTCCCATGTGTTATTGAAGTTTTACAATGCTTTCTTCGCTCACAAATTTTCTATACCCTTACACACACACCCTAAGAAAACCACGTCTATTATATAAACACTAGAAAAATATGAAAGTCCTCATATGTATGACTTATACTTTGAGTTCACTACCACACATATATCCTTAACACATTGTTTTTCAATTGTTCTCACACAAATACTATCACACATTCACACAAAAATAAAAAAATTCATCTATGTATGCCCTAGAAATATCTAAACACGGAAAGACATCTCTCAGGTAATTAGGCAGTAAAAGTACCCTTCTATCATAGATAACCCGAAACTAGTGTAGTGTCGTTGAGCTCCCAATACATTTTATGGTTTGTGTACGGTGTCCAGATGACATCATATAGGGTCAGAACGTCAATCCACCACATGTACTTTTGAAGACCACCAAGATGAGAATGCTCGAATCCTCTTCTTATGGCTCATGGTGATCCGTTTGTGATAAAACCACAACCGCGTCTGTCACAAATGAATAGGAAATACTCGTATATCTAACACTATAGTAAAACATATACCACAAACACAATAAATTAAACATATAAAATAAATATAACAACTACGTACAAAAACAAAACATAATAAATATTTATACATGAAATAAGCTCATGTAATCTACAAGCTGCATCGTCTCAAAGGTAGTTACCTCTTCAAAGGAATGATAGAGAAACGTCACAACAACACAATCCCATACCTAACTATTCATTCTAAGATCTACTAACATGGATATGTATATCACATCAATGTAAACATGTGATTTATCGACCAAAATAGTGCATCCACCAAGATGCGTCATATATACCGTGGCGGCTTCCGCATACATAGAGTGTTCCACCAATGACACATAAGTCCCCTAGAGCCTAAAGAGACGAAAATGAGAACCTATACTAAACTTAAACTCCTCCAATATCATACCTCGTGTAACCCCTAAGTAGGTCTCAATAGTTATAATAACAATCTCTAAGTTCATCGGCAGGGGGTGAAAAAGTTACCTTCTAGTGGAAAAAGAAATAGGATGGAAACATTGTCTCTAATAATGATGGTTATTTCACCAAACGGAAGATGAAATGAAGATGTCTCATTCTGTCATCACTAAACAAAGTAGATAACAATACAATGTCAAGCACAGTGAAAGAACAATCCACAAACGAAAATCGACCAACATCATCTACAAGTTAACCTTCTTCGGCATCTGCGTTGCCGAGAAACTTTTTAGCTTTTGACCATGAGTCACAATCCTGTAATAATTAACACATAAATCATGTGTTACTATCAATCAACCACTAATACGTAAAATATTTTTACCCCTCCTTGCTATAATTTTGAATGTAATGTGATCAACATACTCAGTCGATGATGTAGGGTCAGAGGGCCCTCTAGGGAACCCCTCATATGTGGGACCATCACAATCATCACTTGTATCAGCCTGATCAAACACCCCTGTATCAGTATGATTGGGCACATATGTATTAGCCTTTGGAGCAACTAACTTAATAACAATAACTTATATCTCCTCAAAGTCGCCTCTACAGTGATCAATTATATCTCATATACCCTGAGTCTCTTCGCAGTAAGAACTAACAAGAGCTATTCTACCGAACTTACTACACAAATGATTGTCCCCATCTTTTCCTCCATCTCCGCCAAAACTCTCAGCAACATCCCTATCAAGTCTGTCGCTCAACCTCTTTATGATGTTACCATCATTTCCTCTTGTCCTCACTAAAAAACAAGCAATTAAAAGATGAAAAAAAAATAATACAATAGAGTTTTTAAAAAATATGTTGCATTGAATTTTCCAAATATTCGATTGAATATGCGCAAACGAATTTTTAAGAATGCCAATATAAATCATATGAAATTCCACCGATTTTTTTTGAAAAAAATCAATATAATCTATAAATAAGTTTTTACCAACAATTTCGAAAAAAAGTACTAAAACTTAAAAATTCGATACGATCTTTCTAAAATTTAATATATCATCTAAAATGCGAAGGTGCCCAGTTGAATTTAGGAGATGCCATGTTGAATCCCGAGGCTGAATTGTCACATGTTTGGGCCTAATATTAAGATCCACGTAACTTAGACATTTATCAAAATTACTTGGGCCGGCATCTTTGAAAACCTCTTCATAAGTCTGGGGTGTATGTAACATAAAAACTAAATTGAATACTTATTATAATTTGTTTTATAAATAATATTTATTCCAATTTTAATCTAGAGAAAATGATGTGTTGAAATGTCGGTTAGAAAAAATGTGTTCATAGCTCTTTTCTATATGCAAATTAAATTCATACATCAATATTAATATCTCCAAATTAAAATTATAATAATCACTTTCCAAATTATAATTATTTGACAAATTTATATTTATAAATTTTAAATTTGGAAAAACTAAATATAAATAAATTCCATAAACATAAACAAATAGTATAATAATAAAATAGCGCCTTTGGGATTGGGTTTGCAATGTATCATTTGATAGAGAAGACCACTTTTACTAGCAGATAACAAAGCACAACCTTGCCGGAGTCGCACTGAACCCAACTTACAGCCGCGAAAAGAAAAATCTGGTCGGAAAAGTAGCCGGAGTCGGTCGCCGCTCGGCATTAACAGCGAGAAAACTCGTCTAGGTATTTCATTTTTTTCGAAAAACAAAATTCAGATTTTTGTAAGGGCTCGATGGGATGCAATTCTACTCCGCATCGCGATTGGAAACATAGGGTTATATCTATTCATAAGTTTGTTTGATGCATGCTTCTATGGTTCATGGAATTGTTGGTATTTTGTTGCTCAATTTGCATTTTCATTGTGGCTGGTAAGTAATAAACTTTCTAGAAGTTTCTTGTATGGTTTGTTTTGGGTCTTGCCTTAAGCCTAACTGTTTTGCCCGCTTCGGTGCATTGAGGTGCATTGAGGAGAGTGTCTGTTTATAAACTACCTTTGTAAGAGAAACCCTAATTGTATGCGTTAACTTTTTCAAAATTTTATGATATGAAAGATCTGCAATGTTGTAAGAGACAGAACATTGGACGGTTAAGATGAGGATGTTGCGTTGAATGTGTGGTATGTTGGAAATAAAGTCTTTTGTGTTTAGAAAGATGTGTGAGAATATTAGAGACTTGAATAGAAACTTGATAGATAGGAGAATTATTTATGCAAGAGAGAACTTTGTATTTTGCTTGATTCAAAAATGTAGGATTAAATCTCTATTTATAGTACTCTAAGGAGAACTCTAGACACACTAATTCTAGAGAGTTCTCAACTCTAGAAATTCCAAGAATATTTTAGAAAATATTACAACCCTAAGGGTCCGTTTGGTTCAACGGAGGGGAGGGATTTTAATAAAGGGGAGGGGAGGGAAGGTATTTTAACTAATGTATGTTTGGTTCAAAGAAAGGGAGGGGAGGGGAGGGGAGGAATTTTTAACTACATATATGTTTGGTTCACAAGGGGAGGGGAGAGATTTTAAAACCAAATTACATTTTTATCCTTACGAATATCATCACTTGTGTTTAGTAACACTAAACAATACTAGATAAAAATAGTTTTGAGTAAATTTCACCAAATAAAAACTTGGTCATTCATAAACAACACAAATTAAAACAAAATATTCAAAAAACATATTAAAATGTAAGCAAAATATTCAAAACATATTAAATTGTAAATAAAATATTCATAAAAGTCATAAGAACTAAAACTCAAAAGACATAAAATTTCATATATCTAAAAGTTTTAAGATCTAATTGATTAAAAAAATCTCATTAGCTAAAAATTGACATTCTTATTCAACTTTTCTAACTAAATATAAAAATTAAATAAGTTCCAACTAAATATAAGAAATAAATAAATTTAATTCTTGATTCTTTAGTTATAAATAAAAATAATAATATTATATAGAATTGATACTCAATATACTTTGGACTTTTTACTCTTTATTATTAATATATATTACTATTTTTTAAAAAATAATTTAGTAAATTTGATGTTTAAATCATCCATCACTAATATTGCTCAATAAGGACAATCATGGAAATAAAAAAATAATTAAGGTTAAATTAGGGAATATAATAAAATTATAAATAATAAATCTTCCCTCCCCTCCAAATCCCCCCAATTTGAGGGGAAGCAAAATATGAGTCTAGGAGGGATTTTGCTCCCCTCGCCTCCATCTACCTCCAACCAAACAGACCAAATATCTAGACACTCCAAACACTACAAGAGTTTTCTAGAAACATTATCCAAAATTACCTAAGCCCGAAATAACTAAGCCCAAAAATCCAAAACACTAATAATAAGGTTAGGTCCAAATCAAGTTTAATCTTTCAACATGGTAAAATTAGACAAGATTAGATTATAAATGAAAATATTAAAAAGGGTGTTGGAGTAATATTATATAGAAAAGGTGGTGGAAAATAAACTTAGGTGATTTGGGCATGTAGAGAGAAGACCCGTTGATTCTATGCTAAGAAGATTATATCAAATTGAGAGAAGTAAAAAAGGTAGAGGTAGAGTAAGACCTAGAAAAACTATAAGAAAAGTTATTAAGAAAGATCTCGAGATTAACAATTTGAGTAGAAATCTAATTCTAGATATAACATTATGGCGGAAGTTGATCCATGTAGCCGATCCCACATAGTGGGATAAGACATGGTTGTTGTTATGGTTGTTGTTGTTGTTGTTATCTATGAACGGTCTAGAATAACTATTAAAATTTGAGCTGAGTATAACTCAATCTTACAAAACCAATTTATAAATGGTGAGTGACTTGATAGCGGAAATTTGATAGCAAGTGACCCAACAAATTTTGAATTTGTACTCCGATACCATATTCAAATTTGAGTTAGGGCTAACTCAAACTTACAAAATGGATCTGGAAGGTGATGATCACCCTTACTTATAAACTTATGCTCAAACCACAGTTATCCGATATGGGTATGGGCTCACCCCGCACGCAGGGTGTGGTAGGCCTTTGTGGGGCTCTTAACCATAATTTATAGCTTTTATTAAATCTGTTAGATTTTATTTATCATTTGTGATAGAACTGGCTTATACAGAAACACTTATTATATAAACACTTATATGATAAACGCTTATATAAATATTTAATTAAGTTGTTTGATCTTCTTAAGTTTTAAAGACATGTGTAGGTTACTCACGGTACAATTGTGGCAGACTAAATATGAACCCAATTTATCCATTGTTTAATAGTGGCAAATCTATTATTAGATCCATGGTTTAAATGTGAAAATTTTTGAACCCAGTGTAGCTCACCTTACATACCCTCAAAGACGGTTCTGATCTAAACCAAGTCTTAGTCTGTTGATATTCATGCAATGTGAGTCTTTTCTTGATATATTGTAAGAGAGTTAATTAATGGTAAATTGAAAAGTGTCATTGGAAGATATTGTAAAACATTTTTCATATCTTCAAAAGATATAAGTTTAAGGTGGAAGACACTTTGAATGATGAGAACCAATCTCATAACTCCTAATTGATTCAAGTTTGTTCTATTTCCTTCTTTTCTGATATGCTTATAGTTTGTATCCTATGGCTTCTCTGCCAAAATGTAGTTCTAAACTGCAGTTGCAACCGTAGTTGCAGCCACGATATAACAGTTTAAGAGGTCTCTGCAACGACTGTATTTGTTTGCACTTCACTGAAATAGTTTTGCAGCCACAATATAACAGTTTAAGAGGTCTCTGCAACGACTGTATTTGTTTGCACTTCACTGAAATAGTTTTGCAGCGTTGCCCCAACCATAATTTAAAACCAGCATGTCAATGTTCTTGAGCATCATAAGAAAAAATTTAAAGATAAAAAAGTTTTGTATTTTGAAACAAATTGATGTTGTATGTATAAACCTTTGCAGGTTTGAATTGGTTATGATCAGCTAGCAAACATTTGAATCTCAAATGACTATTCTTTCTCTGCTGCCAACAAACTATTCAGGTTATTTTTCTAACTATATTAGTTTGTTCTACACATGAATGCTAATTTTGCTTCCTGTTTAATTTCTTTTCCTCCATATATTATAGGTTTCCTTCTCCAAGGTGCCCCTTTTCATCAATCAAAGTTTCCATCGAGAATTGGTTATCATCACAGAGATGGTTCCGTTACACCACAAATGGTAATTATCATCTCTCGGTATTTTCCCCTCGTTCAGTCCATGGATCTGTGAATGTGTTTGTAGCGGTTATTTATCATTTCAGGTTACATGCTTTGTATTGACAGATTTGTAAAGCCAACAGAACAGGAAAATATTCAAACAATATTAGCACCAAGTTCGTGACGTCTGCGACGTCTGCTTCAAGAAACGACCAGCAGTATATAAGCTATGATGATTCGCTCGAGGAGCCCGTTTTGCTAACATTGATAAAAGAATCCTTATGGTATTTATGAAACTTCAGTTTATCCACAAAGTGCAGTAGTTTACTTAATCCCTTGTTCCGGTTTATTGAACATGATAAAAAAAAACAGAATGATGTGGCCTTGTAACTCTAACGACGATTGATGACATGAAAAACGTAAAAACAGGATATGAGTTCAGTTTTGAGGCACACATATTTGTTTCTCTTTGTTTTTGTTAAACCAGCACCGATTAAGTCACCATCTCATCTGTGAGAACAAGAAGGACTGTGAACTTCTACATTTGAGAGGCGTCATTGATTGTCGTTAGAGTTCTGTGTAATTTTTATTACCCGTTTATGGTGGAGCATTTTCCCTAATCAGTAAATCACTAATGCTTTTACTTAATTTACCGAAAAATAGAATCATATTTACAAATAGCAAATTTTTTTCCAGGGGTTTAAGGTCTTTATTTGTGTTTTTAATCGAGCAACCTAGTCAACTGAAGTATATAGAGTGGCCAAGCTTTAGTAACACGGTATGTCTCATTAGTTTATTGTTATTTTTAGTTACAAATCATTATGTGTTGAATGGTTACTTAAATATCTTTATGAATCCTTGGCAGCTGAGGACCGCGACACTGACACTTGTTATTGTGGCGTTTCTTCTTGTTGCATTATCGTCGGTTGATTCGGCTCTCAGCTACCTTTTGAATTTAGCTCTTCGGAAGAGCACATAACAGTGCAGTATTGCTCATGTTATCATTACTATGTAAGCAGTTTACTTAAGATGTTTGTAATCTGTTTAGGTTTATCCTTGGTAGCATTTTAATTATTGACTCATATTGTGAACTTGAAATGTATTCAAGTAGCCATTGTCGAAGCCGTCGCTTCAGTTGAAGAAATTGGTTGCATTGCATGAAATCTTGTTAAGCATAATTTCATGCATAGAAACTGTATATTGAAATACATATTTGAGGATTATAAGTTTAAGGTGTAAAAAATCGGTTGTATTAAACTGAAAAATCAGTTAAGTTCCGCATGAATAAGTGTGTGTGCGCGTGAAAATAGAACTTGAGAGTTATTATTTATATGAATAGTTAATTTGACTTTTGTTTAGAAAAACTCTAGTCTTTTATATAAACTTGGGTAGTAGCTTTCAATTTCTTTTTTTAATGCAAAGGTTGTAATTAATAAGATTTGTAATTTTTTATTTGTATATAAATACTATTGTAGGGGTTGAGTTAAGAAAATCTCAAATTTTATACCTATTTCACACCAATTATTTCCATTATCTATAAAATTTGACATTCTTTATCAAGTATGTTTTTTGTGTAGCGATTGCACGCAGTTCTTCATCACAGACAATATGTTTTTTTTATGTAATAAGTTCAAATTTAATATTTCTGTTGTGTTATATGATATTGATATTATATTTTTTATGTAATGTAAATGACATATTTTATAGTCGAGCTGAAGTATTAGTCTGGACACAACATATTGGCAAACAATATGGTATTATAGTTGTGACTGTTTGTTCTGATACTGCAAATGGCCACCGAGGTAGGAAGGATAAATTGATTATGGGTTGTGAGAGAGGAGGAAAGTAGTCAATCTTCAGACTAGGATGACCTTTATAGTATGAAAGTGAAATGTCCTTTTATGCCGAGATCTTCGTCAAATGGTATTGGTTGGAGGGTGAATGTTAGGTGTGAGTTTCACAATCATAAACTATTTGAGGATTTAGATGGCCAATGACGTATTGGGTCGTCTAAAAGATCATGAGAGACAGTTTATGAATGACATGACGAAGTACAACATGGCTCCACGGTACATAGTTTTTGCCTTGAAAGACAAAGATCCATAAAATCTCACCAGTGTTATCCAAGTGTATAAAGGTAGAGATACATACAATGGAGCAAGAGAGGTTCATTGATGGAAATGCAAATGTTGTTGACTCTAATTTATAAAGAAAAGTACATGTGCTGGACAAGAAATAGGGAAGACTCAAATGTTGTTGCTGATATCTTTTAGACACATCCTGATTCAGTGAAGTTGTTGAATATGTTTTACTTGGTGTTGATTTTTTATTGTACATACAAAACCAATAGGTAACATGTATCTTGTTCATACTTTGATATCATTTTGACATTCTTTGATTTATCAAATATTTGATGATTTAAATTGTGAACATACATGTATCGGTTACCACTGCTTGAGATTGTTGACGTTTTCGGCCAGTCCCTATTTGGAAGATGAAAGTGAAGAGAATTTCACATGGGCACTAGAAAAGCTCAAAGAGTTGTTTTCATTCTGAGAAATGTCTACTCGATGTAGTTGTGACAGAGAACTTGCATTGATGAATGCAATTCAAGTTATGTTTCCAAATTCAACACATCTGTTATGTTTGTTCCACATTATCAAAAAAGTTAGCATGAAATGTAAGGAGTATGTTAAATCAGAAAGACATGAACATGTTATGGATCTATGGAACAACATCATGTATGCTAATAGAGAAAGTGGGTATCTCGCACACTTGAAGCACTTTGAGAATGTTGGTGCTGATATACTTTTGTTTGTTAAGTATGTGAATGAAACATGATTGACACTGTATAAAGAAAGGTTTGTGGATGCTTGGACTAACAGAGTCACTCATTTAGAAAACACAACAAATTGGTATACCAACTTCTTTTTCGATGTTATTTGTTCTGGACTGGGTCCAGACCTGCCCATCCGTCGGGCAGGCCCAACCCAATGCTATTTGGGAAGGCTCAATAAGGCCCAAAGTGTTGGGCACGGTTCCAGACACACCAGGAAGGCACCCTCCTCCGTCGGGCAGGTCAACACGTCTTCCACATGTTCTCCACGTGCTCCCCCTGCGGGGACACGTCATTAGGCAACTACTCACCTCCGAAAGAGCAGGTCAACCCACCTTCCGGAGATCACGGGACAGTTGATCTAGGGCAAAGACCACGTGCTGGTCTTCACTACGCCACGTAAGCCCTAGCAGTCACTTGGATTGGGCCTGGCCATCCAACCCAACGCAAGTGACCGTTGGCCCAGCGCTGAGGTCTCACTATAAATACCCTTTTTCACTAGAGGGTCAGGTATTCAATTCTCTACACCTAACTTCTGTATTTGCTCTCACTCTGGTCCTTTACTTACTTTGACATCGGAGTGTCTTGCAGGTACACTCCCTCCTCCTCCCTACCTCCGGTGAACAACTTTTAGATCGACGACGCGCGGCAGCCAGCAATCTCTTCTGATCAGGTACGATTAGTGGCATCGTCTGTGGGAGAATAAAGCTTCCCCGTTCCTCTGAGCAGAAGAACCAAAACTTCCAACTTCAACTTTCAAGATCTAGCCCACGTCACGATGATGCTGTCCACAATTCCGCCTTCGCCCCAATCACCAACAACGACGACCAGGCGGGGCCATCCCACGCCCGTGAGGGAGACGTCAAGGACGACCAGACTGCCTCTTCTTTGTCTGAGGATGCGACACATCTCGTCACACCTCGAGCAAGGAGCCCGGTTGTTTTCCAGCCCGTTCCTAGTTGGAGCGGACCCAACGATGACTGCCCTCTTCGCATCCATAAACCAAATCAATCTGATGTTGTTCCAACAGAATGAGCGCATCAGCATGCTAAAGCAGGATACCTCGTCTCGCTCTCCCCCGCGGAGAAATCAACGCGAAGACTCTCGGAGCCCTTCTCTCGTCCTCGGGGGCGCTGACCATAACTGGAGAGGCCCCAACTTGTGGCCTCCAAGAAGCGCGTCCGGTCACCTCTCCGAAAGGAGAGGTGTTTCCCGGTCCCAAGAGTGAACAGACCGGAAGCCCCAGGCAAGAGGTCGAGGGGACGTAATCAACCCCCTTGGCACAATCCCTCGCCCTCGCACTCTCCCGTCCGCAGTGACGAGGACGACTATAGGACCCCCCTATCACGGGAAATCATGGCAACCCCTATCCCCCACGGAACGGAGAAGCCGCACGTACTCTCCATGTACGACGGTACCTCGGATCCGGACGACCACCTGGAAGACATCGAGGTCATGCTCGACTACAGGAACGTCCGAGGAGCCATCAAGTGCAGACTCTTCCCGACGATGCTAAGGAAGGGAGCCATGGCTTGGTAAAAAAGCCTGGAGCCTGAGTCCATCACGTCGTGGAGGATCCTGAAGGATCTTCTCGCAATATTTCACGGCGTCCCGACGACATTCGAAGACGGAAGCCTCCTTGGGCGCGATCATCCATGCCCCGGACGAGCCTCTCAAAAACTACATTGAGATATTCACGAGGGAGGCAGTCCAGGTGACGACTTCAGACGACTGAAGCGTTACCTCATGGAGAAAGGCCTACGCCGCGGCTCTAAATTCTACGAGGCCGTGGCGATCCACCGACCAACCACCCTGCAAGGCTTCCTCGAGAAAGCCCGCCACTACATCCGGTACGAGAAAACCGAGGCTGCTAATTCTGCCCGGAAATTCCGCAACCGCGAAACCCTCTGCGGGTCCCGAGAAGAAGAAGCTCCAACCCCCCGGCGTGGGGGAGACCGACGGTGAGACGACTGTCCTCAAGAGCCCCGAGAGCAGAAGGGCCCCGCAGGCCACTTCACCGAATACACAACCCCAGTCGCTTCCCGCAAGCGCATACTAGATGAGTGCGCCAACACAGAGTTCGTCTAGGGAGGTGTCCGTTTTCCCAAACCAGCACCCCTCAAAGCCAACGTGGACAAGTCCAAATACTTCCGCTTCCACCGGGGCCACGAGCACATCACGGAGGACTGCATCCACTTAAAAGACGCAATCGAAATACTCATCAAGGATGGGAACTTGAAGAGATAAACCAGGAGGAGATGCCCCTTGACAGGAGGCCCACGAAGCCAAAAGAGTCGAGGACATCCCTCCTCCCTCCAACGAATCCGGACTGCAGGTGGCCCTCAGCATCAGTCGGCCTGAAGACTGGTTCTCGCTAAGAGAACACAACCTCCCTGCTGGGCATCAGCTACCCGAGGAACCAATACGTCCCATCAGCCCGTGGAAATACTTCCCCACGGCGATGGTCATCTCAGACGGGACCTCGAACAAGCTTTCCATCGGGTCGGTAAAAAGGAAGTTTGATGAGCTGATGAGCAACAACTCCGAAAAAATGAGCACGTTCGACAAATTCCACGGTCGGTCTAACCCGATCACATACTATCTCGAAGAGCTGCCCGGAGGATCCCCCAACTCCGACATTCTCTTGCTAATCCGGGCACAAATGGCAAACTTTGACGTCCGCCGCATCCTGGTCGATAGAGGGAGTTCGGTGGATATCATGTATACTCACCTATTCTCGACGCTATAGCTCTACGGGACCAACCTGACCCCCTATGCCGGCTCCGACCTCCAAGGGTTCAACGGGACGACGACAAGACCGTGGGGATACGTGGAGCTCAAGGTCACTTTCGGGGCATAGGAGACGGTCAGGGAAATCAACGTCTGCTTCCTGGTCATCGAATATTTTTCTCTTTTACCATAGCTCCATCTATGTATACCGAGTAGGTACAATGTCGTCTTTGAATCATTGTCACAGAGACTTAACATTATATTTTTCTTTCTTACCATATCTCCATCTATGTATACGAGCAGACATAAAATCATTGTTGTTGGTTTTGTCAACGACAATCATTGGGTTCAGGTCAAATTAAAACCTAATAGCCCATTGCCTCCCGTCACTGAACGTTGGAGACAGAACCGTACAGAAAAGTAAAAGCATGAGAATCAACATATGCAAGACATATTAGACACTGAGAGGAAGAACTTAGGAAGCCATCTTATTTTTCTATGTAATCTTGTAGATATATGTATTTATTATATGTGAAACCATTTATGCAGGGCGATGTCGGCAAAATATTGAAATTATGTGAAACCATTTATACAGGGGGAGGTAGAATCCTCGTTGTATTTACTTGGATTGGGTAAATGGGCTTGTGTTGCAAAATATAAAACTTTTTGGAGATTACTAGTCTCACTCTATGATATGGAAAAACACCTTATAAAAATTCAAATTTGTTATTTAAATTTCGGATCTCCAAATGCATTTTTTTTTGCACTGAATAACGTTCTAAATGAGTGTC
Source organism: Lathyrus sativus (assembly GCA_963859935.3). Classification (NCBI taxonomy): domain Eukaryota; kingdom Viridiplantae; phylum Streptophyta; class Magnoliopsida; order Fabales; family Fabaceae; genus Lathyrus; species Lathyrus sativus. The sequence continues at coordinate 649,961,004 of OZ012735.1, forward strand.
ATCTCATGTTATACAAAAAGTTTTATTCCAGAGATGTATTGCTAGGTAAATCCAATCAATTTTTTTATTGATTATTGAACATCCCAATGATTTTTAAAAAAAGCGTTTTCAAAATTTTGAAGCGAAAATTTGAAAATCTGTTACCTTTACTTGTCAATCATATCCATAGATACAATTTTAAAAATATCAAACATGATTTCTGAAAAACGTGATTTTTACAAAAATATGGTAGAAATATATAAGATTCTTTAAGAAATCATCAATTTTTTTATAAAAAAGATGGATAAGTCTCCATTTTTGTTAGAAATTGTATTAAGTCGCAATTTTTTCATTTATGAATTTTAATCTTCTTACTTGTTTTTATTTATTTATAGGAAGGAGGCTATTAAGTCAAATTAGAAACTAGTAGAACGATTAGAATAAATATTAACACCATCTCATCATAAAAGGTTAAGAACTCAAGAGTAGGTGGTGAAGAAGAAAATGAAAACCCTGTATTTTTCTGCTTATAAATGACTTATCTTGCACCTATTTTTTCTCATATATAATACAAATAATAAATAGTTTGTAATGTTTGCAATATATGCTCTAACAGTTTAAGATGCTTTCTTTTTTATCTAGTAGCCTAAAGACTTGTATTTGTCAATTAACCGGAATATTTAGAATGTTATTTATCAACTAATTATCCTATCAAATTATTAATAAAGGTTAAATCTAAGTCTTCGGATCAACCATCAACATATCAGATCTCATCAAAAAAATATCAAATAAAATCAAAACTTAAATCTATTTTTGAATCAAGACAAACAATTATTTTGGTATAGGTGCAGAAACAAGATAGAATTATGAAATCAGTTAGAGAAGGTGTAAGAGTTCACCGTTGCTTGATTTGTCTCTCATTTAACAAACTAACAATTATAGTTTTTAACTTAATACAAACGCAAATAATAAATAAAAATATGGAGGAAAATAATATGAAATGCGTACAAAAGTCTAGTTATGTATTATTTGATATGTTTATTTATGTATGCATTCATATCAATCTTTGGATTTGTTATAGGGGTGTGCAAAATTATGATTAATTAAATTATATTATTAATTTAAATGGTATTGTACCATAAAAAATTGAACAATTTACATGATTAATAACCTGAACCATTTAATAAAAACAATTTTAATTCAATTTAAAATTGATTCAAAATTAATTTCATTTTATAAATTGGTTTAATTATATGAAATAATTTCTAATATAAACAAAATGAAAACAATTGAGAGTAAAAAAAAAAAAGAATTATATTGAAAAATTAGAAAAGAATCATTTTTTCTAAAAATAAAAAATACAATAAAAATAGAAAAAACAATTTGGAATATAAAAAATAATTTTTATTCCAAAAAATAAAAAACTATAAATAATTTTTTATGAAATTAAAAAAAATTGTTTTAAAAAAGTTAAAAATATAAAATTGATTTATAATTGCAGACTGATTATAAATTAATTTATAAATATAAAGCTCGTCCACACCATGATGAATTAATTAATTTGGATTATAAATTAATTAATAAAAATATAAAGCTCGTTCCTCCGAGCAGAGAACCAAAGTTTCACCTTTCAACACTTTGGAATCATGACTAGGCCATGCCATGATGACGCTGTTCACAACTCTTCTATCGTCCCCGCCGCCAACGGCAACGGTCACATAGGGACATCTCAACTCCGTGAGACCGACGTCAGGGACGGCTAGACTGCCTCCCCCTCCCCCGAAGGCACACCGCACAACGAAGTTCCTCGGACAAGAAGCCTGACTGCGTTCCATCCTATCCCCACTCCGGCTGGCGCGAATCCGACGATGGTCGCCCTCTTTGCGGCCATCAACCAGACAAATCAGATGTTGTTCCAGCAGAATCAGCACATTGGCGCGCTTGAACACGAGGCCCCGTCCCGCTCTCCTCCGCGGGAAGAACAGTACGGGAACTCGAGGAGTTCATCACCTCGTCCACGAAGTCGCCGACCACAGTTGGAGAGGCCCCAACCCGTTGTCTCCAAGAAGCGAGCAAGGTCGCTGACCAGGAAAGAGAAGCGAGCCCAGGAGCCGAGGACGACGGGGGCGGAACCCCCGGTCAGGCAACCGAGGGTACGAAATCAACCCCCTCCTCGACACGAGCCTTCACCTCCCCCGTCCCCGATTCTCAGCGACGAGGACGACTATAGGACCCCCTTGTCTCGGGAGATCATGGCAGCTCCCATCCCCCACGGGATGGAAAAGCCTCATGTGCTCTCGACGTACGATGACACCTCGGACCCGGACGATCACCTGGAAGATGTCGAGGCTATTCTAGACTACCGCAACGTCCGGGAAACCATCAAATGTAGGCTCTTCCAGACGACCCTGCGGAAGGGCGCTATGACATGGTACAAGAGCTTGGAGCCGGAGTCCGTAACGTCGTGGAGGGTCCTAAAGGACCTCTTTTCACGACACTTCACGGCGTCCAGGCGCTACCCGAAGACAGAAGCCACGTTGGGCGCGATCATCCAGGTCCCCGACGAGCCCCTCAGGAACTACATCGAGAGGTTCACAAGGGAAGCGGTGCAGGTAACGACTTCAGATGAGATGAAGCATTACCTAATGGAGCAAGGCCTACGCCAGGACTCCAAATTCTATGAGGCCGAGGCCATCCATCGGCCAGACTCCCTCCAAGATTTCCTCGACCAGGCTCGCCATTATATCCGGTTCAAAGAAACACAAGCTGTTAACTCCGCCCGTGACACCAGGGACAGAGAGAACCCCCGCGGGTCCTGAGACGACGAGCCTGAAGCCCCCGGAACAAGGGAGACCGACGGCGAGAGGACCGTCCCCGAGAGCCCCACGAACAGCGTGGCCCAGCTGGTTGGTTCACGGAATACACCGTATTGATCGCTTCCCGCGAGCGTAATTTGGCCGAGTGCGCCAAAACGGAGTTTGTCCGGGGAGGTGTTCGTTTCCCAAAACCGACACCCACCGAAGCCAACATGGACAAGTCAAAATATTGTCGCTTCCACCGAAGCCACGGTCAGGTAACAGAGGATTGCATCCACCTAAAGGACGCAATCGAGATTCTGATCAAGGACGGATATCTCAAAAGATACACCCGAGGAGGAGAGCCCCCGCGACATGAGGCTCCCGAGGCTAAGAGAGTCGAGGACATCCCTCCTCTAGACAATGAGTCCGGCCTACAGGTTTCCCTCAGCGTTAGCCGACCTGAGGACTGGTTCGCCCTCAGGGAGTTCAGCCTTCCCGCCGAACTTGATCTACCCGAGGAGCCTGTGCGCCCCACCAGCCGGTGGGAGTATTTCCCGAGGGCAATGGTCATATCCGGAGGGACTCCGAGAAAGCTATCGGTGGGGTCAGTTAAATGGAAGTTCAACGAGCTTATCAGCAATAGTTCCGGTAAGATGAGCATGCTCAAAAAATTTTGAGGTCGGTCCAACCCGATCACCTTCTACCTCAAGGAACTCTCCGGAGGGGCACCCAACTCTAACATCCCTCTACTGGTACGGGCGCAGATGGCGAACTTCGACGTTAGGCGCATCCTGATCGACGGAGGAAGCTCGATGGACATCATGTACACCCACCTCTTCGCGACGCTTCAACTCGACGAATCCAACCTGTCCCCCTATCTAGGATCCGATCTCCAAGGCTTCAACGGGACAATGACAAGACCATGGGGGTATGTTGAGCTCAAGGTCACCTTCGGGGAGAAGGAAACGGCCAGAGAAATCAACTTCCGTTTTCTGGTCGTTGAGTGCCCATCTCTATATAACTGCATCTTGGGCAGAACGACGATGGCCGAACTCACCGCGGTGCCATCGACCGTCTACCTAAAGATGAAATACTACACCAGACTTGGAGCCGTTTTCACCCTCAACGGGGATATCGAAGCCGCCCGATGATGCTTCGACGCAACGATGAAGGGTCTCAGCACAATCGGCCCCCCGACCAAAGCGACCAGGCTGCCTCCCTCCCGGGAGGTCAAACCGAAAGATTACGTCGACGATGTGGACCTTGACTGCCGCTTCACCGAAGAGCCTAACCATGAGGACGAATCCGGCGAAACCAACGGGCAACCTTCCCACCCAACGCGTCCCAATCCAGACGGGGACTTCGAGATCGTAACCCTCGGGGCAGACACAACGAAGATCGTGAAGATTGGGGCGGGGCTGCCCGAACTCGCGAGGAAACAACTAGAGGTCTGCCTCCATGAGAATGCCGATCTCTTCGCCTGGAGCATCGTGGAGATGCCCGGATTTGACCCCGAGGTCGTCTGCCACCAGCTCTTCGTCAACCCGCCGCTAGGGCCGTAGTTCAACATAGGCATAGGCAGTCCCCCGAAAAGTCGACAGTGGCTGAAAAAGCTGTAAAAGACCTCCTAGAGGAAAATTTTATTTCGGAAGCCCAGTATTCAACCTGGCTGTCCAACATTGTACTCGTCAAGAAAAATAATGGAAAATGGAGGATGTGTGTTGACTACACGGATCTTAACCAGGCATGTCCCAAGGACGCCTACCCCCTCCCCAACATCGACAAACTCGTCGATAACTCGGCGGGCTTCAAATTACCGTCCTTCATGGACGCGCACTCAGGGTACAACCAGATACCCATGGACGAGGCCAACAAACAGAGCACGGCTTCCATGACTGAATCGAGCAATTACTACTATAACGTAATGCCTTTCGGCCTAAAAAACGCCGGCGCCACCTACCAGCGGATGATGAACAAGGTCTTCCGAGGAGAGATCGGCGACATGCTCGAGGTCTACATGGACGACATGATCGCCAAGTCCTGCACGGAAGTCGATCACACGACACATCTCGAGAATGTCTTCGAGACAACGAGGAAATGCCGGATGCGTTTCAACCTAGAAAAGTGTACCTTCGGGGTGCACGCGAGGAAGTTCCTTGGGTTCTACCTTACCGAGCATGGGATCGAAGCGAACCCAGACAAGTGTCGGGCATTTTCCGAGATCGCGACGCCGAGATCGAAGAAATCGATACAGTCCCTCAACGGGATGCTCACATCACTTTCTTGCTTCGTCGCCAAGTCCGCACAACACACCCTCCCCTTTTTCAAACTACTGAGAAAGGAAGCCGCTTTCGAGTGGACAGAGGAATGCGAGCAAGCCCTCCTCCACCTCAAACGCATCTTGTCAGAGCCATCCGTGTTGACGCGGCCAGAGGCCGGGGAAATCTTGTACCTGTACCTGGCCGTGGTAAACGAAGCCGTCAGCGCCGTGCTGATCTGAGAAACCCCCGAGGGGAAGAAATCGATCTACTTCACGAGCAAAGCCCTCCACGGATCGGAAGTGAGGTACCAACAGATTGAAAAAGTCGCCTTATCCCTCGTCAACGCGTCCAGACGACCCGACACTATTTCCTGGCCCACACCATCGTAGTCATAACCGAGCAACCTATTAAACAGTTGCTCGATCGACCCGACATGGCAGGGGGCATGCTAAAATGGTCGCTAGAGCTTTCTGAGTTCGACATCACCTACGAAGGCAAAAAAGCCCTGAAGGCCCAAGTCCTGGCCGACTTCGTCACCGAGATGACCCCCGCACCAGAACCAACCCCGGGCACTCTGAAATAAACCATCTTCGTCGATGGCGCCTCGAGCTCCTCAGGAAGTGGCGCGGGCATCATCCTCGAAAGCGAGGAAGGCACTGTCGTGGAAGTCTCTCTGACACTGGCCTTCCCGATGACAAATAACCAGGCAGAGTACGAGGCCTTCCTTGTCGGCCTCTGCCTAGCAGCAGATCTCGGAGCCAAGGAGATAAAAATCTTCACGGACTCCCAGCTGGTCGCCTCGCAAGTACGGGGAGAATACCAAGTGAAAAACGACAACCTGGCCGAATACTTAGCCCTCATAAGAGAGCGTATAAAGAGTTTCGATTCTGCGGAGGTCCAACACGTACCACGCGAGCAGAACACACGAGTTGACAACCTGTCGAAGTTGGCGAGCGCCAAGAAGAAGGGTGGGCACAAATCCGTCATTCAGGAGATCCTCACGCAACCCAGCACGGAGAGAGAAAAAGCGCTGCTCGACGTCAACGCCATCAGGGACGCCAGTTGTTCGATGACTCCCATACACGCCTACCTCGACAGGGGGAGCCTCCCCGCCGATGCGAAGGAAGCCAGCGCCGTCAAATGAAGATCCAGTTCATACGTCCTTGTTGCACCCTAAAATTTGCCCAACCTTATTCACTTGGTTCATGTTTCAGTATCATTAGCATTTGCATATAGAGTCATGTACATAGTCTAATCATCTGCATAGCATAAGCATAGTAAGTCATTCAACAGGGGACCAACCATTATTCTCATCTCTAGAGGCCTATCAAGAGGTTATTATCTTAATTCCATCTCATTCAAGTCATCAAGAAAGAATTTGAAAGCAGAGAGTTCAGCAGATCAAGCCTTGAGTCCATCTCCTAGCTGAGGGTATCTGAGGGTCAATAAGAGGGTTGTGAGCTGTGAGTTGAAGGCATGGAGGGTATCTAGACATCTTGGAGGACTTAGAAAGTCATTTGGAGAAGGAAACAAGTTGTTGATGTGATCACAAGAATTGCAGTTGAAGACAGTCAACTAGGGTTTCCTCTGGGTCAACCCTAGGTCAACCCTAGGTCAATTGACTGATTTAAAGGGTATTCAAGGCTATTGGAGAGATGTGGGGATCATCATTTGACATATAAAGAAGGATATGGAGATATGCCAAGAAGAATTCAAGAGAAATCAAGGAGAAGAGGAGTTTCTAAATTAGGGTTTCTGTGTAAAATCCCCTAGTTTAGGTCAAATTTCCAAGCAAGATAAGTCAAAATTCTAGCTTCAAATGGATCCTTGGCCAACATGGAACTTGTAGAGGATCTCAAGACCTTTAATTTGAGTGGTGGAAGACATCGAGGAGATTTATAGAACTCAAGTTATGGTCCTTGCAAGTTACAGGTCATCTGAGGTATCTGAAATTTTGTCTGTGAAAGTGGCTTGACTTCCAAGCTAGTTTTACCCCTCAAGGAGATTTCAAATGAATTTCTGGTCAACATAAGAATTGTTCCTCATTGTCTTAGAATTCTAGAATGGTATAGTATGCCCTCATATGATGTGTGGAGCTCAACTTATGGTCTTGGCAAGAAAAGGGTATTTTGGTCATTTGTGAATTACAGGTCATTTTAACCTATGCCCAAAACTCATACAAGGAAGCTTCAAATGGAAAAACTTACAACATCAAACTTGCTCCAAATGACATTTTGAGTCTAGAAAAGTGACCATGAGAGATTGGGAAGACTCATAGCACAAGATTTCAAAATTGGTGAATTTAATGAAGGAAAATGGCTTAAAAAATGGTATTTTTCATATCTTGGCCAAATGATGCAAAATTATAGGTCATTTTGAATGGAAAAGGCATTCTAAGAGCATTGGCTAAAGTGGAATTTTGAGTCTAGTTCAAGATTTAGGAGTTATCCATGGTTGCTTGCAATATAAGAAACATAATCAACATTCAAGGGAATTTTGCACAAGGGAAACTTCTCCAATGTTCTAGGAGGTTCTAATGCAACCTATATATTCATGCAAGATGAATCATGCAAGGGTTGGTGCCATCATTTTGTCAAAAACCTCCATTTTCACTCATTTTCCATTTTTACATAAGTCTCTCAAATTCTCTCAATCTCTCATCAAATTTCAACATCCTTGATCCAATCTTCATCATCATCACACAGAGATCAGAATCCATACATTTCTTTGGAGAATTGAGCAAGGAATTGTGATATTCACCATCATCATTCTAAGTGCAAGAACCTTGGAATTGGAAGATTCAAAGCTTGGGAGCTTCTCTAATTGCATACAGAATTCACCTCCAAGATTACTGATCAACTTCCCCACCTTTCAAGCATTGGATCAAGTGTATGCCATCACTGTTTTCAGCATCATAACAGGTTGGTTATCTTCTTCGAATTGCATAGTTTAATGAGAATTTTAGGGAATTGTTAGTGTAGGCTGGTTAGGATAAGGGAGATGATTGATTTGGATAAGTTTGAGCAAGTTTCATGGACATTAGTTATGGTGCACCATTTCTGTTGAAGCTTAGAATAGCAAGAATTGTGCGAAATAATCTTGGATTGAATGCTTAAAATGGCCAGGGTGAAGTGTAGGTTAGCTTAGGATGATTTCCATGGAGAATTGAGAGGATCCATATCAGTTGAACATGGTGGATCAGATCTGTTATTCACATCGAGTTTGCTTTGTGAGTGAGTTTTAGGAAGAACTAAGGCTTTGGCTGTGTAGAGGGAGAGATTTAGAGTAATTTTGCTCTTGACATTGAATGAATCCATTGAATGATGAAGGAGAACAGAAGGGTGTAAGGTTCGTGCATGGAGATGAGTTGCAGAACCTAGGGTTTGCTGGAGGTAGGAGACGATACATGAGCCACACGATCTTACTTGGACCTTTGACTTGAAGGCGCATCCAACGGCCACGATTTAAAGTTCAAACGGAGGGAAACTTCAAAGAATTGAAACGCTGCGTTTCATTAATTGGGGGGTTGGGCTCAGAGCGCTATCCACACCCCCCATTTTAATAGGCCCATTGCTTTGAACGCGTTTTTCTGCTTTTCTCACCCCCTCCATTTTATTTCATTTTTATTTTCTTTTATTTTCCTTAATTTTTTATGCATCTTCTAAAATTCATAATAAATAGCTAAAAAATCATTTTTAATTCATTCTTTTTGCATTATTTTCTTTAGGATGTCTAGAAAATTATAAAAATTAAAAATTGCATTTTATTTTTTATTTCATATTTTTCCCATATTTTCTAAATAAATGACATTTTAAGTAGTTTCATCTCATGCATGATTTTAATAATTTTTGTTCTAATAGATACTTTCCTATTTTTTGTTCTTTCTTTTTAGGTTGTTTAGATTAGATGTTGAACTTATAGATTCAATTTAGTTCCCATTTTTTAGAAATTAAATTTAGGTGTTTAGTGTAGGTTTGAACAACATGAACAAATTAGGGTTTTTAGGTGATGATTTAGGAAGTTTGATTCTTTCCCTTAGGACTTAGGGTTTGAATAGTTTAGATATGGGACTATAGGGGCTATGGGTAGTTATTAGATCCTCTTAGAAAAAGTCAGGATTCCCCTACTGCTATTAATATACTGTATATCTGATTGACTGGTGTGGTGTGCCCTCTGGGGATGGTTGCTTGCTTGTTTGGGTATTGGGTTTGTCTGGGGACTTGGGGAAGCTGAAGACTTGAGGAGATGGAGACCATTGGAGATCCAGAGATTGAAGATTAACTGTCAAAGTTGAAAAGGAGGTTCTTGCCAGCAGCTGCTGAGGAGACTAGGGTTTAGGAGCTAGGCAGAGCTCTAGATTAGAAAGCTTGCTTCTCAAACATAGATGGCTTTGGTTGCCTCTATCCTTTCTCTATGATTCAAAGTCTCTTTCAAATATCCACCTCCTTCCTTTGGAAGGATCAGTGAATGTATTTGAAAAATAGAACTTTTGAGAGAAAACTTTCTGTTTAATGTTAACAGTTGATGAACCACCCTTGGTAGGTAATTAACTGTCTAACATTCATTCATTTCACTCTTGTGACTGATTCCTCATCCTGGAGGTTTGAACTTGAAGAAAAGCCATGGCAGATAGAAGACTGATGATCAAAACCCTTGCCTGAAGGCCATGAAGATGGAGATTGGTGCTTGTTGAAGCCTGTACCTGATTGGAAATTACTTGAAGCCAGATGTTGATTCAGAGCTGCTGATGCTGTTTCTTTTGCTGATGTATTTCATTGTTGATGTATTGATTGGTTTTCCGGACTGTATTGTTTGTTGTTTACCCTGTTGGGTTGAAAGTGAAGTCTGTTCACTTTTGCCTATTGTTTTCTAGGTTCGAGGTTGAGTGGGACTCCCTTGCCTCGCTTGTACTGTTGCATCCATGCATTTTACTGTTTTACTATATATATCTGATATTGTTTCTGTTTCTGCCTATCCCGTAGGATCTCTGTTTCTCTCTGTGCAAGAGAGGAGCATGATAGACACTAGGTCTTAACTCATGCATGATAACATTAGGTTAGTTTGATTCCCTTCGCAACCGTAGGTTAGAGTTCTGTCTCTTCTCTCTCAAAACAAACAGAAAAACACATAAAGATTTCAAACACAATAAAAGACACTTCTTCCGTAAAAGAATGTGAACTCATCAAGACGTCATTTTTGTCCGCCGGGACTGCTAATCAAGAAACCCTTTTTCAGAAGGAATAAAATCAATCAAGGACAGACTTATGTCGTGCGTGGCCCGAACTACGTTTGCTCTGATCTTCCATGCTGTGTGGAAGTACGTAGGCATAGGATGCGATATCCTAGCGAGCAACCTTCCCCTCCTTTCCCGTAGGTAGGCGAACTACGTTGACTCTGATTTCTCGTTCCAGGCGGGAATACGTAGGCATAAAGTGCGATACTTTGCCGAGTCAGTTTTATTTTCATTTTCTTTTCTTTTAACCCCAGACCTTTAGCGTAGATAGAATAACAATCCATACCCGAAAACAAGCGTGGATCCCGTCGAGTACGACGGACGTGAGGGGTGTTAATACCTTCCCCTTGCGTAACCGACTCCCGAATCCAGGTTTTGGTTGCGACGACCATACCTTTCCCATGTTGTGCGAGGTTTACTCTGAGCGTTTCCTTTCCCTCCCGTGGGATAAATAACGCACGGTGGCGACTCTTCTGTTCAGCCGGCGCCGATTTTCGCAGTAGCGACAGCTGGCGACTCTGCTGGGGACCCAACGTCCCCTGGCTGCTAAGAACTGCGATGGTTCTTATGCATTTGGGATCCAACGTCCCTTTGAGCGAGTCAATCCTAGCGCTTGTTTTCCCGTCGAGGATTTTGTATGGAGTTATTGTATATTTCTAACCTTGTATTTTCAGCTTTGTATATTGATTATTATTGCTGTATTTGGGGTGTGACGGGTGTTCTGATATTGAGAGATAAGCCGGACCTGGGCTTGAGTGCACCTAGAATTAGCGTAGAAAGTAGTGGGCACGTGCCGGCTTTGCTTGCATTAGTGTCTCATGAAATCTACACTCGGACGAGGTTCTTCTGGTTGGCTTCTTTTTCTACCCTTTGGGTCGAAGGGGTTGTTGGTCAGCTGAATTGTCGACTCCGGGAACCGATCATTTGGAAGTTGGCTAAGTGAGGCCTCTTCAGGATTTGATGATGCCACTCCTTCTGGGAATCGTATCATCAACCCTGAAAGTCTGTGACGCCGACGACCGCATAGGATGCCGTACCTTGTGCCAGTTATAGGGCCACCCACCTGTGAGAGGGTTTGGGGTTATGCAGGTAACTAGACCTTCAGACTACCGGTTATTTCTTGATCAGAGATCCTGGGTATTTATGGAAAGTTAGGAGGTCTGTCAGAGACCAATTGGAGATGAGATTTGAGGTCTGTCAGAGACCAGTTGGAGTGTCCTGAGGTCTGTCAGGGACCAATTGGAGATGTGATTTGAGGTCTACCAGAGACCAGTGGGAGTTATGGTTTGAGGTCCATCAGAGACTAGTAATGGAGCTTTGTTTTAGGTCTATCTGAGACCAGGGTTTGAGGACTTCTGGAGGGTCTATCTGAGATCTCTTGATATGGTTCAGGCTATTCAGCTACAGCTTTGGTCCCTGTTGCATGTTACTTGCATTGCATTGCCTGCATATCCATTACCATTTGCATTTCACTAACGTGTGTCTGTGCTGCAGGTGCATTTGCATATTCCCCGGTTCTAGTGCCCGGACTTCTGAGTTTTGACTATGACTAGTTTGAGGAAAACAGTTGCGTATAAGCTGCCTTCACCTGATATTACTTCTTTGCGTGGTCTGATATCTCTTGCCGATGAGGAGGTTAGGAGAAGCTTCAGAATGAGTCACGGGAGATTACTGAGATTAGTCTGCAAGCCCACTACTGATGAGATGAACGGGCTGTACACCTTGATGCAATTCTATGACCCCGCATTGAGATGTTTTACGTTTGCTGACTTCACTCTAGGACCTACCATTGAGGAGTATGTGGAGTTTACTGAGTTACCGGTGCAGAACAAGGTTCCCTTTATTCACTCTGCCGCTGAGCCCAAGTTGGAGTACTTAGCCAAAGCCTTACATATGGACGCTGCAGAACTGTTATTGACTTCTTGGCTTGGGGTTTCAGGTTTCTCTCTTGATTTCTTAGTTGGCAAAGCTCAAGAGTACGCCAAGAACGGTTGTTGGGTGGTTTTCAATGCTATTTTGGCTTTATGCATCTATGGAATTGTGTTGTTTCCTAACTTGCCCAACTTTGTGGACCTGGACGCTTTCTATCTGTTTGCTGCAGGCAACCCAGTGCCAACGCTGATCGGAGACTTCTACCACTCATTGCACTACAAGAACGAAAACCGAAGGGGAAAAGTTGTTTACTGCTGTACTCCTCTGTTGAATATGTGGTTCAAGAGTCATCTCCCTATGAAGGGACCCTTTGCAGATCGTGCAACCTCAGCCAGTTGGTCAGAGCGCCTGATGAGGCTATATTCCGAAGACGTTGTGTGGTTTGATCGAGACCTGTTGGGATCTGAGCTCATCTTCAGTTGTTCTGGGTACCCTAATGTACCGTTGATAGGAAGAAAGGGGTGTATCAATTACAACCCCTCTTTATTCATTCGTCAGTTTGGGTATGCGCTGAAGAATCCACCTCAGGAGGAAGAAGTACGGGAATCTCTGTACTTCACAGGTGACGTGAAGGGGGAGTTATTAGCCAAGTTGCAACATGCCTGGACGCGTATTAACCGCAGAGGGAAGCCTTTGTTAGGAAAGAATGACTGTCAGGCCTATACACCTTATAGAGTTTGGATTCAGGAGAGGGCTAGTCAGTTGAGAATGCCATTTCCAGATGTACCACTCCTTGTTCCCATTCCGGTAGCAGAGCCAACTACTGTTTCTAGGGAAGCCTACGAGCAAGTTGTGAGAGAAAAAGAGGCCTTGTTGAAGATCAATGAAGGGTTAGAGCAAGAGTTAGCCCAGGTACGCAGTGAGAAAAGCAAGGCCGTGTATGCTTTCCAACAGCAGATTGAGCTAATGAACAGATTAGGGGATGAGTTGACTGAGGAAAAGAAAAAGCGCGAACGTCTGGGGCAAGAGTTCAGAAGCTCCCATGACATGCTGGAAGCCAAAAAGAAGGCGCTCGACGCAGCACACCGAGAAATCTCCTCTTGCAACAAGACTTGGAATGCTACTCTCACCAACAATAAGAAGAGGGAAGATAAGCTGAAGCAGCAAATTTCCGACCTCGAAGAGAAGTTGAAGTCTAGCATCAAGAAGTGTGAGGAGGAAGTGATGACCCGGTATAGTGTCCAGCATGCACTGAACAAGGCGATCAAATCCAGAGATGAAGCGGTGTCTCAGAAACGAAAGTTAGAGGATTGCTTCGGAGAAGCAACATGGGAAGAAACTGCTGAAGACGTACGCCGTGTCCTTAAGAGGAGAAACCAGCTTGTTGAAGGGCTGCTTGATCGACCAAGCCATCCGGAGACCAAGAAGTTGATAGAAGAGTACCAGACTTTTGGGAGGATTTGATCATTTCATGTAGTAACTTGTATGCTTTATTTGCATAGTGCTGACCATCACCAGGATTGTTGGTTGAGGTCATGCCTTCTTTGTACTCTCAGTAATTTTGTACCCTGGGCTTATTGATTTTCCCTGCAATATATGAGGCTTTCTATGATTCAGCTCCGATATTCCTATTGTCCTCACTATCACTGCACCGGCACCTTCACACTAGAACTGGGGGAATGAATTTCCCTAATGCACAGACACATTGCATTGCATTCATATTGCATTACAGGTAATCTTTGAACAGTGTCTTATTTCCTGCTTTTAACAGATACTTAACAGGATTGCAGATCAACATCCGCACCGCTATTCTACCCGCTCCAATTGTCGGAAAATCATGGACCAAATGCAGAACGAGATGCAAGATGTGCGCGAGAAGCTCGCTCTCTTCATGCAGACCATGGAAGCTATAGCAAAAGGGCAGGAGAATTTGCAGGCCATGGTCCAGCCTCTGTTGGCCCGAAACGCTGGTCATGGTAATGAAGATCATCAGTCTGTACGGGTCGATACTGTTCATGGAGACGGCACTCCCACCCCAGTGGCTCCGCCTGTAGTCAATACACCTGCTGCTAATATCAACAACGCTACCGCTGCTGTGAATGGTAACGTCGGAGTGGGGAATGAGACTGCTGTCCATAATGTTGGGCTGGGTGATGTCAATTTGGGAGATAATCTAGGAGGCAATGGCTTTGTCAATACTGGATTCGGATTCAACGATCAGGGATTCGATAACACTGGGAAGTATGGCTTTAATGCTCAAGGCTTTGGGCAAGATGGTTATGGTATGGTCAATCAGGGTTACGGAGGCTTTGGAAACGGAAACGGTACTGGATTTATGGCTTTGGGTCCTGCTGGAGGTGTTCAAGGGTACGGCAACAGAGGCCGAGGTCCGGGGATGAATCAGATCAGAGCTGGACGTAATAACGGATATGATGGGTATGGGGCTGGAAATGGTATGTGGCAAGAAGATCAGCAAGAGGACGCCTTCTCCGGAGGAGGTTTTGAAGGGCCGATGGATGATTCCCAGAAGATCAGAATGCTGGAAGAGCAAATGAGGGGAGTCTTAAATCAAAGTGCTGTGGGGTTGGACATGGCAACAATGGGCTTGGTACCTGGCCTAAGGGTGCCAATTAAATTCAAAGCTCCTGCGTTCGATAAGTATAAAGGAGACACATGTCCGAAAGTGCATGTACGAGCCTATTACAGAAAGATGTCTGCATACTCAACTGATGAAAGAATGCTAATGCATTTCTTTCAGGATAGTCTGTCGGGCCCTTCCCTGGAGTGGTACATGGGGTTGGAGCCGACTGATATCAAGACATGGAAGCAATTAGCAGAGGCATTTGTAGCCCATTACAAGTATAACAGCGACCTGGCACCCAATCGGGTCCAGTTGGCCGGGCTTTCGCAAAAGAAGGGGGAGAGTTTTAAAGAGTACGCGCAAAGGTGGCGCGATATGGCTGCCAGGGTCCGTCCTCCGGTGGAAGATAAGGAAATGAATGACATGTTTGTTGGCACATTCACAGGTCTGTTTCATGATATGTTGTTTCATACGTCTCTGGCCAGCTTTTCAGACCTGATTCTAATGGGAGAAAAGATTGAACGTAACATTAAGCAAGGAAAGTTCCAAGTCGAGGAATCGACTGCATCTGGCAGTAATAGGAAAGCTTATGGTGGGCGCCGTCAGGGCGAGGCAAGCGCAGTATTTGGAGGCCGAGGTCGGGGCCGAGGCAGGGGACGAGGTCAATATCGTCAGCCGCAGCAGGTGGCGAGTGTTACTATTCCCTATCAGCAACAACCACTCCAGCAACAGCAACCGGTTCAGCAGCAACCAATGCAACAGCAGCAGCAGCCTCAGCAGGGGGCACAACAAGCTCAGCGAAGATTCCAGGGTAATAAACCGAGAAGAGTATTTGAGAAGCCTCCCTCGACCTATGCGGATTTGTTGCAGACATTGTTGGGATTGAATCTGGTAGAGAAAAGAACGCTGGCACCAATAACGGGAGCTCCCCCGTTTGGCTACGATGCAAGCAGGCACTGCGAGTTTCATTCTGGGGCTCCAGGTCACGATATAGAAGGTTGCCATGCTTTTAAGCATGTTGTGCAGGATCTTTTGGACAATAAGACTATCAATTTCGGAACAGCAGGTCCGAATATAGTCCAGAAACCCATGCCTAATCATGGGGCAAACGCCGTTCTGGCTGAGGAAGGGTTGAATCTGATTATGAATGTCGATGATTTGAAGACGCCGCTGAGCGAGATAAAGAGCCGACTGTTACAAGGAGGTGTTTACCCAGGATGTAACGAGTATTGCTTAGACTGTTGGACCCTAGCGGGGGGATGTAAGGATTTGAAGAAAGGCATTCAGGCTTTAATTGATGAGGGCATATTACAATTTGATCGAGCGGCAACTGACGAGCCTGCAGGGGCAGTAGTGGATAATCGGAGTGATGTGGCCACGGTAACGATTCCTCGGAAGACGATCACTATTGCAGCACCAGCTCAGCGCCCACCGATCACCATAACTAAGGCCGGGCCAATCCCGTACGAGAACACGAAAGCAGTCCCATGGTCATATGGGTTGGAAGTATATTGTGACGGGATAAAAATTGATGTTAACAAGCAGCCAGCGGAGACTGTGGATAATGTTGTTGGTTCAGGAGGCATGACGAGGAGTGGCAGGATCTTTATATCTCCTGAGGTGGAGGCTGAAAGACTAGCGAAAGGAAAAGGGAAAGTGGTTGAAAATGTTCCGGTGCAGGCAAGTGAAAAAGAAGCAGCATCGAAGGATGTAGAAAAGTTCATGCGCTTGATTCGAAAAAGTGATTATAAGATTGTGGAGCATCTGCAGCAGACACCGTCCAAAATATCTATCCTGTCATTGCTGTTGTGTTCGGAAGCCCACAGAAATGCTTTGCTGAAAGTCCTGGACACCTCTTTTGTACCCCAAGACGTCTCCGTAAATCAGCTAGAAGGAGTATTGGCACATGTGAATGCAGGCCACAGCTTGGGCTTTACCGATTTTGACTTGACTCCGAAAGGGAGAGATCATAATATGGCATTACACGTATCTGTTGAGTGTAGAGGATCAGTATTGTCACACGTCTTGGTTGACACCGGGTCATCTTTGAATGTGCTGCCCAAGAAGGCGATGATGAAGTTGGATGTTAGAGGAATCTTGTGCACACCCAGCGATTTGGTAGTCAGAGCGTTTGATGGCACGCGGAGAACAGTCTTCGGATCGATTACCTTGCCTCTGCAAGTGGGGCCGGAGGTGTTTGCAACTGAGTTTTATATCATGGATATACAGCCTGCGTACAGCTGCCTGCTTGGAAGACCTTGGATTCATGGGGCGGGGGCAGTCACGTCTACCCTACATCAGAAGTTGAAATATATGGTTGGGGACAGCGTAGTCACCGTGTGCGGAGAAGAGGACATCCTGGTCAGCCATCTATCTTCATTTAAATATGTGGAAGTCGACGGAGATATCCACGAAACGCCATGCCAGGCATTCGAAGGTTTACGCATCAAAGACAAAGGTCCCGGGCCGAGCAAAGTGCCAGAGATAGCTGTCTCATCGTATAAGGAAGCTCAAGCACTAGTGGAAGCAGGAGAAGCCAAGGGCTGGGGCAAAGTGCTGGACATCCCTGTGAAGATGGACCGGTTCGGGCTGGGGTACCAACCGTCGTCATCAACTCCTTCCGTGGAGGCCCCCCGTTTCAGAAAGCCAATCACCATCTCTGCCAGTGGGGTGTGTCATGAAACTGTCAATGCTGCTTCGGAGTCTGATGAAGGAGACAGCGACTGTGATATGGATGCCTGGATTCAGCCAAGCACGCCAGGACAAGGACTGTGCAACTGGTCTATTCAGGAGCTTGTTCCAGTGACTTTTAAACAGTAATGCTTTGCTTTTTTAATTGTTGAATAATCTGATGTCTCGCCCGGGGCATCAGGATTTGCTTAGGGCTGTGTTGTTATAAACATTGCGTGTTAATCATTAAATAAATGGCGTTTTTTTCATGTGCAAATACTGTAATCCCTGTCTTTCTTGTTTTATATTTTTCAATAAAATGGCAACGTGGTTATTCGCTTTATACGCATTTTGAAGCACTTAACCATTCCTTTTGCAGGATAACATTTTCAGATGACACCCTTGAACCACCTATGACTCGTCCCGACTTTGATCACCCGGTATTCCAGGCCGAAGAAGAGGTTGTCGAAGATAGCGACGTTCCTGAAGAACTGTCTTGGTTAGTAAGGCAAGAGGAAAGAGCCATTCTGCTTCACGATGAGGTCATCGAAATTATCAACTTGGGGTCGGAAGGGGTTGAGAAGAATATTCGTATCGGAGCCGCACTGCAGAGTGATATCAAGCGAAGACTGGTTGAAATGCTCCAAGAGTATAGTGATGTATTCGCTTGGTCGTATGAGGATATGCCAGGGCTCGATACAGATATGGTTGTGCATCGCCTGCCACTGAAAGAAGATTGCCTGCCGGTCAAACAAAAGCTTCGCAGAACTCGACCAGATATGGCAATGAAGATCAAAGAGGAGGTTCAGAAACAGTGGGACGCTGGTTTCCTGGCTGTGACGAAGTATCCTTCATGGGTTGCCAACATCGTACCAGTGCCAAAGAAAGATGGCAAGGTTCGAATGTGCGTGGATTATCGAGATTTGAATAAAGCAAGCCCAAAAGACGATTTTCCACTTCCTCACATTGACGTGTTAGTTGATAATACTGCCCAGTACTCCGTATTCTCCTTCATGGATGGCTTTTCAGGCTATAATCAGATTAAAATGGCGCCAGAGGATATGGAGAAGACTACTTTCATAACGCCTTGGGGAACATTTTGTTACAAAGTGATGCCCTTCGGTTTGAAAAATGCTGGGGCAACATATCAGCGTGCGATGACGACTCTTTTCCATGACATGATGCATAAAGAGATCGAAGTTTATGTTGACGATATGATTGCCAAATCCCAGACGGAGGAAGAGCATCTGGTGAATCTGCTGAAGTTATTTAAAAGGCTTAGGAAGTTCAGGCTAAGGCTGAACCCTAATAAATGCACCTTCGGGGTGAGATCGGGTAAGCTGCTGGGGTTTATCGTAAGCGAAAGAGGAATAGAGGTCGATCCTGCTAAAATAAAAGCAATACAAGAAATGCCGACGCCTAAAATAGAGAAAGAGGTGCGCGGGTTTTTAGGGAGGTTGAACTACATCGCCCGGTTCATATCTCACCTAACTGCCACGTGTGAACCGTTATTCAAGCTCTTGAAGAAAGATCAAGCTGTAACGTGGAACGAAAATTGTCAAAAGGCGTTCGATAAAATAAAGCAGTATTTGCAGGAACCTCCCATTCTGATACCCCCAGTGGCAGGTAGACCCTTGATAATGTATTTGACGGTTCTTGAAGGAAGCATGGGTTGTGTTCTCGGTCAACACGACGAGACAGGGAGAAAAGAGCATGCGATCTATTACTTGAGTAAGAAATTTACAGACTGTGAATCTCGGTACTCAATGCTGGAGAAAACTTGTTGCGCGCTAGCCTGGGCCGCCAAGCGTTTGAGGCAGTACATGCTGAATCATACAACCATGCTCATCTCGAAGATGGATCCTATCAAATATGTATTTGAAAAGCAAGCGTTGTCGGGTAGAATTGCCCGTTGGCAGATGGTCTTGACTGAATATGATATTCAATACGTCTCGCAAAAGGCTATAAAGGGGAGTGTGCTGTCTGAGTATCTGGCGGAGCAGCCTATTGAAGAGTACCAATCGATGAGGTTTGATTTTCCTGACGAGGATATCATGTACCTAAAGATGAAAGATTGTGAAGAGCCGTTGCCAGACGAGGGACCAGAGTTGGGGTCCAAATGGAAGATGATATTCGACGGAGCCGTGAATGCTTACGGCAGCGGAATAGGGGCAATCATCACCACGCCACACAGGTCGCATATCCCGTTTACTGCCCGGTTGACCTTTGCTGTTACCAATAATGAGGCCGAATACGAAGCTTGTATAATGGGGCTGGAAGAAGCCATTGATTTGCGAATCAAACATCTAGACGTATACGGAGACTCAGCTCTGGTAGTGAATCAGATAAAAGGGGAATGGGAGACACGTCAGCCCAACTTGATACATTACATGAATTATGCAAGGAGATTGTTGCCTTTCTTCGACAAAGTTGAATTGCATCACGTACCGCGGGCAGAAAATCAAATGGCTGACGCCCTTGCTACTTTGTCTTCCATGTACAAGGTCAACTTCTGGAACGAAGCTCCCCGAATCATTATCTCTCGGCTAGACAGGCCAGCTTATGTATTTGCTATTGATGAAGCATCTGATGGCAAACCATGGTATTTTGATATCCTTAATTTCCTGAAGAATAAAGAGTATCCGGATGGGGCATCCAGTCAAGATCAGAAGACTCTCAGGAGATTAGCAAGTAATTTCTACTTGAATCCGGATGGCGTCTTATACAGAAGAAACCACGATTTGGTGTTGTTGCGTTGTGTAGACGAGAAAGAGGCAAAGCTTCTCATGAAGGAAATTCACGAAGGTACCTTTGGTACGCATGCTGGTGGGCATGCTATGACGAGAAAGCTGCTGAGGGCAGGTTACTTTTGGATGACGATGGAAACTGATTGTTTCAAGTTCGCGAGGAAGTGCCACAAGTGCCAAATCTATGCTGACAAAATACACGTGCCTCCGAGTCCTCTAAATGTGATGTCATCTCCATGGCCATTCTCGATGTGGGGAATCGATATGATTGGAAAGATCGAGCCGACGGCTTCTAATGGGCACCGGTTCATCCTAGTAGCAATCGATTATTTCACCAAGTGGGTGGAAGCGGCGTCTTACGCGAATGTAACGAAGCAAGTGGTGGCCAGATTCATCAAGAGAGATATCATTTGCCGATATGGGATTCCCGAACGGATAATCACGGATAATGGTTCAAATCTGAACAACAAAATGATGAAGGAGCTCTGCCAGAACTTCAAGATTGAACATCACAACTCCTCCCCTTACCGACCCAAGATGAATGGCGCCGTTGAGGCGGCCAATAAAAATATCAAGAAGATCGTTCAGAAAATGGTGGTGACCTATAAGGATAGGCATGAGATGCTACCTTTTGCTTTGCACGGTTATCGTACGACGGTACGCACATCAACCGGGGCAACTCCGTTCTCGTTGGTATACGGAATGGAAGCGGTGCTACCATTGGAAGTTGAGATCCCTTCTCTGAGGGTATTGCGAGACGTTCAGCTGGACGAGGCAGAATGGGTAACGAATAGATTGAACCAACTGAGCTTAATGGACGAGAAGAGGCTAGCTTCTCTAGCATACGGTCGTTTGTACCAGCGCCGAATGAAGAAAGCGTACGACAAGAAGATACATCCGCGAAGCTTTCAGACGGGCGACCTTGTGCTGAAAAGGATTCTCCCGCCGCAAGCAGATCACAGGGGCAAGTGGACCCCCAACTACGAAGGGCCATACGTTGTTAGTAAAGTCTTCTCAGGAGGAGCGTTGTTGTTGTCCACCATGGACGGGGAAGAGTTCACGTCACCTGTGAATTCGGACGCAGTTAAAAAATACTTTGCTTAAAATAGACCCGCTGGACAGAAAAAGAGAGTCCAGGCAAAAATGGGGCATCCTGGCGAACCAAAAACAGAATGAAAGGTTCGGGCAAAAGTTAGGGATAAAATTGAACAAATGTACACCCGCGAAGTCGAAAACCTACACTGGGCGGCTTCGGCAAAAAAGGGTATCCCGGTGAACTGAAAACCCGTAAAGGGCGGTTCACGCAAAAGTTAGGGATTTGAAAAGCAAATGACTGCGGTCCGAATTTGATAGTTGCAATGAGCATCAATGCGGGAGAATACATTTGAGGAGCCAGTTATCTGATACGATCTCTTCAGAAGTGGGGATACCGGGAAAGCTTTAGAGTCGGGCGAGTCATGGGAAGATCAGTTCGTGGTGTTCATCTGCATCCCGTTGCCAACATGTGTACAAATTTAAGTTGTCAATATTTATGCTTCTTGTGCATACTTGTATACTTGTATATTTGCTTTGTGTAGCTTCCTCTTTTCAGGAGTTACATCTCGTGTACAAAACTCCGCCCATTCAGGGGCCCAATCAATAAAATACGTTATTCAGTACTTGACACTGTTCTTTACTGTTTTGTGCATGATTAACGCCTAAGTTTGATGAAACTAGCGTGTGTATAACGTCACTGGCCCTTGCCAACAGTTTCTAAAGCTTTGAGTTAACTGAAAATAACGTCACTAACCTGAAATGATTCGGTTGCATAGGCTTGTCTTGTCTTGTTTGTGTTGTTGCAGGTTTCATAACCGTACGAGGAAGATGATCAAAAGATTGCAATAACTAAAGACTCAGCCCTCACGCAGGTCATGCAGGTTCTTCCTGAAGAAGGATCGAACTCTCCAGCTAGTCGTAGCTTGTGCAAAAGGATTGTCCAGCAAAGTCGTTCATCCTCAACAGAATTGACGATTCCAAGATCGTAAGGCGGTATTCAGACAGTGTATCTCAAGCAGGGTGGTTTAGCCTCAGAAGATTAATATCTGTGAGCCGTATTCAGACAGGTTCATCTTTCCCCGCAGGGTCATTCACTCTCTCCCAGCGGAGTCAGTTATTTTTCCCCGCAGAATCATCTCATCCCCAGCGGAGTCCTCTCCTTTCAGCAAGCATTCTTTCCTCCCAGTGGAACCCGGAGATCAAGACTCTCCCCGGTAGAGTTGGTGGTGGGTCCTGTCATTTATTTTGTCAGGGATACTGTGTAATATCAGTTCACTCTCCAGCAGAAAGTCCGATCATACTTGGCATACCTGCTATTCCCCAGTGGAGTTATATTTCCCAGCAGGATGTTACTTCAACAAGGTGCTCGGTTTAAGTTCCCAATTTCCCAGCAGGGTTGACTTCACCCTTCCAGCATTTATTTTGCTGGAATAATTCTGTAGCATCTGGCTATCCCCGGCGGAGTCGGCATTATCTTCAGCATTTATTTTGCTGAAGCAGTTTCTGTACTCTAGCAGTTCAGGTGGAGAGAACTCTTGCTCAAATGAACTACCAAACATTCAAGATCTCGGCGTGAGACATCCAATGATAATGTCAGTTTCGGCAGTATTCCCCACAGAGTTACTAGGATAAGTCTCTCTTTATTCCCAAGCAGAGTTATTTGTCATCAAAAGGTTGCATGAACCAGAATTTCAAAAGTGGCCTCCGGGCATCAGAACAGGCATCCGGTAGTTTGGTTTCCGGATATCCCCAGTAGAGTCCGCCTCAAAGTCGCTGTCACGTTGGTGCTGAGAAGTTTGTGGTTGGGGATCATTGGAGAACTAAGTCCTGACGTGGACAATTTACTCCTATATTGACGGGATTTCTACAGAAGTGGGCGTCCTAACGTGGACAGGTTTAGTTCCCCGGGTTAGGGAAGCGTGGGCAGATTCGGGTTCTCGAAATTAGTGGAATGGGAGGTCATGACGTTGAAAAAAAGTGATTACTCTTTGTGTTGGTGCCCTGCCGTGGATCAGTTCCTCTCAGCAGTTATCTTTCTTTGCGTTGGCAAATCATGGGTCCTGACGTGGACAGATCAGACAAGGGCGTGAGTCCTTACGTGGACAAGTCTTATTTCCCCAGCGGGTCGAAGGTGCCCGGGTCCGGACGTGGACAAATCAAGACGAAAAAGGGGTCCTGACGTGGACAAGTCCATTCCCTGCATGGAAAAAGAGGTTTCAGTTCCTTACGTGGAAAGATTGAGATTCCTTACGTGGAAAGAGAAAATGATTCCTTACGTGGAAAAGAGACGGAGATTCCTAACGCGGAAAAGATTGAGTCCATACGCGGACATATCAGAAGCGGATTCCTTACGTGGAAAGAGGTGATTCCCAACGTGGAAAGAGTGGAGTCCTTACGTGGGCAGATTAAGATGGCATTCCTTACGTGGAAAAATGTAGTCCTGACGTGGACAAATCGGAAGGAATTGGTTGCCTTATGTGGAAAAGTTATGTTTCCTCGCGTGGAAAACGGATAGCATTCCTTACGTGGAAAGAGGCTTGTATTCCTGACGTGGAAAGAAAGAGTGTATTCCTGACGTGGAAGGGGTTTAGTTCCGATATGGACAGACTCAAAAGAAGATTTATTCCTTACGTGGAAAAATTGGGGTCCTTATGTGGATAGATTCAAGAAAAGTTGATTCCTGACGTGGAAGAATGATGTACTACTTACGTGGAAAGTTGAGTCCTGACGTGGACAGGTTCAGAACCAAAGTTGAATTCCTTACGTGGAAAGATTGGAGTCCTGACGCGGACATGTCAAGTGGTATTGGAGTCCTTACGTGGACAGATTGATATAGTTCTCCTTATGTGGAAAGAAGATTGCTTCCTGACGTGGAAAGATGAAAGGTTTAGTCCTGACGTGGACAGGTACAGAAGAGATGATTCCTAACGTGGACAGGTGTTACTCCTAACGTGGACGATGTTATTCCTAACCTGGACAGGTGTTACTCCTAACGTGGAAGAGTTTTATTCCTAACGTGGACGATTCAGTTTATGGAAATGCAGACGAATTATCCCCAGCGGAGTTGCCGAGATTTTTCTGGGTTAACAGCAAGTGGAGTCCTAACGTGGACAGGTTTTAATTGAGATTTCTTCGTATTGATGACAGACAGAGTCCTAACGTGGACAAGCAAGCAATCTGTTATGACGGAATACTCTTCAGAACGATGAAGACAATCCCCAGCACGGTCGCACGAGATCAGTGGGTTGCCGTAACAGTCATATTCAGCTGATGAATGTCGTTCCTCAAGCAGGAGCGCAATTTAGTTTTGCGGTTGGCAAATTTCTGGTTTCACTAGTATTCAACCGTCTCGTACCGCGAATGTCTGAGGGCTCCGGGCTCTTCACCCAATCGGGTCCAAGCCGCTTGAATAGGGGCAACTGTTGCACCCTAAAATTTGCCCAACCTTATTCACTTGGTTCATGTTTCAGTATCATTAGCATTTGCATATAGAGTCATGTACATAGTCTAATCATCTGCATAGCATAAGCATAGTAAGTCATTCAACAGGGGACCAACCATTATTCTCATCTCTAGAGGCCTATCAAGAGGTTATTATCTTAATTCCATCTCATTCAAGTCATCAAGAAAGAATTTGAAAGCAGAGAGTTCAGCAGATCAAGCCTTGAGTCCATCTCCTAGCTGAGGGTATCTGAGGGTCAATAAGAGGGTTGTGAGCTGTGAGTTGAAGGCATGGAGGGTATCTAGACATCTTGGAGGACTTAGAAAGTCATTTGGAGAAGGAAACAAGTTGTTGATGTGATCACAAGAATTGCAGTTGAAGACAGTCAACTAGGGTTTCCTCTGGGTCAACCCTAGGTCAACCCTAGGTCAATTGACTGATTTAAAGGGTATTCAAGGCTATTGGAGAGATGTGGGGATCATCATTTGACATATAAAGAAGGATATGGAGATATGCCAAGAAGAATTCAAGAGAAATCAAGGAGAAGAGGAGTTTCTAAATTAGGGTTTCTGTGTAAAATCCCCTAGTTTAGGTCAAATTTCCAAGCAAGATAAGTCAAAATGCTAGCTTCAAATGGATCCTTGGCCAACATGGAACTTGTAGAGGATCTCAAGACCTTTAATTTGAGTGGTGGAAGACATCGAGGAGATTTATAGAACTCAAGTTATGGTCCTTGCAAGTTACAGGTCATCTGAGGTATCTGAAATTTTGTCTGTGAAAGTGGCTTGACTTCCAAGCTAGTTTTACCCCTCAAGGAGATTTCAAATGAATTTCTGGTCAACATAAGAATTGTTCCTCATTGTCTTAGAATTCTATAATGGTATAGTATGCCCTCATATGATGTGTGGAGCTCAACTTATGGTCTTGGCAAGCAAAGGGTATTTTGGTCATTTGTGAATTACAGGTCATTTTAACCTATGCCCAAAACTCATACAAGGAAGCTTCAAATGGAAAAACTTACAACATCAAACTTGCTCCAAATGACATTTTGAGTCTAGAAAAGTGACCATGAGAGATTGGGAAGACTCATAGCACAAGATTTCAAAATTGGTGAATTTAATGAAGGAAAATGGCTTAAAAAATGGTATTTTTCATATCTTGGCCAAATGATGCAAAATTATAGGTCATTTTGAATGGAAAAGGAATTCTAAGAGCATTGGCTAAAGTGGAATTTTGAGTCTAGTTCAAGATTTAGGAGTTATCCATGGTTGCTTGCAATATAAGAAACATAATCAACATTCAAGGGAATTTTGCACAAGGGAAACTTCTCCAATGTTCTAGGAGGTTCTAATGCAACCTATATATTCATGCAAGATGAATCATGCAAGGGTTGGTGCCATCATTTTGTCAAAAACCTCCATTTTCACTCATTTTCCATTTTTACATAAGTCTCTCAAATTCTCTCAATCTCTCATCAAATTTCAACATCCTTGATCCAATCTTCATCATCATCACACAGAGATCAGAATCCATACATTTCTTTGGAGAATTGAGCAAGGAATTGTGATATTCACCATCATCATTCTAAGTGCAAGAACCTTGGAATTGGAAGATTCAAAGCTTGGGAGCTTCTCTAATTGCATACAGAATTCACCTCCAAGATTACTGATCAACTTCCCCACCTTTCAAGCATTGGATCAAGTGTATGCCATCACTGTTTTCAGCATCATAACAGGTTGGTTATCTTCTTCGAATTGCATAGTTTAATGAGAATTTTAGGGAATTGTTAGTGTAGGCTGGTTAGGATAAGGGAGATGATTGATTTGGATAAGTTTGAGCAAGTTTCATGGACATTAGTTATGGTGCACCATTTCTGTTGAAGCTTAGAATAGCAAGAATTGTGCGAAATAATCTTGGATTGAATGCTTAAAATGGCCAGGGTGAAGTGTAGGTTAGCTTAGGATGATTTCCATGGAGAATTGAGAGGATCCATATCAGTTGAACATGGTGGATCAGATCTGTTATTCACATCGAGTTTGCTTTGTGAGTGAGTTTTAGGAAGAACTAAGGCTTTGGCTGTGTAGAGGGAGAGATTTAGAGTAATTTTGCTCTTGACATTGAATGAATCCATTGAATGATGAAGGAGAACAGAAGGGTGTAAGGTTCGTGCATGGAGATGAGTTGCAGAACCTAGGGTTTGCTGGAGGTAGGAGACGATACATGAGCCACACGATCTTACTTGGACCTTTGACTTGAAGGCGCATCCAACGGCCACGATTTAAAGTTCAAACGGAGGGAAACTTCAAAGAATTGAAACGCTGCGTTTCATTAATTGGGGGGTTGGGCTCAGAGCGCTATCCACACCCCCCATTTTAATAGGCCCATTGCTTTGAACGCGTTTTTCTGCTTTTCTCACCCCCTCCATTTTATTTCATTTTTATTTTCTTTTATTTTCCTTAATTTTTTATGCATCTTCTAAAATTCATAATAAATAGCTAAAAAATTATTTTTAATTCATTCTTTTTGCATTATTTTCTTTAGGATGTCTAGAAAATTATAAAAATTAAAAATTGCATTTTATTTTTTATTTCATATTTTTCCCATATTTTCTAAATAAATGACATTTTAAGTAGTTTCATCTCATGCATGATTTTAATAATTTTTGTTCTAATAGATACTTTCCTATTTTTTGTTCTTTCTTTTTAGGTTGTTTAGATTAGATGTTGAACTTATAGATTCAATTTAGTTCCCATTTTTTAGAAATTAAATTTAGGTGTTTAGTGTAGGTTTGAACAACATGAACAAATTAGGGTTTTTAGGTGATGATTTAGGAAGTTTGATTCTTTCCCTTAGGACTTAGGGTTTGAATAGTTTAGATATGGGACTATAGGGGCTATGGGTAGTTATTAGATCCTCTTAGAAAAAGTCAGGATTCCCCTACTGCTATTAATATACTGTATATCTGATTGACTGGTGTGGTGTGCCCTCTGGGGATGGTTGCTTGCTTGTTTGGGTATTGGGTTTGTCTGGGGACTTGGGGAAGCTGAAGACTTGAGGAGATGGAGACCATTGGAGATCCAGAGATTGAAGATTAACTGTCAAAGTTGAAAAGGAGGTTCTTGCCAGCAGCTGCTGAGGAGACTAGGGTTTAGGAGCTAGGCAGAGCTCTAGATTAGAAAGCTTGCTTCTCAAACATAGATGGCTTTGGTTGCCTCTATCCTTTCTCTATGATTCAAAGTCTCTTTCAAATATCCACCTCCTTCCTTTGGAAGGATCAGTGAATGTATTTGAAAAATAGAACTTTTGAGAGAAAACTTTCTGTTTAATGTTAACAGTTGATGAACCACCCTTGGTAGGTAATTAACTGTCTAACATTCATTCATTTCACTCTTGTGACTGATTCCTCATCCTGGAGGTTTGAACTTGAAGAAAAGCCATGGCAGATAGAAGACTGATGATCAAAACCCTTGCCTGAAGGCCATGAAGATGGAGATTGGTGCTTGTTGAAGCCTGTACCTGATTGGAAATTACTTGAAGCCAGATGTTGATTCAGAGCTGCTGATGCTGTTTCTTTTGCTGATGTATTTCATTGTTGATGTATTGATTGGTTTTCCGGACTGTATTGTTTGTTGTTTACCCTGTTGGGTTGAAAGTGAAGTCTGTTCACTTTTGCCTATTGTTTTCTAGGTTCGAGGTTGAGTGGGACTCCCTTGCCTCGCTTGTACTGTTGCATCCATGCATTTTACTGTTTTACTATATATATCTGATATTGTTTCTGTTTCTGCCTATCCCGTAGGATCTCTGTTTCTCTCTGTGCAAGAGAGGAGCATGATAGACACTAGGTCTTAACCCATGCATGATAACATTAGGTTAGTTTGATTCCCTTCGCAACCGTAGGTTAGAGTTCTGTCTCTTCTCTCTCAAAACAAACAGAAAAACACATAAAGATTTCAAACACAATAAAAGACACTTCTTCCGTAAAAGAATGTGAACTCATCAAGACGTCATTTTTGTCCGCCGGGACTGCTAATCAAGAAACCCTTTTTCAGAAGGAATAAAATCAATCAAGGACAGACTTATGTCGTGCGTGGCCCGAACTACGTTTGCTCTGATCTTCCATGCTGTGTGGAAGTACGTAGGCATAGGATGCGATATCCTAGCGAGCAACCTTCCCCTCCTTTCCCGTAGGTAGGCGAACTACGTTGACTCTGATTTCTCGTTCCAGGCGGGAATACGTAGGCATAAAGTGCGATACTTTGCCGAGTCAGTTTTATTTTCATTTTCTTTTCTTTTAACCCCAGACCTTTAGCGTAGATAGAATAACAATCCATACCCGAAAACAAGCGTGGATCCCGTCGAGTACGACGGACGTGAGGGGTGCTAATACCTTCCCCTTGCATAACCGACTCCCGAATCCAGGTTTTGGTTGCGACGACCATACCTTTCCCATGTTGTGCGAGGTTTACTCTGAGCGTTTCCTTTCCCTCCCGTGGGATAAATAACGCACGGTGGCGACTCTTCTGTTCAGCCGGCGCCGATTTTCGCAGTAGCAACAGTCCTGCCCGACGAAAAGCTCTACTGCAGGGGCTTCTCGATCCCACTCCTCAAGTGCGTCGACTAAACCCAAGCCTCGACCATCTTACAAGAGGTCCACGAGGGCATCAATGCACAACACCTCGGAGGACGATCCTTGGCCAGGAAATCCCTATGAGCTGGGTATTACTAGCCGACGATGCAGGAAGACGCAGAAGAGCACGTCAAGAAGTGCGACAGGTGCCAGCGGCACGGGGACATGCACCTCGTTCCTCCGAGCGAGCTCAAATCCCTCTCCTCGCCTTGCCCGTTCCCCTGGTGGGGGATGGATATCCTCGGCCCGTTCACCTTAGGCTTATATCAGAACAAGTACCTGATAGTGGGCGTCGACTACTTCACTAAGTGGGTTGAAGCCAAAGCCCTCGCCAAAATCACGGCACACAACATACTCCGGTTCTACAAAAGGAACATCCTCGCCAGGTTCGGCGTCCCACTCGCCATAGTCACCAACAACAGGATACAGTTCATCGACAGAAACTTCCGGGACTTCATCACCAAACTCGAGACCACACACCACTTCACCTCAGTCGAACATCCACAAACAAACGGCCAAGCTGAGGCCACGAATAGGGTAATCCTCTGAGGATTAAAACGAAGACTCAGCGACGCCAAGAGAGGATGGGTCGAGGAGTTCCATAGCGTGCTTTGGGCGTACCGAACAACGCCTCACTCGACTACCGGGGAAACCCTGTTTCTTCTCACGTACAGAACTGAGGTCATGATCCTATTTGAGATTAGGGAGCCGTCCAGAAGGACTGAGGCACCCCTCGAAGAGGAAGCCAGCGACGAAGCTCTCTAGGAGGAGCTCGATCTAGTCGAGGAGATCCGATCAGGAGCGGCTCTCCGTGAAGCCAGGCTAAAACAAAAAATAGCCCTACGCTACAACAGCAGAGTCCTGAAACGCGAGTTCTAGATTGGCGACCTGGTCTTACGAAGAAACCAAAAGGACTCACACGAAGGAAAACTTGCCGAAACTTGGGAAGGCCCCTATCGTGTTCGAGACAAGACAGAGCACGGGGCCTACTACCTCGAAAACCTCCACGGGGACCAACTAGCTCGACCATGGAATGCTGAGAAGCTGAAAAAATACTACAGTTAAAACACTGCCTGCGACGATACCCGCCGTGACCACAAGGAGCGCGACATGGTACCATCGCACCTCATCGAAGCCAATGAAATAGCAAACCTCTACCTTTGTATGCACAGACAGAAGGTTTTGCTCGGCAGGTGTACCATGCTCGGCAGAACACCCAGCTCGCGATGGGACATTCACGCTGTAGGGGCTGGTCCACGATCGTGGTCCATCCCCTTAACTGACCAGGTAACCACCCTGGTCACCCCGACCAGTCCCCTACGCTACCGGGCGCCATTATCGTCGACCTACTCCCCCCAAAACTACTAGACAATGTGGTAACGTACATTTTGAGCATACAAACGTGCATAAATAAAACATGCATATCAACATACAAACACAAACGAGCACACACTTAAACAAAACAAAATAGTATGTTATCAAAGTGGGCACCAGCCCAGTAGTCAATTACAAACCCAAAAAGGGCACGCAGGCCCAACAAAAACACTTAAGCAAAAAATAACAAAGTATTGGCGCTTAGGCCCAGAAACCACGAGCACGCAGGCCCGGAAAAATCTACATATCTTCTGTACCGTCCACCTCATGCTCGTCTGCAGGGGCAGAATCATCAACAGCTTCAGCGCTAGGGTCGACCACCAGTCGTCGACGATCTGGTGGAAGGGCCCGATCCCATACACGACCAGGATGACCGCGGGGTTAACCACCTTGAGTTGGTCCACAACACTGGAAAAACCAACCTCGAACGCCTCCAAGCAATCCCCCTCCAACTCCCGGATCCTCCTCAGCAGATCCGCACGGGTGACCATAAGCTTGTCCTCATCCGTCTCATCGTCGGCAGACGGAGAGAGCTTCCAGCTCCCCACGCGGGCCTTTAGCGCCTGCACCACCACTTCCGCAGCCTTCAGCTTCTCCTCGGCACTCTCCCCCCGCTTGCACTGCGCAACAGTATCTTCCTGACTCTTCTCCAACTCCCCGGTCAGCTTGGTCAGTTGTGACTGCGCGAAAGTGAGATCACCCTGCAGCTTGGCCAACTCGGATGAGGAGCAGCTTTCATCACTCAGGACCAAGGTCGTCGAGAACACGCACATCATGGCAGCCAAATCCTCGGTCAAAACCTGCCTCCGAGTAGCTCGGTCCAAACCGCGGACCTTCTTTGCCTCCCCGACCGATACGGCTGGCGACCTAGCACCATGAAAGAAGCCGGGGTACTGATGGCACGACGGGATTAGGAAGACCTCCTTGGCAAACCTGCCGTCAAGTCGACAACACCCCCAGGCTGATGAATCTTGGCCCGCTTAGCAGCCCCTTGAGACAACGGGGACTGGCTGCTCTGAGGCGACGAAGAATAACCCTTGCCTCCCTGATCATAAATAGCTTGCCTGACCACCTGAGCAACCCACGTCTTACCGGTCTTAACCACGACTCTGGTGGCAGCCAACTTCTTCACTCTCTCCTCAGCAGTAGACATGCTCCCAGCAAAACAAAAGAAAGATGGTCAGCAAACGAATAAATGATTGAGGGGTCAAGGGAAGAGGGATACGACCACCACCTAGATAACTAAGGGTCTCCTCCTCCGTTGAACACTCGAGCAGAGCCTTCGTGCTGATCAGCCTATGCTTCTAACAAACGCGCCCCTCACTGTCGCAGATATATCTACTATCGGGCGTCACGAGGTTCGACGGGGGTAGGCCGACCACGAACGCAACTATCTTCTGATAACCGGCCAGGTCCTCCTCGTCTAGGGTCCCCGCCCACACTATGTATCGGTCAGTTGCTCCTCGAGAAATGCTCCTCGATCCATTTACTACTCGTTCCCCTCTCCTGTACAACGAGGAGCACGCTCCATGGGATATCGGCCTAACAATGAAGAATCGAGCCTTGAAGTCCCGGACATAATCCATGTACGTCCGAAAAAGCTTCTTCGGTTGTTCAGCGAAACCCATCCGTGCCGACCATCCACCGTCTGCCGTTGCAGATGAAAAAGCCAGAAAAACAGCGGGCAGCGTCGCCCCGATCTCCAGATATCGACAAACGATCTCGAACGCTCGAACAAAGGCTACGACATTGGGGTGCAGTTGCGAGGGGGCTAAACGCAACCAGAGCCCCCACTTGGAAATCCTGTGAACGGCAACCGGAGCCCGGCTTCGTGGAACCAAAATTTATACATGGGGAAACACATCTTCCCAAACGACGAGCAGATACGATGGTGCTCGCGAGGCCGGTACGCCTGCCAGTTTTTGGGGTCATTCTTCCGCCTATCCTCGATGGTGGCAAATGTGCTATTCTGATCATCCACGAAATACGAGAGTGTATTCAGAGATTCCTCGGCCACCCACTCCTCGACCGACGGGCTACATTCTCGACGGTAGGAACTCTTGCTCTTCATCCTCGTTCATGGCCCCCGGGACCCACGATGTCATTAACACCTGAAAAGCAGAAGGAAACAGTGAATTCGATGTCCAAGATCAATTCACCCTTCCACCGCAGGCCAAGTGAAAGGGCGACGGGGACAACATCCACAATGGGAGTAAAAGCCATCCGGGCAAGCGTCTTCGAGGAATTCGTCCTACGCCCCTCGACGTCCCCGGGGAAACGCTTATGAGCCTATCAACCTCCCCGAGGCATTCGTGGAATACTACTATCCATCCCCGGGGTGTTCATCTGAAACTAGTACTTGTCCGCGGGGAATTTAAACCTCACCCTCTCACGACCTCAGCGCATTCATCCTAAACCTAGAAAACGCCACCTATAGCGGCGGAGATTCGCATCCCTCCTCGGGACAGGACGATGGAGATTCACCTCCATTCTCGGGGCATTCAACACGCCCGACACTAGCTCTAAGGTACGAAACTATAAAAGACAAGGAGAGGAAACTTACTGGATTGTAGGTAACGGCGGAATGCGCGACGGTGGTTGCCGCAGAGATGGCGAGCAGGCACGAATAAATCAGTCGTCACGTGATAAAGGAAGCAGAAGCAAAAATATGGAATGGACGGGGGCTCACGTACTTATACCCCCAGCACGGGACTCGAAGCGTCCTTAGGCACTTGAGTGCCTTAGAGTAAGGCACTTGAGTGCCTTAGAGTAGCCGCCCCACATGCCTCATTCAACGTTTGACACGTGGCGTAGGCAGACAGTCGCGTCCCTTCGCATCTCTTCGACGACAATCTTCACGTCTCCCCAACAGCAACGTCCGACAACCCGAACACGCCTATGCTCGCATCAGGTAGGAACATTTCCTCGACAATCAGTGCCCGACAGTGGCTTTCCCGACGCACTCTCCCGCCTAAGCAAAACATCATCAAGTCCTCGCTCCCTCACCTTGGAGCTATGACTTGGGGGGCTCCTGTTCTGGCCTGAGTCCCGGCCTGATCGGGAAGGCCCAACCCACCTATACTTGGGGAAAGGCCAAAAGAAGCCTTCCTCATATGTGCCTCACATGTTCTCCACGTGCTCCCCTCCGCGGGGACACGTCATCAGACAACTACCCACCTCCGAAAGAGCAGGTCAGCCCACCTTCCGGAGATCACGGGGACAGTTGACCTAGGCGAAAGACCACGTCCCGGTCTTCACTACGACACGTAAGCCCTAGCAGTCACTTGGGTTGGGTCTGGTCATCCAGTCCAACACAAATTACCGTTGGCCCTATTATGGGGTCTCACTATAAATACCCTCTTTCGCAAGAGGGTCAGGTATTCAATTCTATTCTAAACCTCTTCTCTGTATTTGCTTCACTCTGGTCCTCTCTCATTTTGGCATCGGAGTGTCTTGCAGATACACCCCATCCTCTTTCTTACCACCAGTGGACAAGCAACAAACTCAAGACGCGTGGCGATCTAGTGATTCCCTTCTATCCGGTCAGATCAAATAATAGTTGGATTTTGAATTGAAATAAGACTATTTAAATTTAAGTTTGTTAATTTCAATTATAAAATTAAAATTAAAATTTATATTTTATCGTACAATCAAATCTTAGTCGAACACTAATTGATAATCATAATGTATAAATGCATGTTTTTCCATCTTCTTAGTATATATTAGGATTATCAAGTCACTAACAATGATTAAAATAAATTACACAATTTCTGTCAAAGTAGAATATATAATAAAAGTTGTTTGAATTGTGTTTTTACCTTAACTCATTTTTAAGATAAAATTGGAAAGTAAAATCAAAACATAAAATCATAAAATTTATCTCAAGTTAAAATAATAACAACATTGAAGTAAGTTTGTCAAATATTAACAATCTAACAAGATACATGATTATATCCCACATTCAAGCACTTAAGAAGCATTCAAACACATATATAAAAAAAATGAAATATTATAACAAACACATATATTCAATCTTTTTATTTCAATCTTTTATTTGAGAATAATGCTCACTTAAATACTTACCAATTAAAGAAGGCTCTTGAATCTTGCCGTGTAGTAGATTATGAATTTCTGACATGAGATGCTAACAAAGAAGATGAAGTTCCGGTGTTGAATGATAACGTTAGGGTTCAAAACCTTTTACCTTTTATTGCTATGTTCTTTTTCTCTCAAATACGCGTGGGAGATGTCATTTAATGTGAATAAAATAAAAAAAAATCATGGAACAAGTTTTCATAGACCAAAATATAGACTGAATTTTTTAAAATTCGACAAAAAAGATAAAATCGAGTCAAAGAGCAAAATCCAACGATTTTACATGATTTCACTGATTTTAGAACATTTTAAATTGTTTAAAACCATCCCAAAATACAATTTTACTCAAAAACATTTTACTTTGCGATTTAACACAAAACACTAACATAAAAACATGAAATTTATAGATTTTAAATTTTAAATCGCAATTTTAACAAGCTTGTATACAATTATAAATTAAAGAAAAA